>JANEYF010003762.1:282500-404909 GCA_029963845.1 Rhamnusium bicolor
GACAGATTACAGAGCCACATCAATTTTTAACGAGTAAGATGGCGAACACCATTAAGTCCAGTCGTGATCTTAGATTTAAGTTTTCAAAGCAATAAATACATCGTTTTCATCAAAAGTCATGAATACTAACTCTCAGATTACTCGTCAAGTTAGGTATAGATTCAACATTATATGAATGAGGGTGGATTTTGTTATTGCTTGAAAATGTTAGATTTTATCATTTTTGCTCTATGTATTTAATTTTAATCTATTTTAAATTTTATATTAATACATTTTTTCACTCACCCTTACGAGAATAAATTTATTTGTCACTATAGTATATATTTGTCATCAAACGAAATTCTCTGATTATGAAATTCAATCCCAGAAATAATTTTTTATCTCAGATTAACATAAGCCTCTCCAAACATGTCTATCCAAATTTATAACAGTTTGTATCCAAAATAAACGAATAATCATCGTAACTTATGTCCAATGAATCTGTTTTACGTTCGGAATAATAACTATGTTCTCAAAATAATAGATGTCACCAAATAAAATGTTTCAGAACCTTATTACGATGTATGTTTTATTCTTTTTTATCGCCAACATAGTAGCAGCAATTAATTCGTTTAGTTATCAAAATAATAGGATTCGTTAATAATTTTATAGATTTCTTTTCAAAATTAATGGAACAGTAACCAATATAAGGCGGGGCCAAAGCGCTCGAAGCATAGGCGCGCGGCATTTGATCAATGTTCTTGTTTGCTTTAATTATTCACTTGTCACTTTTACTGTTTTGTGTTGCAATATTTCATTGTTGCGAGCTAGTTTTTCTTGTTTTTTGGTATCTGATTGGTTGTGTATGTAAATATGGAATCAAGTAGTTATGAAAACAGTGTAATTCCATCGACAAGTTTAACATCTGTACAGAAAGAAGTACCTTTACTATAGTCAGAAGAGGAATACTCAGAGGTCGAATAAATTATGGAACAAAAGAAAAGACGGACAGAAAATAAGGTTTGGACGTTTCTTAAAAAGGTTGAAAGTGTAAAAAATGTCGAGGATTTTATTACAATAGAAAACACTTGGTCTTTTCTTCGAAGGCATGTAGTTGAAGAAGGTGTGAAGAAATACTATAGATGCAATAAAGTCAAACGGAAGGGACCTCAATGTGCTGCTCAGCTTTTTTATTATTTGATCCTGCATCGGCAGTTATAATCTATCGTACAGAATCAGATTATGATCATGGATCAAAATTGCTCTCTAATTATGGGTTGAGCGACAGGACTAAGGAGGAAATAAATAAACTATATAACTTACATCTCAAACCGAAAGCAATAATGAGTAATCTGGCCAAAATTGAAGGCATTACGATGCCAAGAATGTCACAATTAGGAACGTATTTAAAGGACCGATGTCGTGTTAAATATGGGGGTCCAACAATTAGTTTGGGCGAATTGGAATCTTGGTTATCATCTCATTCAACAATTCCTGAAGGTATGCATGAAGTTTATGTCATTGGATATGACATTATCGAAAAAGATGAAGAAAATGATTCACCTAAATTTATATTTGCGTTGTCTACAAAATTTTTGTTGTAATTAGCACGCGATGTGAAAAACATTCATGCTGATGCCACATATAAATTGGTGTGGCAAGGATTTCCAGTTTTTGTCGTTGGAAGTACAGATAAAAAAGTTTCATCCGTTTGGCTTAGGGGTTGCAACTAATGAGGAAAAAAATGACTTCAAATTGTTATTTGGTGCAATTAAAGATAATATTGAAACTTCGTATTCACATTGTTTACAACCACGGGTTTTGGTTTGTGATGCAGCCAAAGCGATACAAAATGTTGGTAACAGATCTATCATTCTGAGAATAAATCTAATTATTTGGTGACTAATTACGTTTTTGGGTGATTTACCATAAATTTATAGATAATCGTTTTGAAATAGTTTGGTGTTAACAAGTTGGTAACAGATCTATCATTCTAAAAACAAATCTAATTATTTGGTGACTAATTACGTTTTCGGATGATTGCACATTAATTTATAGATAATCGTTTCGAAATAGTTTGGTGTTAACAAGTTGGTGACAGATCTATCATTCTGAGAACAAATCTAATTATTTGATAATTAAAATCACATTAAATTGGTGACCGATAAAATAACACCCATTGCATGGAAAAAACAATTATATAGTTAGTATAAATAAGTTTGAGATTTTAAACGGTAAAATAAATGAATTTAAAAGAAACTATGTTGATTGTCCAATATTGATGGAAACATGTAAACATAACGACCCAAATGTTAGTCTAATTGGCTACAACATGATACACAACTGTGGATAAAACGAAGGAGTTGAGCAGACATCTGACTTAAAGTATAAACATAAAATTAAGTCAATAAACAATATCGAACTATTACAAATAACATTAAATTTAAAAGAAACAATGATGTCAATATAACCACCATATATCAATCTCCATCAATAAATCTGTATAAGTGTAACCATCATTTGCAAAATTTACTTCAGTCCACGATTTTTTGCCAATAAAGACTAATTAATTACCTACATATTTATAGTCGTGTAAATACAGATGTTTTGCAAATGTATGAATGTATTACTGAGTATACTATTATACTAAAAAATTTTAATTTTATTTTTACAGTAAACAGTTCTACTAGGTTGGATCAAATTAATTATGTATTGATTGATTACATCTTCATTATACCTAAATATAACACTTTTTTACTACTGAAATAGACAATCTCTCAAATAATTAAACTGTCTATTATGCTGTTTTTGTTAATGGCAAAGAAATATACCAGTTTTTTGCATTTATCATATCTTTTCGATTGCTGTTGATATATTAATTATTATTATACATTATTTAATTTTTATTTATTAATATTATACTTTAATTACATTATAATATTGAAATTTTAAAATGTTAAAATTAATTTAAATTTTATTCTGAACATTATTGTTGATTGATATTATGTATGAATGAATGTATTATTTTGCCGGATTGGAAATAAATAGTCAATGGAAATAAAACAGGGTAGGTCAACAATTAACATTGATAGATCGAACTAAATTTTATTCAAGTTTAAAGTGAATCATTTGAGCCAAATTGTACAGAGTTTTAATTTTTAAAAATTTGCTTTTGCAGTAACTTTTTTATTTGACACCAATTATTTTTGTTTTTTTAGATTTGAATTCCTCGAAAAATTGTCATATCTGAAATTTTTTAATTTTTAACTTATTTTAATAAATTAATAAATCTTAAAGCTGTCTTAAATGTTTCACCCTATACGGCTCTGTGCCGGTGGTGTAGTAGACTTGTGATAGTGGTGGTAACCAATCACACCCCGAGGTTTTTAAGGAAAATGAGATCCATCTCGCCACTACCATGTGTGTTTTAAAGTGACAACCAAGGTTGTCCTCCGATTTTGTGTTGCATTTTCACGACATAATGCTGTGTCCATAAAATTATTACCCACCACTAGTGATGTAAAATGCTCGAGTTTGTATTTTTGGGGAACGTTCCTTGAGCACGAACAAGCATGAACGAGCATAAATGAAAATTTAGCATCAGCGAATCGTGATACACCCGAAAACATTATTAATTTAATGTTTTTTATTTAATATCAAAATGCTCCAAGCACAAACGAGCACAACTGAACATAAATAGAAAACATCAGAAATTGATATCAGCGCATTTCGAATCTTAAAATTTCGTAACTGTTAAACACAATTTTTTATTTATTTATTTATTATAAAATTAACTCATTTTTACAAAAACAACAGTTATTTAACCTTAACATTAAAAACATAACAAAATAGTGAAATAAAATATTGATACAAAAAAAAATAAAAATAATATTCTCAGTTTTCAGTAAGTCAGTGGTTCGATATTAATTAAAAATAATTTTTAACCATAGGATAATTTTGGTTAAAAACCTAACCTATTTGACAATCTAATTTTAGGGGCTCCACCAAAGTAGCTCTTGGTTGTGGAAGTTCATTCTCCGAGCCTTGTTCACTAAAATTTTCAGAACCAACACTAGAGTCAGTGTCATGAAGTGTAATGTTGTTAATATCGTCACTATCACTGTCATTAGAGAAGTCTCTATCATATGACCTTTTCCTATTTTTGTTTACTTCATCAATAGTCCCACCAGTCTCGCGTATTACTAGTGCCAGTGCCACGCATATTTACATTATTGCCATTGCCATTGCCATTCCTTGCAGTTTTTCTTAGGTAACGTTCCCTACCCCCCGGAAACATGCTCGTACGAACGAGAACGTTCTCAGATCACAAAAGGGAAAGTTTCTGCCTTCGATCACTACCCATCACTATTGTAGGGGAATAAATACAGATCCTTCGTTGTCAGGTGCCATACGACAAATTTGTCTGTTAGGTCAACCTCCTCAAAGATTTACAATAGCGCCGGCGTTTTCCATCACACCTCTAAGATTGTCGATCACTTCCTCTGTTATTTTACTTGGTCTTCCAGCAGAATCTTTTTTTCCCTAAATAGTGACTGGTTCTCGGAAATGCGTCGTCATTCTAGAAGTAACTTCTGTAATGGTTTTAAAGTTCACAGCAAAAGCTTCCTGAATTCCTGGTAACAGTTACGGTGCGAATACGTCCACACACCGTTTTAATTTTTTGACCCAAAAAGTAACATTCCCAGTAAAACGGTTTTTGTTCCAAGAAAAACATTTTGAACTCGAACAATTTCAAAAAATTTGAATTCAAACAATTTGAAAAAAAGCAGTAATCAGTTTAATCAAAGATAATCGGTTTAACTATGACAATATGACATATCAGTATTAATAGTCTTATCAGACATGCGTTAGAATAGATGTCCTAAATCGTGTTTTTTGTTGGTCGGTTTGTACTATAAAATATAAAATAGTTTTTACAGTGCGGTAATTACTTTTACAGGTGAGAGTACATTTGTGAACTGTGGACTAATTCTTCTTTGATTTAAACTTATCCCGTATTTTATTTACTGTTTTCATTTTCTCAAAACAACTGTTACATAGAGTAGACTTATTTGTTTAGTATTATTTAAATACAATTTAAATTTTATACATATACATATGGCATGTAATATTACTTCCTCACCCCTCAAAGTAAGGAAGGTATGTATTCGTGAAAAAAAATTTGAAAATTTTTATTGCATTTCTGGACGAATCTCGGCGAATTATGACGATACACAAAATTTCAGACAAAAAAAAATTCTGTCTCTGTGTCTGTCTGTCTGGTTCGCGATAGTAGCTACAGTTTTTGAGATAAAGCTCCCAAATTTGGTACACACATGCTAGAGGTCAAGGAAGAGATTGTGTTCGTTGATAAGCAAAATTGGTTCTTAAAATTTAAAATGTCAAAAAAAATATTAGTGACATTTTACCAATGTGACTTTTTTGAAACATCAAAAATTACTTTTATTACAAACCGCAATACACATCGAGTTTTTTTGAAACGTCAAAATATGACTTTTTTGAAACGTCAGAAAATGTGACTTTTTGAAACGTCAAAAATTACTTTTATTATAAACTTCACCACACACCACAGTTTTACTACGGTGAGGAAGTTCTGATCCCCAAATAATTGGCAGCGGTTTTTTTATTATATTTTTATTCATGTATACTTTATTCTTGGTTTCGGTTTGTCACTAAAATTTAAATGTTGTTTTTCCCACAAAAATACTGTTTTATTTCATAAATATGTGAAAAACATTATTTGTCAAAATTGGAGTACCTTAATGCATGTATTTAAATTGTCGAGATAATTTATCATTGGTTCCTGTCAGGCATCAGAAACATTCTTTAAAATACTTTTTCTTGCATAAAAACACCTGTTATCATGAAATAGAAATATTACTTTTTTAACACTTGAGTAGAATCGAAAATGTTTAGAGTATGAAAGTGTTGGTTTCATTGAATTTCATGCCCATTATTCATCATGAACTATTGGATGTAACTAGTCGCCTGTTATTAATTGATAGATTACATTAATTTGTTCTTTAACATTATATAAGTTCACATTATATACACCTATATCTGTTCAAAACGAAAAAAGTTGACTATTGTTTAAAACTAGAATGAATTTAAATTTCAAAAAACAATACTAAATCTCCTTCAATTTTTAAATAAATATCTCTGACTACCTACTTAAGAAGTGTATCTGAACATTCTTTTGTCATAATTAAATATTTCGTACTTAAATAAAAAAATATTCACTAACATTTGAGATTTGATTTCTACAATATGTTTTTTCGAGTTGTATTTTTTTAGATTGTCCTAGGACTTAAATTTCTTTAGTTATACAATTTTTTCACATACCTACCTAATATATTATTAATTATTTTATAATCTGTGCATCTTCTTTGTGTACATTATTTTCTTATTAGTTTTTGAATGCTGACCAGGTGCCTTTATTTTTGTAAGATAAGGGTTTTAAAATTTGACAATTCACTTATCGCGACCAAAAGAAAACATTTTTACACTTAAGAAATGATATCCTCTAGTTACAACACAAAAACGAAAACACCTATCCACCAAATATCTATTTTCATGTTTCCTGAACTCCTCAGGGGGCTGCTTCACGAACATATTATTTTCAAAAATATTTAAATTACATAATTCAAAATATGAACATCTATATATTATGTAAACTGCTAATTTTTTAAGAATTTGTTCTTGATTTCCTTTATTTTACAATTGTAGATATCAATACTGTCTTTAACCTGTGCATAATTAGAACAAGCCTGAAATAGTGGCAATGCTTTTAATAGGTTAGTTAGGGAAGTGAGCAGATGAAATGGTTCAGGACAACGCGAAGCTAATCTTGGCACATTAAAGTCAAAGTGCTGGAAAATTTGTAGACAATCAAAATTATAATTATTTAATTATCTTGTGAACAAAAATGATAGAGTGCGTCGCCATCTTCTTTTCTTCAGTGACAAAAGTTATATAAATTTAAAAGCAAATCATGGGGAAAACCAATAGCCGGGTAAATTCCATTATCCTTAAAATACATATATTTGAGAAATTTACGTTGAATGTTTTCGATACTGTCCACGCATATTTCGGGCGTGGCCTTATGAATGCAAAATCTTTACTATTTCTTATTGCAAATTCAAGATTTTTATAGACTGCTTTCAGTATTATGTTAACATGTTCATTAAGAGACAGTTTATTATCAAATATAATTCCAAGATCTTTTGTAAAGCAGGGACTAGCAAAGCACACATTGTCTATTAGATAAGCAAAGATTAGAGAATTTCGTTGCCTACTGAATGATATCGCATTGCATTTCTTAATATTAAGAGGTAAATTATTGGCAATACTACAATCACTTGTTTTAATACATCCTGTAGCTGAGCGCAGTCATCATATGAGTCAATTTTAGAATAAAATTTCATGTCGTCAGCATACATTAGAAAATCCATATTGTGAAGGGCTCAAGGATGGAACCTTGCAGAAGTCCTGAGAGCACATCTATATTGTTAGACATATAGCCATGGTACTACAATTATTGCACTCTCTTGGAGAGATGAGATATAAACAGATTTATAACATCTGATGATATTCCATATGGGTCTAAACGATTTATTATTTTGGTTTGTTGCCACAAGGGCGGATCCAGGAGCTTCTTAAGTCTTAAGGGAGTGGAACTTGACACAAATATTGAAAAATACATAATAAGACATGCCAGAAATATTATGTAATAGAAAAAATACAGGCACTTTGAAAACATTAATTTTTTTTATGATAATTTTAAACAAATACAAATAAATTAAACATCGGTAAAGCTTATAAGGTACGTAAGTTGAGGATGAGATCATGTCTATCTTCAATAAAATTTTTTTTGCAGCCCAAGGGGGTAATTGCACTCATTGCTATCCTTGAATCCGCGCTTGAATTGCCATGAATATACACTGAATAAATCAATTATGTTCAAGCCACTGCAAAAATATAATAAATAGTTCTGAATCGGTAATACTTATCCAGTTATAAATTTTTAAATTTTTTATATTTTTAATTAAACCACATTTCAGGTCCTCCATTTGGACATGTAAATAAAGAATTCTTATCTGCTATTTAATTTGTATTGAGAATCGCTTGTTTTCCGTGTGATAAAAAGTTTTAAAATTTTCATAAATGATACACCATATAAAATGTTTGTAATAAAAATAACATATTCTAGAGTCTAATATACCAGCATATTGCAGGTTTTTATCAAAATAGATGTAATAAATTTTTAAGTGCGCTATATACAAAAAAGCAATAGGGCTTATATAGCAAGCCAATAAAATTAAATTTATTTCGACACGATATATTAAAAATGAAATAATAATAAGATACCATCTAACCAAAATAAGGATTCTCACCTACGTTTGTTTATGTTGCTTCAATATTTGAATACCTATGAACCAACTGTTAGATAAAGTAAACAAGAATATAAAATATTCGTGTATTCAATTTTATACTGAAACTTCACATTTCAACTTGTTGCGGCAAATATCGAGTTGACAATAATAATACTAATAAGTTTTATTTTTCTTTCAAGACTAGTATTATAAGAATAGTCATATTTACATCTAAAAAGACAGAAAAAAAAATAAATTTAAAAAAAAAAAGTTTTTTTTTTTTTTTTTTTGTGTGGGTTGTTTGTTTTTGTTTTTTTTTTTTGTTTGTTTTTTTTTTTTTTTTTTTTTTTTTTTTTTTTTTTTTTTTTTTTTTTTTTTTTTTTTTTTGTTTTTTGAACCCCTCCCGGGGTCCGTCGTTTCGAAGCGACTACGACTCCGCCCGCTCTGCCAACGACCGACCTGACAATCACGGAAATAACTTTCCCATATTACCCCCCCCCCCCCCCCCCCCCCCAGGGCGGGGGGGGGGGGGGGGGCTCGCCCCCGGCTTTTTTTATATTTTTTTTTTAATTTTTTTTTTTTTTTTTCTTTTTTCTTTTTTTTTTTTTTTTTTTATTTTTTTTTTTTTTTTTTTTTTTTTTGTTTACCCCCCCCAGGCGGGTTCCCCCAACCCCAACCACAAAACCAACCAACAAACAAAAAAAAAAAACAAACAAAAAAAAAAACCCCCCCCCCCCTCCCGGTGTTAAAAAACACATACAGCAGTAAAAATGTATACAGTTTATTTCGAACTTATTTGCAACATAAAGAACGTCGACTTCTATGGTCCCTTTACCGCCGTCGTTTTTTATATTGTAACTGGAGCAAATCATTTCTTGAGTGTAGAAATGTTCTTTTTGGTGAGACAATATTTTTTTTAAAATGAGTATATTTTTACTTCTAATATTAAAAGTAATGTTATTTAATTCAATGCGGTTCTTGCTTCTAGATTGAATTGTTGTTTTAATAGTTTCTACGATAAAATGTATTGAAAGTATTGTGTTTGATTTATTATCTACTTAAAACTTTAATACTAGCGCATTCAGATGACAGTTTCAAATATAAAAAACTATAGGTATATATTATTTTTATCATGTTAGGTTTGAAAAAATACTTATGTAATACCCCATAATTATTTTATTATTTTTTTCTAGAAATATGTCAGATAGCAATAGTATGTCAGGTTTTTAAAATACACACAGAAAGGTTACAAAAGACGTTAAAGATTAATAAATTAAAGACATATGATTTTAGAGAAGCAATAGGTGTCAGTTTAAATAAATGTGTTTGAGGTAAATATTAAGCATGTAAGCACTTTGTGATATGTATCAATTGGTAAAGAAAAATTAAGTAAGAGACTTTCCGGCGATCTTCTAATGATACCAACGAAAACCCAGAAAGAAGTTCAGACGAGGATAACCAACAGCTCGATACGACAATCAATTTTAAACGTAGAATACTTTAAAACCTACGTTGAATGGGGTACCATATTATTGACGCATATTTTAAATTACACTTCACACTAGAAATGTAGGGTAATTTTAGATCAGGGGCATTACTTTAGTAAATAGTATTTCTAATGACAAATCCTAGAGATTTATAAGATTTATTAAATACTTGATTAATACTTCTTATAAATGACAGTTTCTGTCAAACACTATTAATTTGTAATTATATGTAATACTATTGTGTTTATTTGTTACTGTTAAAACATTATATTTTGAAGGATTAAGAAACAATTTGTTTCTAATGCACCAGTTCTGAATTACATCTAGATTATGTTGTAATCCTCGAAGCATGAAGTCCTACAAAATATTTTTAGAACGTCAGCATATAGAAGACAATTTACAGTAATGTCAGTAACAATGTCATTGATAAAAATATTAAATAGAAGTGGTCCTAAATTCAATCACTGTGGGACACCTGAATTTGATAATATTTTTTTCGAACAATATTGTGGGTCTGTCAAGCCTTCTGGTGAAATCCGTATAGATTATATCAGCTTTACTTTCATCCATCAACGCAAAAGAAAATATATGTTACAATTAAATGGTAACTATAGATCCACCTTTATAAAAAATTTTTCCAAAATCCCTTCTTTGTTTTTGGATAATGAGATTTTGTTGAAATATTTTCAATCGATGTCACCTGCTTAAAACTTTTGAAAAGAGCCCCCAAAAATTTAAAAAAATTTTGGGAGACGTTAAAAGCTGTGAGAAAAAAATATCAAAATGTTAATCACCACATTTTGATATATCCAAAAATTTTTTTAATTTTTTCCCTTTTCCCACGCGGAATTTCTTTCACCAAAACGCAGGATCTTTTACCTCCGTTACCAAGGAAAGGTTTCTTTCACTAGTGTTTATTAGATGTAAGATAAGGAACGTGCATAATATACATGTTTATGTGGTCTAGAAATGTGCATAGTGAGCACGTTTATGTAGACGAAAATCCTCATACTATCAAAGTTAAACATTGTCAATATAAGATCAAGATTAATATTTACATGGGAACTCACAGTAATTTTTTGATAGGGCCATTTTGACTCTCAAATCATTTTGATAATAATAATTATTACCTAATGTTTATTCCAGACCATCTTCCAGAACTACGTGACGATTTAAGTTATGCTTTGCTTCATGAAATTGTGTTTATGCGTAATGGTGCACCTTCACACTTCGCACATGCTGAGAGAGACATGAGTATGAACACTATCACGAAAATTGGATTTACAAGGCAACGGATGCTTCAGTTCATTAACCGCTGCAATCACCGGATATGAATTCCTGTGACTTTTTCTTGTGGATTCTAGAATAAAATTCAATACGCCGTCAGTGTTATGCAAGACTAAGAGACTTTCCAAAGTGTTCAGTTTAATTTCATGCGAATGATTGACTTATGCATAGATTTAAATGATGGTCAATTTGAACACATATTATGATTAAAATTTCTCAAATTAAAATATAAATGATTGTCATTTTTCACCTAAAATATTTATGCATTTTTCAGATATTTCTTATTTCTGTTCATTCATTCAGATGATGACAAACATTGCAACAGTAATTGGATTTTTTTTTCAACTTTAGAACTTTTTATGTAGAGTAACTTTGGTTAAATCGAATTATTTTGAGCGTAAGAATATGAATGTATGCGCTGGCGCTAAAACATATTTTTGTTAAATTTTACACCATTGAAAACGTCTCTTGAACTTTTATATTATACTATTTCCAATCAGAAATTAATCAGTGTAATTAAAAGTTTGGGAAAACACAAACTTTTTACTAAAGTCTAGCTGTTACACTTCTTTTTCTGTATTATATCCTCTACACATGGAAATATTCTGTATACAATTGGTAAACTTATTTAAAAATGATTGCATGATGGTATGCAATAAGTAAGCAATAAAACCACAAGAGTTTGTTATGTTCGGCAATGATGATATCCAAACTTGAAATAAGTTCTGAGAAAATAATTAAAAGTTTTGTTAATGCCTAGGAGTATTTGTCTCATTTCAATAACTCGAGCCTTATTAAATATTGATCTGTAATAATCTCCCTGGACATTCAGTACTAATTACAATTTAAGACAGTTTTCAAAGGAAAAAGTTAATAGGACACATGAAATTGAAAATGCAATTGGGTGGCGGCATGATTATAAAAAGCAATATGCGTATTCCAGGAGTAAGGAAGCAGAACTCCATTGACAAGTTAACCAAATATCTGTATTTACAGAGACTTGACCATTGCGTGGTATTTGGAAATTAAGGATGAAAGAATAGGAAGATTGGTTAACACGACAGTGAACGACAGCAATGTTGAGTAACCTAGAGGACATCTGATCCAGCACAACGCAGACAGCATTAAAGAAAGAAATGGATTAGCGCGACGTTAATCTGCATAGAGGACTAGAGGAATGCTCGAACTTGACCAAACGCTTCCTAGTGTTTTGAGATGAAAGCACGGTATATCAAATAATATTGATCCTAATATAGTATCCTGGGGTATATCGTATTCCAGAGTTTTTATGTCGCTTAATTCATTACCAATTTGGACGCAATGCTTTCTATTTTTTAAATAAATTGACTGAGGTGTCTGAAACCAATATTTTCCAGTATTTTGAGAAGTTGGCTGTGGCACAATCGAATGCTTTAGCCAAATCAACGAAGATGCATATTGCTGATTTTTTCCCATCTACGGATTTATTTATTTTTTGGTTAATTTAAAAATGTCATCCTGGGTTGACCGATTGTTCCTAAATTTTCCAAATAACAAGCTTACTATTGATTTGTATTCCCCTCAAAAAAATAAGGTTCAACAATGCTTGTGTCTAAAATGCCAAAACATACAAAAACAACATGTTCTTGAAATTGTGTCTGTTGTGTCCAAAGGGGATTTTCTGTAGCCTAGTGCCGATGAATATTCCTATTAAAGAAACCACTTTTTGAGAATCTTGACTCATCAGTCCATTAAATTGAATATTATATCCTTGGATTTATTCTAAATTTTTGTAGAATCCACCTACAGAATAATCTTCGTTTCAGAAAAGTAGTTTCCCGCAAGTGTTGTAATTTATGATACATAATTATGATATTTTCTTTTCTTTAATACTCTACGGGCACTATATTTTTGTTTGGTACTATCCTTAGGGCCTGGTTGTTTTTATTCATTTTAATTTCTGCGTATGTAACACATCTTTTGTAATATTTGACGTCACCGAGGATACTTTTTACCGGTTTCTTTATTGGACCTTTACTACGTAAACGAAGTTCTAATTCTCTAAAATAACCTGAATGCAGTTACCTTCTACCAGAATAAAGTTCTTCATATCTTTGTACTGCATTTAAAGATGTCTGTCACATTTTGCGAAGACAACAATATTAAACTTTTTCATCAAATGACTATTTCCATTTTTAATAGTGAACTAAATTAATAAACTCACCACACCAACCACCAGGTATAACAGTCTATACAAGGTTTTCACTGATGAACAACCGGCGCAGGGTATAGAGGATCTCATTACGCATCGATCCTTAAGTTTACAAGACTCTAGCGAAAAATTAAAAGATAGAAAAAAATAACCATCTTAAAAACATCTACTTTACTAGCAATCAACCCGACAAATTTTATTCAGCTAATTTGCTAAGTTGAAAGGATGGGCACAACTTAGGACAACGACACAAAGGAAACCATTGACAAACAGCCAGTCGCTCATTTGTGGATGCATTTGCGAGACCCTGTGTTTACAGGGTGACAGTCTACAGATAATATTGCCATGGAGGCAATTATAGCTACCTGCATGGAATTTCCTACCCAAGAAATGTAAAATAATAGAGGATGGAAGATGTTACTGCGGGAAGAAATATTTCCTATTACTTTACATTCCTTGGGTAGAGAATTCCACACAGGCGGCTATAGTTGCCTTTGTGGCAATACTGTCTGTCGCCCTGTAAACACGGGGTCTTTCAATTGCAGCCACAATTGAATGATTGGCTGCCTGTCATTCGTTTCCTTTGTGTTGTTGTCCTAAGTTATGTCCATCCTTTGAACTTAGCAGCACCGTGCCATTAAGGACCATAAGTGCGAAACATATGTGTCCACGGTTTGTATCCTTTGTGCGGGCCTCACCCATGATACCTTCTGCTTCTTAATTAAAAAGTGAGATTTTCGCCTTTTATACTTTGAACCAAATTTAAAATTTTCGATGTGAAGTCGTGGGGCTAGCTGAATGAAATTTGTCGGGTTGATTACCAGTAAAGTAGAGAAATTTTTAAGATGGTTACAAAAATTTATTACAATTTTTTTATTTTTCGCTACAGTCTTGTAAAGTTAAGGAATAATATTTGTTTTAATAAAATTCTAAGATTATTTTTTGTCCAAATAGTTTCGATATCAATAAAAGAATTGTTTCTCAGAATGACAGGTCCACTTTTGGACAACGTTCATAAGAAAATCGTGACGCTAGCACTAATAGTTAAGCCAGAATGACGTGAATTGTGGGCAAAATCGAAGTTTAACTAAAAATACACGAAAACATAAATAACTCCTAAACTAACAAATTTCGCATTACACAAATAGGAGGTCAAATCTTTGCGTATTGAGGTCCTATATTCACCTTGCGCCAGTTGGTGCGTCCCCAGTGAAACACCCTTTATATACTTTCCAGGGCCTACTGCTTATGACTTTTGTTACATTTAAATCAGGATTTTCAAAAAAAACTATTTATGCTATTTTTAATTAGTTGTATGAAGAAACAAAACTATGCTTGTGTGCCATGTTTCAATTTATGTAGAAACAAATTTCATGGAGCTGAATTTGCATGACTTACTCATGAACTTTGTTATATTTTTATCAGGATATACAGGAAAAACATTTATTTTTATAAATTGCTATTTAACTTATTTGAAAAAACAAAAATACGACTGTCTTATATTTTTGAAATTAAAGAGACCATGTAAATAACTAAAATATAGAACTTAAAAAAAATTATCCACATGTAATATAGTACCTTCAGTGAAATTCTCAGATAATATCGTTGACTTCTTCCTGTTTGAACAAAATCAATAGTAAGCTCGTTACTTGCATTACTTGGATTTTTTTACAATATTAGTAGCCGTGACATATTTTTTGAGTCTTAAAAAACAAAAGATGTATATTCAAATTATCCAAATTTTTTCGTAAGCCAAATTTGTTTTTCTACGTGATTAATTCCAATGATTTCATTAATAAGGTGAAAAATATTCAGTTACAAGAAGGTAAAATTTGAATCTTCTTTGACGTTTGTTCATTATTTCTAAGTGTTCCGATATCACAGGACCTTGGACTATCTTAAGGATTTACTCGAATTAAACAATCTCAGTCAAAATGTAGTAAAAGAATATTTTCAAGTCACTAAACTTTGCATGTAACAAAATTGCTTTCGATTCAACGATAATTTCCTCGAACAACATGAAGGAGTAGCAAGGAGTAACTATTTAATACCATTTATTGCCCGTCTCTTCATGAACAGATTAGAGACAGAAGCAAAAGAAGAAATCGAGTATTTCCCCAGGGTTTGGCTTAGGTGTGTGGATGATATTGTTGCAGTGCTTGATATAAAAGTCGCTGATATTGACAACTTCGTTTCGCGTTAGTTAAATTCACATATGAAATAGAAAATTCTAGACAACTACCATTTTTAGATGTATTAATAATTAGAAATAGTGAAAATAAGATCAAATTTGACATATACAGGAAAGATACCAGTACTCTAAGATATATCCCTAAGAACTCTCACCACTGTGCTCAACACAAAATGGCGAATTTTAATTTTATAGTCGAATATTCTGTAAATTTAATTGATAAAATAATTAGGAAACAAAAATTTAAAGAGACTTCGAAATTCCTCGACCTCTAAATGAAAGAGAAAATCCGAAACTTGTATCGATTCCATTCGACCTTCAATTCACCCGTGGTATTGATAAGATAATTTTCAAGGTATAGTTATGACAGTGATTCATTCATCGGGAAATAAACAACAACTTTTAAACAATCCAAAACCAAAAGAAAAAATTGAAACAAACGAAAAATCGAAAATTTATGAAAATAGGGTAAGGACTGTAATCAAAAGTATGTTGGACAAACTAGACGATTAATTCAAACTAGATTTAAAGAGCATATGGCCCATCTCAAATAGGAAACGTTCTAGTGTTGCCCAACATGTGTTTGAAAGCAACCATAAAACAGATATTAGCAATTTAAGATTAATTACAAATTTCCCCAGTTGAGTAACATCTTGTATATACGTTTGGAATAATATGGTACAAGTAAATTAAATTAAATTAAATCAAAGGCAGAACCAGCGCAGTAAACGTAATAAATCGATTTGTAGGATTTACGTGCTTTAGTTGCAATAATCCCTGTATCTACTCGAAAGCGATAAACTTGCTTGAACTTAAAATGTGTTGAGACATTAATGACAGTCGAAACTCTGATTATACAGTACATCCATTTTTATGCAACCCCTAAACTATAATAAAAGTTTTCTTGTTAAAGGGGTGTACATATCTTACAAACTCTGAAATCACTCAACGTGATCTTTAACGCCACACTATCCTATTGGAAATCAGTTAATATTTTCTGTTCTTAGCAACACGTGTTCAAAAAGTCAAGGTATTTTCCAACATTGACTTCTAAAATTGAAGCTTTCATAATGCAATAAATAATAATAATAATAAGGCAGTGGCGGATTTAGGCTAAAGGGGGGGGGGGCCACAATGGTGTTTTTTAAGAGGGTAGTGTTGTATTAAAAACAAAAAATTTTGCGACCTCCGCCCACATCTGCACATTAAAGTTGTATTAGGTGTAGAAAATTGTCATCATGTTACACACGACCTCTGACCGATAATATTTATGACTAAAATAAATTAGGCATGTTCTAACACGTCTGACCGACTTCAGTATATGAATGTCAAAGTTGGTGTAGGTTTTAGGTGTATTATTGGCGTTGCGGAAACGTGGTCATAAGACCAAGCATAAGATTGAATATGAACGTATAATTTAGTTTTTTTTAAAAGTTTTATGGACGACGCATCGTGGTGTGATACGTACATGATAGAGGGTAAAAGAGGAGAGACTCAAAATAAAACATCTCATAAATTTTTGTTGTGTTGTTCTATTATTCTCGTGATTTTCTTTGTAGGGTTTCCTTCTTAGTATCAATAGAGAGAGACCGGTCATTTAAATATTTACTACTTGACAAACATATCTTGGCAGTGAGATAGAGATGCGTAAAGGATCAGGATGGGCACCCTCATTCGCATAACGTGATTAGTGCTTACATCGGTACACTATTGCAAAAAGTAACTCTCAGAGAACTGTTGTATTCTGTAGTTCAGTGTTTTATGAATCGTGATGTAATATATTTTGACGCCCCGTGCATCTGTGCCTTGTAATGTTTGTCAAATAGTAATTACTTTTTACAACTAAGAGTCAAATACGGTACATATTTTAGAAGGATTCATACATAAATACGGCCTAAGTTGCTCCATGTAACTCAACCATTTTTTCAAGACCAGCTCGAAGACGGACGTCTGTTGTCCGTCATTTTGTGATATTAACTAAAGTGAAAAATATTAAAATTTAGGAAATTTGGGGCAAACCAATTAAGCAAATTTTAAAAAAACACCCCCCCACCCATCCCTCCCTTGTTGGGGCCCCCCCCCCCCCCCCGGGGTGGGGCCCCCCCAAAAAAAAATTCCCTTAACCACAAACGGGGGGGGGGCGGGGCCCCGCCCCCTCCCCTTTTCCTTTTTTTTTTTTTTTAAGTGGGAACAGTTGTAATATTGATTCCAGTAAACACAAGTGGTCCAAACGTCTAACAGTTAGTTATGTTTTTAGTTAGAATAACATGCTATAAAATTTCGCCAATTTGATTGACGACATCGTTGGTCATCATCAGTCACTATTAGTCGCATGCCGATGTTGTAGCAAGCCAGATTTTATCCACCAGATTTGGTACAAAAACGGGTCGGATAATCGTTGTTACGATCCAGCAATGTCAGGACGCGTAAGATGATATTGATACAACATTAATATGCTGCTTGGGAAAACATCAAATTTTTTCCTTCTTTCTAGGGTGTTGTGCAACCTCCGAAACTAAATTCTGGCTACCATTGGGCCGCAAAACTTGAATTTTGTTAAAAATTAAAACAAAATTTTCATTTGTTGTGAATTAAAACAAACATGCATTATATGTTTCCCAATTCTCAAGGGGGGGGCCCCCCCCCGCCCCTTCTTTCTAATCCCCCCCCCGAAAAAAAAAAAAAACCCGGGGGGGGGAGATAAAAAGGGGGGGTTTTTTTTTCCCCCCCCCCCCCCCCCCCCCTTTTCTTCCCACCGACCTGTTCACGTCACCATGTTTCGATAAGGATGATAAACTGTGGGTTTTTGGTATCTCAGATGTGAGCAGGTTAAATATCTATACCCCACTGTAAAGCAAAATGTTCAGGTTAGGGGTTCAGTGTTTACACAAGCATATTTTATCTTCTGCAGTAATTCGTAGCAGAAAATGGGCTGACATTATTATATACAGAGTGGAGCAATAGTGCGCCCGACTTCGATATGTCGAGTTCTATATTAGCTAGAAACTAGATTTAAAAACATAAATAAACTAGATAAAAGAGTCTATAACCGGAAACTATTTTCGAATATACAGGGTGAGCCGAGACGATTCAATAGGGTCTAATAATTTTTTTTTAAATGGAATGACATGTATATCAGAACATTTTTGAAACTTCTTTGTGGCCTCCTTTCACTCCTGTATTATTATTGACTCTCTCCTAACCAATTGGATGTAATGATTTTTTTTGTCGACATTATGCTATTTACACGTGTATATTAAAAAATTACTATAGTTACAATTATCGATTATAAGAAAAAATGTGTTAGTATCAGTTTTGAGACATTTGTGTGATGACACTCAACCATTTTCACTTCCTAAAAGTATACAGGATGACCAAAAATAATTTTTAAATTTACAACTATTTGAACTGAATTTTCTCAATTTTTTCAAATGGAACACAGTGTATATTTTTGGACGATGTGATGTAGAATTGAAAAACGAACATTTTTTGTACATACATCCCTATGGCTATTTGTAACCATTTTCGATTTATTGAATAATAACTGCAAAATTAAGCAATAAAAATTAAACATATATTTTTTTGTAATTCAAGAGAAGATTATAAAAAATGCTCCAGCTGTCGCTCATTTTGATTGACACACATTTCTATGCATCTTTGGAATTAGGTTGTACTGTTCATAAAATTGCCGGAGTGATACTACTAAAAGCATTTATTATCCTTTCCTTAAAATTTTGGATTGTTGTTGGTGTGATGTATTTATGGGCATCATGTAACACGCTTATTATAATACCTTTTCTTGAATTATTTGAAAAAAATATTAATTTTTAATTTTTATTGCTGAATTTTGCAGTTATTGTCCAATAAATTGAAAAAGATCACAAATAGCCATAGGAATGTACATACAAAAAATATTCGTTTTTCAATCCTACATCACATCGTCCAAAAATATACCATTTGAATAAATTGTGAAAATTCAAAAAGTTGTTGTAAATTTAAAAATCCTTTTTGGCCTCCCTCTTTTAGGAAGTGAAAATGGCGGAGTGTCATCACACAGATGTCACATAATTGGTACTAACATATTTTTTTCTTAAAATCGATAGTTGTGATTGTAGTGATATTTTTAATATACGTGTAAATAGTATAATTTCAACAAAAAACAAAAAAAAATATTACATCCAAGTGGTTGGAAGAAAGCCAATAATAATATAGGAATGAAAGGAGGCCACAAAGCAGTTTCAAAAAATGTTCTGATATATATGGAATTCCATTTAAAAAAATGATATTTGACCCTGTAGAATCGTCTTGGCTCACCCTGTATATTCGAAAATAATTCCGGTTATAGAGTTTTTTAGTTTACTATGTTTCTAAATCAAGTTTCTATCTATCATAGGACTTAAAATATCGGTTGGACGCACTATTGCCCCAACCTGTATAAGTGGTAAAACATGTTCCCCCTTACAGTTATTAATTTTAATTATCCTGCATGACTTCTTGGCACATTTTTAAATTTTTTAATCACATGAACAACTAAGAGAGAGATGTAATCCCATATTAAAAAAAAGAACAAATACTGCTTCTTAATATTTAATTTCAAAATTATATTAAAAGTCAAATAGATCAAAGATAACACAATTTTATTTCAGCTAATATACTATTTAAATTTTATTGACTCAATATTGAATATTTTGGGATAAATTAATTCCCATAATATAATTATTAAAATGCATTAATATCAAGAATATGACCTTACTGATAAAAATATATTAGCATCTTAACAATATTAATTACCTATTAATTTTAATGTTGATTGCTGACATGAATCATACTGTTTTCAATAGTCTCTCTATATAGTATCAATTATTTTAATTTGGTTCTTTGATATTGATATCTTTGTTTATTTATCACTATAGTTGTTGTATAATACTATCGTAATAAAATGTAACCATCGAGTAATAGACCTCATATTAACAGCGATTGTTAATTAAAGGAAGTAAACACACGCCTAGAAACGTTGTTATTCTTTCCTTTTTCAGGGTAAATAACATTTGTTTCCTAGTTCTTTTAGAAAGAAAATCTCCTAATGTAGAAAATTAATGTGGATGTTATTCTATTACGTTCATTTATTATGAAATGTATCAGATAATATAATTCATCAAATTAATTATATGCAAAAGAAAATTGCAACAATTTACAAATGGTAATAGATACTAAAAGTAATGCCTAAATACAATATACTCCCATTTTATTTAATTGAAGATTAAATAAATTGGCCACACACACTTGATGATTTATAAAATTTGTATCATACAAAGAGAAATGATTAAGATTTAATTGCGATTGCCCACTAGTAAATGATTTTTACCAAATGAATGGAAATCCTTCTTAAGAACATCGCTTAAGAAGTTCGCAGGCCGGTTTCTGGTTATTACCCTCATTAAGGCTATATTTGTAAAACCGGTGAAACAAATTGAAAAAAAAAAATTAATTGTTATGAAACTGAGAGAGAGCAAAACAACAAGATACAACTATTGTCAATAATTGATTAAGATGTGATCGCTTTTAATTCTCTACTTTTTTTTATCAAATTTATGGTTTACATAAACATCAATTTACAAAAAAAATTATGTGTTATAAAGATTAATAATGTGCATAGAGTACAATTTGCTTTACGTTGAATGAGAAAAGTTGAAAGTAAGGAAATAACGACTAATGTCATTTTCACTGCCAAGTATAAATGTTTTTAAAACAACGAGTAAACATTACAAGTGACTGTAAAGTATTATTACATTGTTGATATTCATGTTGAATTTTAATGGTTTTCTTACCTCTTCTGTTTGTTATCCTGCGCGTGTACAAACCATAGAGTAGACACAGAGTGGCAAACTCTAAACATTTTGCATATATTATGTATTCATGTATTCCATATACAGTGAGGTCCATAAGTAACGGATAAATTCATTATCTACGTAATTTAGAAGTTATGAGTAAAATCCTGAAACATGTCTATTTTTAATTCTAAAATGACATTTTTTGAGCATAATTTTATACCTCCCCCTTCATCCCCTTGGAGCGACAGCTACCCTTTAAAATGTTTAAATGGAACGAGGGTACGTGTGATATCTCATTTGAAAGGGTTTTTAATTCTCTGCCCAGTAAAATAAGTTTTTTTTGAATTTTGTATATTTTTCATCAAGAAAATTAAATCTGAAAATTTCAAAATGTATTTGTAATGTATACAATCAAATGTTATTTATGCCTATGTACCAAATATCTGTCAAATCTGACTTTTCTAATTAATTGTGTGTCATAACATTCAATTTAAATGTATCGGTTTTTCTAGTACGCAGGTGGCAAAGTGAATTGAGTAGTATACAATGACAATATACGTTATGAAGTTTTATCTGAAGCGATATAAAATGTCTAGAAAGAAATGCATATTTTTTAAATATTATGAACAAAAAACGGTACAAGGAAAACTCTGAACTCAAATGGCAAGAAGAAATTGAAGATAATTGAATGTATTATGTTTTATATTATGTACAAGTTACAATGCAAGTTAGAATTTAATTTTGTTTTGTGCAGGTGGCAAAGTGAATTGAGTAGTATACAATAACAATATACGTTATTAAGTTTTATCTGAAGCGATATAAAATGTCTAGAAAGAAATGCATATTTTTTAAATATTATGAACAAAAAACGGTACAAGGAAAACTCTGAATCTCGAAAGTTTTGGCAATGAAGAAATTGAAGATAATTGAATGTATTATGTTTTATATTATGTACAAGTTACAATGCAAGTTAGAATTTAATTTTGTTTTGTGCAGGTGGCAAAGTGAATTGAGTAGTATACAATAACAATATACGTTATTAAGTTTTATCTGAAGCGATATAAAATGTCTAGAAAGAAATGCATATTTTTTAAATATTATGAACAAAAAACGGTACAAGGAAAACCTGAATCTCGAAAGTTTTGGCAATGAAGAAATTGAAGATAATTGAATGTATTATGTTTTAAATTATGTACAAGTTACAATGCAAGTTAGAATTTAATTTTGTTTTGTTCATGGCTGTGTTTCTAGCTTTAATGTATTTAATATACAAGTATATGTATATATCGCGTGTTCGGCTTTAACTTTCCCAATATAGAGATCTCGCTTATCTTGATGATTCTGAGTTAACGAAATGTTGTAATCCTTTTATTTTATAAAAATCATATAAAACAGAAAGTTGCGTTAGGAATGTTTTTACAGAATAAAGATTGTATATCAAATAAGCAACGTATAGGAGAAAAACAAAATCTGAATATTTAAATTTTTTCCAAATATCTAAAACACCAAATCAGATAATTAAATTCTGATCTTAGCAAGAATATCACGTAGCATATCTCTAATTTAAACGATGTTGTAACTAACATTGACGTAGTTTTCCACGAAATACCAAAACACTATATACTGCACTCGACGCGCGTTTCACGAATCTAGTTGGCATCATCTGTAGATGGTTAAAAATGAGTTTTAATCATCTCCAGATGATGCAAACTTAGTTGGCGAAATGCGCGACATGCAGTATACATATAGTGTTTTGGTCTTTCTTGCAGTGGCGGCTCGTGATATTGTCCGCAGAGGAGGCTTGAAATTTAAAAGGCAACTAAATTTCAATATGATTACAATTTGCACATTTCCCCACCACCCTTGAGGTATTACAACAGCGCGTTACATTTTTTTGTCGTGGGTTGATCGCCAGAGTAGCCCTACTATCCCACTTATAATTAAAATATAACTTCTAATAAAAATCAAAATAGTTTTGGAAAAAAAATTAAAAATAAAAGTGTTTTCCTACAAACAAAAATTGTATTCATTATCACTGCCAAAGTGTAAAATTATTACTTTTAATAAAACTTAAAATAGTTTTGAAAAAGAAGTTACATAAAAAATATTTCCTAAAAAATAAATAACGTAAATAAATATTTCTTCTAAATTAATAACTAAATATATTAATCTTTGGAGTAGTCTAAATATTTTTATAAATCAGTGGTAACCTGCGATTTTCAGAACTAGCAAAATAGTTGATTACCTCTTCATAAAATGATATTGAATCGTTTTTCTTCAACTCTGACAAAAAACGTTTTTCTATTAAAATAAGCGATATATTTGACAGGCGGTCTTGAGCTATTGTGTTTCTAGTAAATGTTTTTATGCGTCCGAGTGCTGAAAACGATCGTTCTACAGAAGCTGAGGTTACCGGAATTGTTGACACTAAAGATAAAAGTTTGTACAGGTCGGAGAGACAGCTTTTTAAATTATTATTATATATACAAGTAAGCATTTCTTGAGGCGATTTTGAATTTGCTAAAATTTGCTGGTCAGAATACAACACACATAGTTCATTTCTTAACAAAATATGGTTAAAAAAGGAATACTGGTCTATTAATTTGTCCATTAGACTGTTAGGAAATGATTTAGAAAATATTATAAAATTATTAGGATTTTCTAAATCGAAAGTATTTAAATCGAAAAATCTAATTTCAATTTGAACTATAATCCTGTCCAAAATTTCTGTAAAAATTTGTTTGCAATATATGTCTATCCTGTCAAAGTTATATGTTGTCTTGCTTTTTTTTAACTGTGGCTCATCATCTAATTCTTTAATATTTTCAAGAAACATTATATAATATATTGAAATGTATTTCGTTATTGCGAAATTCCTTTAATTTAGATGTAAGTGAATTAAGCTATTTTTAGAATATGTTATATCAATAAATTTATTCTATAAAATTTGGAAAACAACATTAATTTGCTCAAAAATCATTTTAAAATCCTTTAGAAAAAATAAGTTTTTATCCAACAATAACGATTTTAAGCCGTAAGCTGCCCTTAAAGTCTGATCGTCATTTAAAATCTTCACTTTCCGAATTAAAATTAAAAACATCAATAAGTTTTTCCTGTATGTGTCAACAGTGAAAACAACTCTAGATGAAAAATTCCAACGAGTGGCAGCATTACTCGGAATTCTATGTTCCATAATTCTATTTAAAATATCAGATCTTTTACTAGATTTTGAGAAAAAAAAATGTAGAAAAACCAGTAATATTTGAAAAAAAAACTTATTTAATTCCATTACAGGCTTTACTCAAAACCAAATTTAATTTGTGTGCGTAACAGTGAGTGAAGTAAGCCTGAGGAGCAATATCTTTTATTTTAGTTTGGAGTCCATTAAGATGTCCTAACATAACCGCAGCACCGTCATAGGTTTGTGCAATTAATTTATTTTTCATAGCAAATTCGTCGATTAATAATTTAAATAAACTGTCCGCGTTTCTTTCACTACTCACATCAAAAAAACCAACAAACCTTTCAACAACTTCAATTATGTCATTCTGTATTGATTTAGATGTCCCGGAAAAAATAGTGGCTTTATTCAAAAAGTTCTCTAATTTTGGATCATACGTTTTTAAAAAATCTATTAGCTCCTTGAAATTTTCTTTATTATACGAATCGCGTTTTTTGTCATGTCCTCGAAAAGAATTTTCTTGAGAAGATAAATATGTAACGGCATCAATTAATCTCTTAAATATTTCCCTATTTTCACGGACTTTTTCATTAAAATTTTCAATTTCTCTTTTATACGCAGAATCCAAGAAATTTACAATATTTTGTTTACTCAACATTTCGAATTTAATGCAAGATGAAATATGCTCCATTTAACAACAAATAATCCACCACGTCTGGACAACAAGAAATGTCGTTGGGAATATTTTCACCTAGTGCACTCATTTTTCAACCACCTGTTAAATATCTTATGTATGTTTATGTTCTCCCACAAAACCACAAATTGCCACTGTTCTTGTTCTATAACTGTTCATTCTCTTGTGAGAGAGGGGATCAAAGCTGAACTGAAGTGTACATGAGCTAGAAAGAGATGGGGTGCTGGAAGCTAGCAGCCCTAACTGACAGATCAAAAATGTTTGCTGAGATACGAGCCAATAATTCAAGGTCACTCATTACATAAGAAAAGTGCATGAAATAGAGGCTGGCTGGCTTCTAGCTTCCGTTCATTCGAGCAAGTACGATGAGAGACCGGGAAATATGCATACGTGTAGTATACTATCCGGACTACAATATTACGTGTTTGTGGAAAGGAAATGCAAATTTTTTTTACACTGAAAATTAGTGAATGAATTGTAAACAACATTGAGAATTGAGATATACCTAAGTAGAAATTTTTACTTGTAAAAAATATTAGTTTGGAGATATTCTGCTTCTCCCAAAATGGTAGAGGGACTCAGCTTCCCCTGCTTCCCCTGACGAGCCACCACTGGTTTCGTGGAAAACTACGTCAGTGTTATCTTCACATCAAAAGTTCCAACCCACTCCAGGATGTTGTAACTTGCAAGATACGCAAGATCTCCATGTTGGGAGATTTAAAGCTGAACACCCTATATATGCATATACAATATATTTTAATCGCATTATAAAAAGTGTTTTTTTTAATACAAATTTAATACAGTCTTTAATTTTTTTGTATTTATAACATAGTCAATTAGGACCTTTGAGAATACTCCCTAAAAAAAGGAAGAAAAATGAGCAATTTGAGAATTCTCATACAATTTTTAACATAAATGGTCATATTCAAGAAAAATATGATGCCTTTCTTACTTAAAGTAGAACCCACATCCATTGTCATAATACATTTTCAATCCAATTTTTTAAGATTTTTTATTTCTTCTCTGTTCGTGCTCGTTTATTCTCATTTTTCTCTGGAAACATTCTCCAAAAATAAATTCTCGATAATTTTACATCAATAATAATGGGTATTATTTAAACAAAAGGTAGAAGTTGTAGCATATTTAGAATTAGCAGTAAATTCTGCAAAACTTTTATTTGAAGTGTTTTTTATGTATTTTACTAAATTTTCTGTAAAAAAAGAAGTAACTTAAAAAATAAAATATTATCTTTTTTGTATCTGAGAATATTACAAAAAAATATACTTTTAAATAATCATAACAAATTTTAAAGATGAAAGCACGGGTACTTTCTTGTTTGTGTGTTAACAAATAAATCACCAAGATATTCTTTTTTGTAATACGTGTTTCGCCATGTTTTGTTTCAGCCATATTTTTTTCTAAAACAATTTATCAGAAACTACATAACGAAATTTTCTGTAAAAAAAGAAGTAACTTAAAAAATAAAATCTTATCTTTTTGTATCTGAGAATATTACAAAAAAAATATACTTTTAAATAACCATAACAAATTTTAAAGATGAAAGCACGGGTACTTTCTTGTTTGTGTGTTAACAAATAAATCACCAAGATATTCTTTTTGTAATACGTGTTTCGCCATGTTTTGTTTCAGTCAAATTTTTTCTAAAACAATTTATCTGAAACTATATAACGAAAGAATTTTTATATAACGGCAATATTTTAAATGACTGGAGAATTTTCAATTTTAGCAAGACTACCAAGGGAATGTTAATACGAAAATAAACTAATATTCCTTTATGTCCTAAATAGTTAAATAAATAAATCAATAATTAATTGAAGATGAATTTACTTTGTGATAATTAAACCTGGCCAAGCGATGGTAGATTCAGGGTCGGGCGCAATACCAATGCCATCGCGCGCTTGTTTACGATGACGATGACACGACACACTTCAGTTGTTATCTGTCAGTCGATGCATAGAGTACTAATAAATAATAAATAATGTTGAGCGTAAATAGTAGAAAACGACCGTACGCTGATAAAGTGAATAAATTTATCGGTGAATTTTCGGATTTATTCTATGATGGTTGTAAAATAATTTGTAAAGTCTGTGATCAAGACTTAATGTGCTGGAATAAATACGGCTGCAAAATTCATGTCAATAGTAACCGGCATAAAAATAAAAAAAATGGCGTGTCTTCTTTGGAACCTCAGCTTATGGTTGATTTACTGTTAATGCTGATTGCCTGTGATGTTCCCCTGCGCATATTGGATAAACCAGCATTTCGGGAGTTCTGGAATAAATACAATCCCCAGGTGAATTTATCAAGTCGTTCATCGTTACGTAGATATGTACCAAGTGTTCGTGAAGACATTGTAAATAGGATTAAATGTGCATTAAAAAATACACGGCTGTGGTTATGTGTTGACGAGACGACAGATTGTAAAAAAAATTCTATTTTAAATGTTATAGTACGTGTACTCGACTCTGTTAAATCAACATTTCCACTTTTACTAGCTAGCAAAAGACTAACTGCGTGTACTGGCGAAACAATTACGCGGGTGGTGTTGGAGACTTTCGAAAAATTTGAACTGTCAACAAGTCAAGTGTTGATGTTTGTGACCGACGGTGCTGCGACAATGCGTTTGGTGGGCCGTTTTCTTCAAAGAGACGATTGTAGGTTTTTACATGTTACGATGCATTCCATCTTGTAGCAGAAACGATTCGAGAATGTTTTCCAGAGATAGATGCATTAATAGCAAATACAAGAAAAGTATTTCTCCAATCTCCTAAACGGCTTCGAGCATTTCACACACTGTGTCCTGATATTCCGGAACCACCAGAACCGATTCTTACACGTTGGGGAATAAAAATTACAACATATTAAATGACCAAATAGATTTAAATAATTCTCCGTTATTAAACTTGTTCAGATAATCTAATGCTGTTAATAAAAATCACATCATAATATAATTTACTATCTTTAGAAACCCCTATATTTAGAGACATAACATCTGTACAAATTTGAATTATATAACCAATCATAAAGAACTATTCAGTTCAGTTTATATTTAAATATAAGCAAAATCTGTGTATAATTTAGTCTACTTGAAAATATCCAGATAGGATGAAACTAGTTGTAAAATTAATAAATATAGTGAAAATTAGATAAGTAATAAAGTGTTTATAATTTTTTAAATAAATCAATGTAATTGCATGTCCTTATTGGTTTTCTTGTTGCCTTGTAGGTAGAACCACTAAATTAAAACTTATTTCCTCCACTTTTTAAGATGTGTTATTATTTACAGTTTCATACAACGACCAAAAAGATGCGTGTCTGTTGTACTAAATACAAAACTTCAACTAAGTTTCATAATCCATTAATAATATTAGACATGGACAAGGACGTTATTGTTTGTATATACATATTCAACAATCGCTAATGGAGCGAGCTGTTTTGTAAATTAATATTTGCCTAGCCTGTTCAGTTACTGTGTGTCATATACACACAGTAACTGAACAGGTTTATTAAAATAGTTCTATATTATACAAAAAATGATTAAAGGTTGCATTTGAGCTTTGTTTACAATAAATATCTACTAGCCCCACAAATAAAAATGAATAATTTTGAAATGAAACGTAATTACGCTTTTGATTCGCTGGCACTGGAAATTAGAAAAACAATTTGTGGCAAACATTTATTCATCATAATTTCAACTAAACCAATAATGTAATTTTCCTGTGTAATTTTGAAGGAGAATATCCTCAAAAGAAGGTATCGAAATGCGGTCTTAAAAATTTTCTTGTAAATTTCTTCAGAAATAAACTGCCTTAACCATGACATCAAACTACGAACGAGGACGTTGTATGCAGGATGCACAATGAAACCCTTGCAATTTTTCAAAATTTCATTGTTAAGTGTAAAAAAAAACATTATAATGGTTTTTATCTGTCTCTTAAGATGATCTACGGACAAATTGGAAGAAACGGTATTCGGTGTTTTTTGATATCTGATATTTCTAGAATCAATTTTTTTTTCTGAAAATAAGTCACACTTTTACAGATTGACGACAATTTAAATTTTTCCTGTTTTTGAAGCGTTCCTCTAGCTGATGCTAAAAGGCATAAAAGTAATGAAACATGTATCTAATCAAATCAACGCTGAAAACTGATTTGACATTCGACAACCGAATGCTTGACAGTTTTTGTTAACTTATAAAAGTTATAAGTTACCAGATAATCAGCAACTTAAAATGCTAGGCTAAGTGAAGATGAAAAATGCGAATCTGTATTCGTCTTCTGAATTATGGAATGACTCAACAGGCTGTTATTTATGATGTCAGCTAAGGTTCAATTTGCACGTATGACATATAACATGATGTGAAAATTGGCATAATGACAAAGTTTGTTTGGGTCATCCATATAAACCTGTTTACTTTTACAAATTATTATATGTATTATTAATTGCAAAGGCACGAAAAATAAAAGAGACTGTGTTAATTAAAAAATAAGTTTCCATTAATATTTTGAGTCACCCTGTATAAATAAAATTTCAAGCATAATCACCCTGCGGTAGTGAAATAAAAATTTAAAAATTTCCAAAATTTTGAATATGTTCAATTTACGATTATACACAAAATTACCCAAATAACGAAGATCACGACCGCATCGAAAATACAATTTCCCAAATATACGGTCATGGAGTCCAAATTCCTATGAGCGACAGCAAATTTTAGCAACCATGACTACGATCGTGGAGTTGAAAAAGCTTATCAAGACTCTCGCAAACAAAAAAGCGTCGGGATCTGATGGTATCGATCTTTAGCTACTTAAGAATCTGCCGAGAAAGGGTATTGCCCAACTTACGCACATCTCCAATGGCATTCTGCGCCTGTAACACTGGCCTAGCCAGCGGAAGTGTGTGGTGGTGTGTCCCATCTTGAAGCCGAAGAAAAATCCGAAAACAGCTACTAGTTACAGTCCGATATCTTTACTATCTGCGGTATCTAATACGTAAAGTCTATTCTCTGTCCAGTCCAGTCCAGTCTCTGTCTGCTATTCCCCTGATGCCGGGGAATAGCAGAATAACCAGGTCAAAATTCAAAATTATTATACACATATTTCTACAATTTTATATATTCTCTTTGCATTGTTTTAAAGTTTTATATCAACGGCGCTTGCTTTGGCTTGCGTGTTTGATTTCTCGTTTTCGGCGTTATTATACAATTTAAAAATGCAATGTGCTATACACCGTTTCAAAGAGCAGTTCTTCTAGTATTAAAAACATAAAAAATATTTGTATATTGCTTATCCCTTACTACAATAAAAAAATGATAAAGGTCTCATGTTACTGGAATGACTTTCTCAACTTCAAGAAATATTTTAACTGTTAGCAGGGTTCGCCCGGGTAAGTTTTTTTCCACCATCTGGCAACTAAAACGATCCTGTATAATCTCCAAAAAAAAAAAAATCTTGCGGATTTTTTGCGCTTCTCTTGCAAATCAACAAAATATACAAAAGAAGCGCGCGCGACGAACACTTAAAAATCTGCAATACTCGTTCCGTAAGAATTATGAATTTGCAAAATACGGCGTTATAAAGAATACATATACATTATGGAATTGCAACAAATCAGAGCATAGCATTTCACTGAATGCCTGGATTTTAGAAATCGCGTATTGGGACGGTCCCATCTGATTTTTTTTAGCAGCACCACCATATTCCACGTTTGACAAAATATGTTTACGAGTGACTTGCGGTTAGATAAAATCAAATAAATATTTGTAGTTGTTAAACTTATTAAACAAAGTGGTATATCGATAAAAATGGTTTACGGTATAATTTGAAAAAAATATTTTTTGACCATGAAAAATAAACTAGAGTAAATATTTTTTTTCTTCACCAATACACGGGATGTGTATTCTGCGGTTACCATTGTCCTTAGGAAAGTATATAAACTTGGGTTTGTTAAAATTTTAGGTTATTATTAATGTATACAAGCAGCATTAATTAATAGTAATCAATAATTTGCTGTTGTCAGTTGTACCTACGACAGTAAACAATGAACAATTTCAAAATTACTAATCGTAACATATGTGACGCTTTTATAGAGCACGGAAAACATATATCAATAGCAAAATGGTATGTTAAGGAGCATTTCGATCTTTGTGAAGAGTAGTTGCAATGTGTTATCATCAAAATTCAGGAACACTTATTACCCGAATTTAAGATACGCTGGAATAAAGCCGGAAGAAAAAGGGATGTGTTCTTACGCAGCAACGAGAAATGGTTAGATGGCGAATTCTTTGTACCATTCCACGAAGACGAAGAACCATCGACGTCTTTATCTGAACACCCACGAGGGAGACCATGTAAGTCATTTAACGAATCCGCAGAGAAGACACAGAAACGAAAAGCAATAAAACTATTTCGAGACTCTGGACAGATTTATCATTCATATACTCAGGTATTACGTTCAATTGGTAAGACATGGGAATCAGAAATTATACAGGAACTACGTTCTGCATCACAAGAAAGGAATGCTTTTATCCACACATTATTAAGACGTAATACTTCTGTTGAGCCTTTCACAAATCAAGAGGCCTTAGCTGTTTTCATTGATCTAGATTTAACGAAAGACCAATATACATACCTTAGAACCTGTTTACAAGACAAAGACTGTACTGTACTCCCATCATATACCAAACTTACAGAAGCAAAGCGAGAATGTTATCCAGAGCACATGCAAGTAACTGAAATTGGTGCTAAAGTAAGTTTGCAGTCTCTTCTAGATCACATGTAAGAGAATAATCAAAATTGATTCTGTGAATGTGGCCAACTTTTCACAATTAATATTATACAGTAAATGGCGCTGTGATGGATCTTCGGGACAAACTGAGTACAAGCAAATATTGTCTGATGAAAGTGATGTAATATCCGATACTAACTTGTTTGTAACATCCTTGGTTCCACTGCAAATTGTAGATGAAGTCACAAAAAAAGTCGTTTGGAAAAATTCAACCTCGTTCTCTATTCGATACTGTAGGCCCATTTTAATAGAATTCTCAAAAGAGACTCCAGAGAAAACAAGATCTGTTGTCAATGAAGTGGAAACTCAAATAAGCACTCTTTTGCCTTCTTTTGTAGTAAAGAATGAACAGCAAATGTCTATTAAACATGAGCTGTTCTTTACAGTGATAGATGGTAAGGTTACACAAGTAGTAACAAATACTCCATCAAGTGCCACATGCCATATATGTCTTGCAAGACCAATAGAAATGAACGATTTGGAACGTGTTAAACAGAGATCTGAGAATGAAGAGCATTATAGATTTGGACTCTCATCTTTACATGCATGGATTCGATTTATGGAGTTAGTACTTCATGTTTCATATAATTTATCATTTAAAAAATGGTCAGTAACCTCAGAGGACATGAAAAAGCAAAAGCAATCTAAAAAAGCTTATGTACAGGAGCAGTTTCGGAAAGAATTAGGATTACTAATTGAAAAACCTCGACAAATCAGCGGAACTAGTAATGACGGAAATACCGCTCGAAGGTTCTTTGCCAATTCTGCTTGCACTGCACAAATTACTGGACTTGATGAAGAATTAATTATGAAATTTCGCATACTACTTCAGACAATGTCAAGTGGTATGGCAATCAATGTCAAAAAGTTTGGTGAATATGCTTTTAGAACAGCCAAATTATATGTGAGCAAATATCCATGGTACTATATGCCCTCCTCTGTACATAAAGTACTCATTCATGGAGAAAACATAATTCGATATAATGCACTTTCACCACTTGGCCAGTTGTTCGAACATGCACAGGAATCCAGAAATAAGGATTATAAACGTTTCAGGTTACATCATTCTCGCAAATGTTCTCGAAAAGCTGCTAATGAAGATGTCTTTCATACTTTATTGTATACATCAGATCCTTATATAACGAGCTTAAGACAATGTGTGTCACACAAGATTGTGGAACTTGAAGAAGAAGCCTTGCAACTATTACAATAAATATTTATTTACATATAATTATGTACATAAATTACACGCTGTATGTTATCATTATACAATAATTATAAAATGAAATGTATAAAAACAAAATAAAAATTATTTACCCTCACTACTGAACGTCAGATCTTTCTTTATATCTGTATACCGAATTTCATTTGTCTATAGTAACAAATAAAAAAGTTACAGATTTTTGAGTTGGCGCCACCACCATCGGCCCATAGTGCCGCAACATACGGGAGGATGCTAGGTCGGTAACAGACCGCGTGTCCAGCGTGGGCCATATACATTGTTTTTTAATTGTTAATAAAATTGTCTTGATTTGATTGATTTGATTTTGGTTATACACAAATATTCTGTCATCAGTAATAATGGAGCTAACGAAAACTTAAAAAACAGTTTCGGCAATTTTTCCCAACATTTCCAAAACGTACTTGAAAATTGTTAAATTCATAATCGTTTTCATTTAGCAGAGCACTAAACAGATAACTCCATAAAGTCGTGATATTGTATGCTTAACTCGTTTTAACTTTAGTGCCCTTTTGCACATGACGATTTTTACCGGCCTCGGGATTTTAAAAGCATTAATTTTATATACTCTGTCCGTAAAGTATGGAATAAATTCATTATTTCTTAAAGCAAAAATATTTTTAAAAATCCTCGCAAACGTCGATTTTTAATTTCAATTGCTCACCTTATGCTTTATTTATTTTGGTTATGATATCATCACTGTTTCCGTTATGACATCATCGATATATTTTTTTTAATGGAACAGCCTATATATTTCTCCATTTTTGGATTCTGAATCAACAGCTGATTTCAAAGATGTATCATACTTAGCATCTAAAATTGATAAATTGAAAGATACGGCCATTTTAAATATAAGAATTTACTAATTTTTCATGTTTTGTTTGAACAAATAATAGTCACTAGAATTAACGGTGAGTTAATAATAAGAACAATTTATAGTAAATCTTCAAACTGTACTCCTTGTTGTAACTGACAGTACTCTAAACAAGTGTTGCTGAAACTTGTTAATAATTTCTTGAGAAATGATGTTTATTTCTGTTCTAATTCTCTCCTTTAAATCAATAATGTTTTCCGGTTGGTTTTATAAACTAAGTTTTTCAGATGGCCGCACAAAAAATAATCTAATGGATTATAAAGGCCCGGTGACCTTGGTGACCACTCGATGGGCCCACGTTTACCAATCCACCTATTCAGAAATATTTGGTCGATATCTTCGAACGTCTGTTGCATAATGGGGAGACGCGCCATCCTGTTGATACCACATGCTTTCGTCAACATTTCCAGGATTAATTCTACTTGGGAATAAATTTAAAACGTTGGGGAGAAAGCCAATTAAAAATTGAAGATATGCCGGTTCGCTTACCATTCATCGAAAAAATAGGGTCCTATGATTCAATTCCCGCCCACACATTTACCTTTTGTTGATACTATGTGTGCTGCTCCCGCATCCATCGAGGGTTTTCCCTTGCCCAGTATTTACAATTCTGACGATTCACTTTATCATTTAATTTGAAAGTGCATTCATCGGAAAAATAATATTTTTTATCAGAAGAGGATCACCGTTGCACATATTCATCATTGCAATTTTTCTAATTTTAATACTGTATGTACTGACGTTTTAGTAACATCATAATCGCAACTAACCTGACGACTGCTAGTATGTGAATTTTCTACAACGGCCAGTAAAATGTTTAATGTAGTATCCTCGTCAACACCTGGACGACCTTTTTTGGGTAAATCTTCCATCGTACTAGTCTATCTAATTTTTTTTTCAATTTTACTCACTGTAGATTTAGTTACGGGTCGTTCTGGATATTTAGTATTAAATAAATTACATACTTCTTATTGCGTTTGTATCCTATCACCATACCCAATCATCGTAAGAATTTCAATTCTCAGTTTTACAGATACACTCATGTTATAAATTAAAATAAATCGACAATAATTATTGAGAAACCACTACTGGGGTAAAGTTTTATTAAGTGATATTAAATATGATTTGAACGAAACAACTACTCAGCTGGCAAATACCCCGACCTGCATTGGATTACATCTTCAAATCATGATAGATCGATAGCCAATATCATTTGTCAATTATTAACCAGACATAGACCGGTTTCCAACTTATTTGTTCTCCTCAGTATGCCATAGGTTATGGAACAGACAAATGATAGTGGCCAACCTGCTAGGCATATACTAACTAAGGTAAATTGAGTAGTGGTGAGAGGTATGAAACTTCTCGTATGGTCTTGATGCTACTATCCGACCGACATCATAGATGTCTCTGTGGCGGATAGCGGCTTGCGAAGCAAGTACTGAGAGCGGCGAGCTCTAGCCCAGGTGGACTAAACTACTGTTATTAAAATGATTTGAACGAAACAACTACTCAGCGGGCAAATACCCCGACCTGCATTGGATTACACCTTCAAATCATGATAGATCGATAGCCAATATCATTTGTCAATTCCTAACCAGACATAGACCGATTTCGAACTTATTAGTTCTCCTCAGTATGCCATAGGTTATGGAACAGACAAATGATAGTGGCCAACCTACTAGTCATATATTAACTAAGGTAAATTGAGTAGTGGTGAGAGGTATGAAACTTCTCGTATGGTCTTGATGATAAGTGATACACTGTCAAATACGATAACGATAAATCAAAAATTCATAAAAAACTTTTTTGTTCTTTTTTTAAAAGGCCGTATCTTCCAACTTATCAATTTTAAACCCTAAGTCTGATACATATTTGGAATCTGCTGTTGAAGCAGAATCCAAAAATGGAGAAATAGACAGGGTTCTATTTAAAAAAATATCTATGATGTCGTAACGGAAATATTGATGACGTCATAACCAAAAAATAAAGGTTAAGGTGCGCAATTGAAATTAAAAATCGACGTGTTCGAGAATTTTTTCGAAATATTTTTGGTTTAAGAAATAATAAATTTATTCCAGACTTTACGGACACACTGTATAATTCAGCTTGTAACAACGAAACCCTCACTCACACAGAACTTACTTTTAGTGTATAATTGTGCGCCGAGCACTGTACTTCTATTAAAAACTATATCTACCGGTTCTACTAGTTATCTGCAGGGTTTATTTTTCATTTCTTTTATAGTTGTCACAAATTTAAAATAAACGCTTCAAGCAACAGAATAGCTGGATTTTTTAACTTGCGTTCATATGTTTATTTGAATTCTGTTGAATTATGCAATACTACTTATTTAAAAGTATTACATTCTTTTACCTTTTTATAAAGCCAGTGTGTAAGATATTAAACTTTCAACTTGCTATTTTGGGTTTTATTACAGTTACCATGCTTTCCCAATTTTGAGTTTGCTAAACATGTTCTTGCATATATTAAATCGCCTCTTACATAAATTTAAACTGGATTAAATATTTCGCATTTTCTTTCATTAGGTTTATTAAATTCTGCTTTCAAAAGTTTATTATGGCATGTCAAAAGTTGTATTTCGTTTCTTATTGTTCTTAGTTAAAAAAATTATAGACAACTGAAATGAATATAAATTAGTCTGCATTCAGTTTTAAAAAGCTTTTTGAATAAATATACAATTTAATCAATCTAACAAATACACAACAAATATGGTCTATAATCAAAATTCAGAAAAGTACTATCAGTGTATTATTGAAGATCTTGGACAATATATGTAGGCATTTCATTTGAGAAGAATAACACCTTTAGTAATTTTAGATTTTGATTAAGCTATTGACAACTAAGTCACACCAGGCTGGTTGTGTGCCAAAGTAAACTATTTATTAATAAAGGTCATTATACACTTTAAAAAACTCTTTGCAAATACTTTTTCTTGTCATATCTCAGCCACGACAAAGCAAAATTATACATTTGTTCTAAAATATAAAACGAAGTATAAATTCGAATACCATAAATTTGCAGAAATATCAAATCAAAAGGCTTTTTATTTCTCAATTCTTTACTCATTAGGAAGTGACAATTAACATAGATAATATAGAAAATGTATGTATATGCAGGGTGTTTTTTAAATTATATAGCCAAACTCACACAGTAAGGAGATGGGCTAAATATAAAATGAAAACATAAATATTTGATCAAGAATACGTAATTAAAAGGGTTACTCCCTTTCAAAGATGTTTGTGCTATCTCAGAAACCTTAACAGATACATATACTAAACGGTAGAGATTACTTTAGGATCTAAACAGTCATACATTTATTTTTTAAAAAAGTGGCCAGGGGCGGTGCACATGCCTGTGTTAATAAATATTTCTTAATTCGTTAGCATCTTTAAACATCAAAGTTATACAAACTTGCTTATACAAGATGCAAATAGTACAATTTGTATACGAAAGTTATATGATATCATGTTTTTATTAAATAAAGGTATCCAACTAAAAAAGAATACAAAAAAAATTACTTTAAATATGTAATATGTATTGAAATTATTTATTGCCAACTTTTTTGTCTTTGTATGGAGAACATCGTTTTAATCAAAATCTTCTTCTTCCTCAGAAAATATTTCTTCTTCATCTTCATCGTATTTAGCCTGTTCATATTGCTGGTATTCTGATATAAGGTCATTCATACTCGATTCTGCCTCAACAAATTCCATTTCTTCCATACCTTCCCCGGTATACCAGTGCAAGAAGGCTTTTTTTCTAAACATCGCAGAAAATATTTCACCTTAAACAATTTAAAAAAAGGAAATGTTTTTAGCGTATTTTTAAAGAAATATTGACAGTTAATTTAAAACAGTTTTCCACAAAACACCAAATCACCATACTAGACTCTACGAGTGTTTCGACAAACAAATTCTGTAACAGTCTTACTACACCAGCCTTAAATAGGTTACATGTATCTAACCCAAGTGTACCTAGATTGTACTGATTGCCTAAGATACACAAACCAAGAAAATCGGTGTGTCTTATTGTTTCCGCAATTGGATCGTCGTCTTACCACCTATCAAAATGCTCAACAGAGGAGTTCAAAGGTTTATTTATTGCACCACCTAGTTTCTCTGTGATTAATTCCAGGGATTCCATTAATAAGGTGGAAAATATCCAGTCGCATGAAGGTGAAATTTTGATCTCATTTGACGTAAATTCATTGGCTGCAAGTGTTTTGATACCACGCAGACCTTGGACTACCTTAAAGATTTACTCGAATTAAACAATCTCAATTAAGATGTAATAAAAGAATATATTCAACTCACTAAACTTTGCCTGAAACAAAATTACTTTCGATCTAATGATAATTTCTAGGAACAACATGAAGGAACAGCAATGAGTAACTCTTTATCACCATTCATTGCCAATCTCATTTTGTACAGATTCGAAGTAGAAGCAAAAGATGAATTTGATTATTTCCCCAGGGTTTGGCTTAGGAATATGGATGATATATTTGCAGTGTTCGATACAAAAGTCAAAATTAAATAGTCGTTTCCTTCAGTTAAATTCACATATGAAATTGAAAACTGAGGACAACTACCATTTTTATATGTATAAATGATTAGAAATAGTGAAAATAAGTTAGAATTTGACATTTATGAAATTAGCTGTAAGGACTGTAACCAAAAGTATGTTGGACAAACTAAACAATCAAATCAAACTAGATTTAAGGAGTATATGGCTCATCTCAAATATGGTAGAACAGATGTGTAATGTTGCCCAACATGTATTTGATAACAACCATGAAATAGATAGTAGCATTTTAAGATTAATTAGGAATGTAACAAATACTAGACTCTGGATGGATTTGAAAGCTTGGAAATTGCAAAGTGTGAAAATAGTATGAATAGAGACTGAAGGCCAATTCCAAATAGTCTGCTCTATTGATTAGTGTGTCACGGGTCACCGAACCGTAACAATAGTTTAGATTTAAATAGGATACATTGTTAGCATAAGGTTAGTTTTAATCATCTCCAGATGATGACGAAACCTGCGTCGAGTGCAGAATATGGTGTTTTTGGTGTTCTGTGGAGAAGAAGGTCAGTGTTAATTGATCCTAGTGTAACGGTCCGTTTTTTTTGGACTAATAATTTGTGTCAAATTCGTGGTAAATTAAATAAAATGGTTTGAGTATATTTTAAAATTCCAGACATGATTAAAATAATTTTGTTAAATACTGTATCACCCCTGTAGCATGGCGTTACTGGACTACTGTATTATGCTCGATGTTTTTATAGCAGTGTGCGCGTTTAGGAGGCTATGTTTTTCGGGCAGTGATTCTGGCGCGAAAGACGGACGGTGTGGGGAGACGCTCGGGAGCCACGGCACCGAGCGGTTGTATGTCTTGATGTACGTTACCTTGTGCTAATATTTCAGTACGTTCTCTTAGTGTTTTGTATGTGGAGACCAAAGACTAAGTCTTTGGTGGAGACAATGCTGAGCCTCGATCTACACAAGGTGTGACTTTTGAGTATGTGGTAGTGTCCCGTTGGAGATATGAGATTGTGCACTTTCTGTTTGAGATGACCTGAGTTTCCTAAAGAGTAAAAAATTAAAAAATGTGCTAGCTGAGCTCCACCCGCTGGTAAGGTCTCCTGCATTAACTTATACAGGCTCTATGTACCTAGCTACGTAAATATTCTCCCTCCGCACTTGCTGGGAGTGCCGTTAAGGGGCAACGAAGGCCTGAAAACAATAATTTGCAAATTTCGTTGCTGTTCATGAACTTTACGAATAAAGTCAACTTGATTCTTTAGTGGACATTAATATCCCTTATAATGAGAGATTGTTTAAAACCGTTACCAGTTCTCCTTTTTTTACGGCAACCTTGGTTTTTTACCTAGCCAGAACTTTAGTAAAATAAAAAAAAGGTGGCGCCTAACAAAAAAACTCCGTTAGTGTATTGTACGCTTATTTGTGATTAAATTAGCTAAGGCTGATGGTCGATTCCTATATTTAGTTTTAAGTTTATTTTGAACCTGTTTGTACTTAACCACTCACTTTCTACCCTCGCGCCTCGTGGAGAAAAGAGTCCGAATTTATATTGTTTTGAATAGATGTATTTATTTCCAAATTTTATTTTATTCCTTTAAGTAAATTTCAAATTATCAATTTAAATAACAGAGCAAGAAAAAGCAACGTTATACTATAATTTATTGTACCTTTAGCAAAAATTTATCCATCCTGAATACAAATGTTGTTTACACGTCATTTGTGGTTTGAAAATTAGTTTTTCGGCAAATATTTTAATCTCACCACTAATCCATAAAAATGAGAAGAATACTGCATGGGCGGATGGGTGAGCCTCAACCGGCCCTGGAAATTATAGCAGCGACCGACTCTGTATACTAATAAATGTTTAATTTTTTTAGTTTTTTTTATATCATGCTTGATAGTCTAATCGTGCCAGGTTTATTTGAGGGGAGTTCAGGATGACATGTAAAAAAACAAATTTCATTCTTGTTCAGAATGTCTGAAAAGTTAAAATCGTGTATGGTTTTCATCATCAGTGAGTATATTTATTTTAAGACTTGGTTTATTTTTATCTTCTCTTTCTATGATTAAACTGGATTCGGTAGAAATACTAATATTTTTATTGGCGTTTGTGATTGGTTGTAATTTCTGATATACTAAAATAGCTTTGCTGAACATTACAACAAGGGTGTTTTTTTGCTTCTTTAAATTCAACTTGAGGCTTGGCGTGCACTTTACCACCGCGCGCAGGTAATATTCAAGTAATTTTTGAACATAGCCCAATTATTATCTGTACTTTATTTAATTTGAATCATAAAAGTAATCTGGATTTTTAGTATTGATTTTCAATAATTTTTTTTTCGAATTTTTAAAATTCTATATCGAGATCTACCGTCAGCAGTGGAAGTGCATCGGCCGCCTATCCTTACAAAAAGTTGGGTGCAATCTTACGAATGATTAAAAATAGTATGAAATTATTCTTATAATGCTACAGTTATAAAATTAATTAACTTCATATTATTAAAACTCTCTTATCGTTTAATAGTCCAAAAATAGTAGTTCATTGTATTACCGGCTCGCTGGGAGATTTCCCGAATTCCCGCCAATCCCATCTGCCCTGGGTTATTAAAATTGGTCCAAAATCGATAATATGGGATCAGATCTTTGTATTTTGGGGTACAAAAAATGCACAAAAGTGAATTTCTCAAAATATCCATGTGTATACACAGATAGAAAAATTATTTTAAATGAAATAAAATATGCCTACTTAATTCCGGTAAAATAAATTCGTTACTTAAATTTAATTAAAGAAACATTTTCCTTCAGTTTTGTGAAGGGAATTAGAGATTATTCCGAAACATCAAAAGCTTAATATTTTTTAGGTGTGAAAAAATTTTTTTATAGGCAAAATGTTTTTTTCAAAAAACCAACTTCTGACATTCTTTTTTTAAATAATTTATAGGACAATGGCTTAATACCCAATGAAGTTGCATTATATTTAACAAGAATTATATGTTTTTAATTGTTTGGTTAAATATCTATTGAATGATTTTCCAGAAAAAAAACAGCAGAGTTCTTTCATAAATATTTTACCATCAGACCTATAACAATTTTCACTCTTAGGAATTAACTTCTTTATGACTAATACTACCTATTCTTTTAAACAGCTCCTGAATAGCTGTATTATTTCCTATGAAAGTGGCGCACACCTTCAAGCCTCTGGGCGGGATGTCACAAACAGCTGTTTTAACATTATTCGGGATCCATTCCACAAAATAACTACTGTTTTTGTCTTGAATATTTACCATCTGCTCATCCACTTCCCTTGTTGACATTCGTCCGCGAAATATCGAGGCGACCGTTAAATATTTTCCTTTTCTGGGGTCACACGCAGCCATTAAATTTTTTGCATCAAAGAGTTGATGCACTAATTCGGGAACAGTAACTGATCGATATACTCGATCCGACCTGAAATTATTTGTATACTCATTAATGTAAGGTAATGCGTCTATAGAGTCTACAGGTTTATTAAAGTTGTAAAAAGTTACCAATAATTATTTATTTGAGAATTGACTTCTTAGTTGAACAGGTTATAAATTATTTCATTATATCCTTTCAAATGTCAAGCAATATTTTAGAAAATATTTGATTACTTTCATAACCATAAGATCAAAATTGCTATCAAGATTAACCTAGGAGAAATGCTGACAATATGCAAAGGCGAAATCGCCATTAAAAATTTACCAAAGGTTTAGTCTTTCTTCGTTTTTAAAGATAAAATTACTACAAATTCGTTAGGGCTATAGTTATTATCTTATTTCTAGTTTGAATATTAATATAAATATGAATATATTTGTTCATGTTTCCTTAAAATGTTTAATATTATTTTACCTCGAGGTAAGAGGAGCAAATCCAGGGATAAAAAAATGGAGACGTGGAAATGGCACCATATTTACTGATATTTTCCTTAAATCGGCATTGAGCTGTCCAGGAAATCTTATGCAAGTTGTAACACCAGCCATTACTCCCGAAATCAAATGGTTCAAATCCCCATAAGACGGCGCAGCTAGTTTCAGTGTTCTATAACATAAAAAGAACAATAAATTTTCTGCAGGATTTGCGTATGTTATTTGAACACATTTTAAGTACTAAAATTTGCAAAAGTTATATCGAGATTGATAAATGGCCACATTCATAAACTATCCATATAAAAAACTTTTTATATGAGAGAAAATATTACTCCAGAAATACCAACTACCAAAAATATTTACCATTCATTCTCATTTCGAAAATATATACAGTGAGTGTAGTTGCCTACGGAATACGGAACAAGTTTAGCTGAAATTACTCGAGAAAGCAGGATTTACCGCAGATGAATCTTCCCCATCCAAATTAAGTAAAATGCTATATGCCATTTTGTTATACACAACTTCCCAGGTGTTCTTTTAATACTGTTCCCAATTTATAGTAACAATATACCTCAACTTTAATTTCTGCATTAAGCTTTTAAGCAACGCAAGCTTTATTAATGATTCAATAAAAGAATTATGGGAGATTGATGATCATTTCTTCCGTTTTCGTTTTGTTTTATTGTTTAACATGATAGATACGGATTTAATAACAGCCATTTATAACAATTACTGCAATTAATGATTTATCATTTTGAAACAATACTATTATGACGACTGCGGATAATAATTATTTGAAAAATAATATACTAAACATACCGGAATCCGTAAACATTAAAAGTCTTCCCGTTATACAGGGTGGGGCAATAGTGCGTCAGACTACGATAGCTCGTGTTCTCCGATAGTTAGAAATTAAAAAAAAAAATACAAGTAAACTAGATAAAAAAAGTCTATTACCGGAAATTATTTTCGAATAAACAGGGCGAGCCAAGACGAAGTTACAGGATCAAGTACCTTTTTTTAAATGGAATGCTATGTATATCAGTACAATTTTTGAAGCCTCCTTCTAGACCCTATTCATTCCTATATTATTATTGACTATCTTCCAACCACTTGGATGTAATTAATTTTTTTGTTGAAATAATGCCATCTGCAGATGCATATTGAAAAAAACACCAGTCACAATAATTATGGGTTTTAAGAAAAACTTATGTGAATACTAGTTACGAGATATCTAATTAATGTTTTTGAATCACTTTTTCTTCCTAAAAATCTACAGGATGGCAACATTATTTTTCAATTAAGAACTATTATTTTGTTAAGAAGTTGGTAGCCATTTTGTGGAGCCTATCACGCCGTCACAGGAGTCGTGATCAAATGTTTACTGATAGCACACATCTTCAGATCGTTGAGGTGGACATATGCTGTTGGTAAGCTGTGTTCGTTGCACCGGAAACCAGAGGACATTGATGTCAGTGACGTTATACCAGAATCGGTAATTACCGTCAATTTATGCATCGTTACTCCCCTCTCTCCGTATCTAGAACTGTACCATTGTAACAAACTCGTTACAATGTTACCCTTACCTGAAGCAACTAGTTGAAGCGAAAATTTTACTTGTACTTTGAGCCTTCTTTATTTATAAGAACAGTGAACCCTGGGTACAATTGTCCAAATCGGCTATCCGGCAGATAACAATAGTTGTTTAAATAAATTACAGGTGAGAAAGTATTTTCTTAAGTAAACACAATCGGTACTATGTCATATCATATTCTATCGAAAAGCTCATGGTTAAATTTAGTATCTGCATTTCAAAAAATTAATTTTAGAAAATATTTTAAATGTCAAAATAATAATTAAAAAAAGTATTCAAAATTAGTATTTAGAATTTTACCCTTTTGTTTGATGTGAATTACCGAAAAAATATTATAAAAGAACCTATCAATAGTACTACTCCAAAATTTCACTCTAAAATTTGCATAACCTTTTAGTTAGCCTCTATGATTTTTAGGAGCACACTGTTTAAAAAATATGTTTACATTAAGTACAAAAAATATATCATATTTTTGACAAGTAAATGTTGGCTTTTCCATGAATAAGTGGTAATTTGAGATGATCCCGTTTTTACATAGAAATGGAAACGAGAAAAAGAGCTTCCCTTCTACATTTGGGATGAAATGAGAATTATTTCGACATAAACATAGAACATTTCACAAATATTCGACTAACTTGTAAATGCAAGACACTAAAGTAAGATTTGACTAGACTTAAGAAATTTACCTCGAAATTCATCATAGAGTTACATTATATTACTCAACAGTATTTACTTTTCTAAGCAATATTCTCCTTTACCTATAACAGATATCGTGTAGAGCCTCATTGTCGATTGTATATGTTTCGTCTGAGGTTTCTATTAATGAGGATATCGCCATTGTGGCATTGTATGGTTCAACGACCGTATCGGATACTTTTGGACTTGGTATAACTGTAAAGTTGCTGATAATTCTGTCGGGATATTCTTCTTTTATTTTTTCTAAAAGTAGGCATGCCATTCCAGAACCTGTGCCTCCTCCAATAGAATGAACTACTTGAAATCCCTGAAATAAGCACGTGTAATGAAACTACAATATTAATATATTGCGACCAGCGCATTCGCCATATTTAAGAAACTCCTAAACAAACAAGTGGAACGCCATGGAAAAGAAGTGTGGAGATCGAAAAAGTGTCCACTCGTGTTCCACTAAACTAATTCTCTACATCCACTAATGACGACTATGAATATATGTTTAATAATTAATGTATATATTTTTTTATTTGTGATGTTGGGTACATTAAAATCATTATAAGACGTTAAACACCAACACCCTATATACTGCACTCCACGCGCCTTTCGCCAACCATCATCTGAGAAGATTCAGGATTCGTGATAAATATGTAAATTATCATTTATTAAAAAAAATCATATATGAAACATAAAATACACGTTTTCGAAACGAGCATAAAATTCTGAGTCAAAAACATATAGGATTCGTCTAAAAGATACTAATTTGCTTTTTGGGCATGCAGAAAGACCATAAGGTAAGCCACCCTATACAGTTTAAAGCAATTCAATAATAGTATACCAAGCGTTCCATTTTTGACGTTACATTTTGTAAACTTCAAACCGCAAAAACTTACTTAAGTCAAATGAAATGAAATGTATTACATCAATTTATGTATAATTAAATTTCTTTTTTTCTGATATAAGCATTGTGGGGGTTTAAGTTACAACTTTTTGAAATATTTGCGATTTTCTTAGAAATTCAAGAATTTTTAGTAAAAATTTTATCAAATTAGCCATGTTTCTAATCATGGCTAATTAGATAAAATCAGTAATGTCAGTCATTCTTTTATGTCAAAAAATACCACCGTGTTTAAATTCAACAACATAAAGGAAACCACTGACAGGAAGCCAGTTGCTCATTTGTAGCTGCAATTGAGAGACCCCGTGTTGTGCCTATCCTTACCTTATAGCCGTCTTGATAACGAGTAGTGGCTCAGAAATACGTGTCGGCGAATTTATCATTTGTTGCGGGCCTTATCCATGATCCTTTTCTTCCTATTATATCTCGTCCCGCAGTAACCTTCTATACTTTGTTACTTTAAATGTTGGGTAGAGACACCACGCAGGTAGCTATAGTTGCCTCCGTGGCAATATTGTATGTTGCCCTGTAAACACGGGGTCTTTCAATTGCAGTTACAAATGAGAGACAGGCTTCCTGTCAGTGGTTTCCTTTGTGTTATTGAACCTAAGTTGTGCCTATCCTTACAACTTATAGCCGTCTTGATAACGAATAGTGACTCATTGCATATTATGCACTTAACATGAAACGATTTTAGTTATTTCTCAAAGTGTAAATAATTTTATAAAAAAAGTGACGTTCCTAAAATGTTATCGTAGATTATGCCATTATTAGAGGCTCCATTAACAACTACCAGTTACAATTCCAAATTGTAGATTTTGGTAATTACCAGGCATCTGGCAACACTGTTGTTTGTTCTATCTATAATAAACTCACTGTAAAAAGGGATCAGACGTGGAAGGGATGTGATGACAGAGGACTGGAGGCGTACCGGATCACATGTGGAAGGGATACGATGAGACGGAGGTGCCCTCGTTACTTCGTAAACACAATAACACAGAAAAAGGCAACAGTGATACACAATTTTTTTTCTGTCGCATACATGACTCCGCTATTTTTATACTTTATGCACACATAAAACAAACACTTCAATTAAACTTTTTCCAATATTTTGCAGATATCACGCACAAGTTAAAAATAAGTTGTTTTCACTTTACTATTAGCTTTGACAATTTAAGTTCAAATTATTTATTTAATGAGGTAACTAAATTTAGAGCATGCGCTGAATAGCACGATGTTAAAGAAATATTTCTCTATACATATTAAAAATGTTGCTTTTTATAATATCACACTAAATTTTAACAAATCCCTTTGTTTAATCTTCAAATTTCAAGAATAAATATAAGTTTATCGGTTAAAACAAAGTAAAACATAAATTCAAAAACAAGTAATAAGAACAAAACTTCCACCTTAATGTATGTTTAGTTGTTATGATGCTAACAGAATTATGTGAAGAGTAAGACGATGTAAAAGCTTTGGTACTACTTACCTCAGAACATATTTATGTCATAACTCATATTGTTTATGTTATTCTTATCTCTTGTGAAAACTTGACAATCAGGAACAAAATGAATGAATAATCCTTATAATCTACGTTACTATTTTCAGATTATACGGTGCGTAAATCTAGTAACGTTTGGTATGTCACGAGTCTCCCACTATGTTCATTTTATTTTATAATATTTACCTGTAAAAGATCACATCCCTCGGCTTCATGTCTAACAATATCTAGGACTGTATCTGCTAATTCAGCACCTTCTGTGTAACGTCCTTTGGCGTAGTTATTGCCAGCTCCTTGTTGGCCAAATACAAAATTATCCGGCCTAAAATTGAAAAACATTCAATATTAAATAAAAATTTGCTAACATTTACCTCAACAGCTCTGATCGTTTTCAGGATCTTAGAAAAAAATTTCAGTGAATCTTTAACGCTTTGTTTGTTGAAAATAGTGCATATTTGGACAGATGATTGTACAGAATTTTCTTGTTTATTTTATCACTTCCCAAATTTGTGCCGTGCTGTTCTGTTACACTAATACTGTTAACAAATTCAGGTGTCAAATATTAACTTTTTATTACATGAGGCAAACTTATTTTACTGAGAATTTGAGCGAATACTCCACAAAAAATGGCAGTGAACAATGATATTCATAATAGGGGACATGGCAGTTGCCCCTAACAAAGAGCACTTAGGTCAGTTCTGAGACTCTCTTACAGCTGGCGCAGTTGAGAATAGATTAGTGATGGGTTGCTAAATAGCAGTCTGCTATTTTTTAACTGTTATATCGCTCATAGCAGTAGCAGGTGCTACGAGCAATGAAAAATAACTGCTATTTCTTTAGCAGTTGAAATTAAATTTCTCGTTGTGCCTAGTGTGCCGAACGCTAACGCGACCAACGCGCTGGCAAATAGCGACTATGCAAACACTTAACTCTAATCAGTTTAGTTAGCACTGTTAGCAGTTGGCAGTGCTCTAGCAACGGGGCAGGCGGCGTTGAGCGCTGGCAGTCGGTACGGTAAGTAAAGAAAAGTAAATTTAGCACAAAACACAATGAATGTAGTAATTTTATGGTATGGGCATTTAGCATCTAGGTATATTAATCATCATCCATTCAATTTACGACGTTGAATCAATAAAAGAAGTTACAAAAAATATTGTTACGCCACTGGACTGTGCAGACTGGTTAGATTAGGCTGGAATTGTACACGAACGGCCGGGAATATTCTGGAGTGCTCTAGACCGGGAGAAGGGATGTATAAATAAGACGCACGGTGGGCCGAGATTTAATCTTAAGTTGAACGTGAACGAGTAAAGAAGAAATAAGAAAGAGACTTATAAGTGTTCAGTTGTGATTATAGTTAAGACATTAATTAATCTATTGTTATTAATTGTTAATTAGTAAATAAAGTAGTGATTAAGTGTTACCTGGACTTTCAATCAACGAATCTACGAGTGTAAGTGTTTGTGGGGATAGCAAACACGTAACAATTTGGTGTCAGAAGTGGGATTGGAAGAGAAATTTCTGGAATAATCGAAAAGGTTCCACAGTGTTCTTCTCAGAAATTAGTGGTAACACGAAGATTTAAACTACTGGACAGTGTTTGAGGACTATTTCTAGACTGAATAGTGACTTTAAAGTGGATCTTCGAGAAGTTTCTAGAACATTCGATTTAGAAATAGCTGCAAATACGCGAGTGCCGCTAATAATAACGTGTTGTAGACTGAGAAAAAGGACTACTAGTGCAAATTCGGGAAAATTCTAGAACATTCTATTTGAAAACAACAGGAGATATGTGAATTGTGTCGACGGGAACGTGCTGTAGACTTGAAAACAAGACTATAAGTGATTTTTAGTGACAATTCTAGAACATTCGATTTGGAAACCACAGAAGATACGTAAACTGTGTTAACGGGAACGTACTATAGACTCAAAACAAGACTTTTTAGTGATATTTCGTGAAAATTCTCGAACATTCCATTGCACAATTAGTGGAGATAAGTGAATTTTGTCAACACAAAAGAAGTATAGACTCTAAATAAGACTTTCTAGTGCTGTTTCGAGATTTTTCTGGAACAATCCATTATTAAAATAGACGTGATATCAACATTTTACGGATTTTGAACTGATTTACGTGTCGTGAGTTAATGCCAACAACAAGAAGTATGGCGGAGAAGCAAACACAGGACATGCTTGCAGCATTGTTACAACGGATGGACGAACAGAGAAAAATTATGGAAGATCAAGAAAGAAAGCGACAGGAAGAGAAAGACGAACAGAGAAAAATTATGGAAGCTCAAGAGAGAAAACGCCAGGAAGAAAAAGAAGACTTGACAAAAATGATCGAAGGCCTGGAAATAAGACGACAGGAAGAAAAGGAAGAGCAAAGAGAAGAACGCCAGGAAGAACTAAGAAAAATGTTTGAAGATCAAGAAAAGTGGCGACTCGAGGAAAGAGAAGACTTCAAAAGAAGCCTAGATGAACAGCAGGTAGCCATTTTCTCCCTCACTGAAAAATTTAAAGGAGATGTTATCGAAAAAGTCACTGAAGTCGCAGGGAAAGTCTGTGAAGTCGAAGGACAAGTCATGGAAGTTAAAGGAGAAGTCATAGAAGTTAGTAGAAAGTTTGAGGGAGAAATAACTGATGTTAAAGGAAAAGTCAGTGAAGTTGAAGGGGAGATAGCCCGGTTGAAACAACAATTAAGAGAGAAGGGAAGCCAATTAGTACTGCCGTCTGCTACTAGGTTACAACCACCTTCATTCGACGGTCAAAGTTCATGGTCAACTTATAAGAGACAATTTGAGGCAGCTGCACGTTCAAATAACTGGAACGATGAGGAAAAAGCAACAGCATTGGTATTAGCACTAAGGGGCCAAGCATTAGACCTGCTCCAAACAGTTCCTGCCGCACAGCAACAAAACTTTAGCATTTTGGAGGCAGCGTTAGAACTAAGATATGGCGACCAACATCTCGCCCAAGTATATCAGGCGCAACTCAAATCACGGAGACAACGAGGTGGAGAAAGCCTCCAGGAGTTCGAGGCTGCGGTAGAAAGATTAGCCCATCTAGCCTATCCTGATGCACCAATGGAATTTCAACAACAGTTAGCAGTTAGTACATTTATTGATGGAGTAAGGGACCAGGAAGTTAGGCGAATTCTTAAGTTGGCCAGGCATAAGCTTAGTAGTGAGGCTTTAGTACATGCACTGGAGATTGAGGCTGCCTATAAGGATACCACACAATCAAATCAGAGAGTACGAGCTGTGAGTGTGGAGGAAGACAAGCCAGACAACACAACACAAAACCTGATATCTGATCTACACAAGATGATGACCCAACTATTGACAAAATCAAACTCCCAACAGAGACAAGACCAACAACAAAGTAGTGGGAGACCGAATGGAGGCATCCGTTGTTATAGGTGTGGCAAAGTGGGCCATATCAAGAGAAACTGTCGTCAACGCAGCCCGGAAAGGGTAAATGCTGCTGTGGTTGAGGAGCCACAGGAAAACTGAAGATGGCTGGCAATTTGGGGGCTGCGCTGGCCAAGAAATGTTGTGACCCCCGAGAAATAAAAGTTTCCCAACTTCGGAGAGTTCAAAGTAGTCTGTTGTTGGAGGGTTATGTAAATAAGAAGAAATGTGTGTTCACAATCGACACAGGAGCTACGTCATCAATAGTACGGGCAGGATTCATAATGGGTTTCAAAGTAAATAAAGAACAGAATGGATTAGTCATCCGAACAGCTACGGGAGATAGGGCGGCGGTTCATGGGGAGGTCGACATGGAGCTGCAGATTGGCCGCTTATGTTTTAAACATCAAGTTATCGTAGCTGACATTACAGATGACTTCATTTTAGGATTAGACGTTATGGAAAAATATGGATTTGTGCTTGACGTTGGAGAACGAGTTCTCAGGATTGGAAATGAAGAAATTATCCTTTCAACGGCAGATGAAAAATTCCATAATATTAGGCTACTAACTTCGAGGACCATAAAAATTCCTGCAAGAACAGAGAAAGTAATTGAGGCAGTCCTGGAGGAAAATTCTGTGGGATACCGCTTTGGACTTGTTGAGAAGGATGACTCAATTAAAATGACAGACAATGTGATCCTAGCAAGGACTTTAACACAGACTACAGACAAGATACCGATTAGAGTGGTTAACCTAAATTCACACTCAGTGACGTTCAAAGAAGGTGTAGCAATTGGCACCTACGAACCAGTCACATGGATTGCGAGATGTGAAGAACAAATCATTGGAGCTTCGTCTACAGATATGGACCAAGAAGTTGTAAAGATGTTAAATGCCCAGTTAGACCATTTAACTCCAGATGAACATAGAGAAGCTTTAAAATTTTTGAAGAAAGAAAGTGCAGTATTTGCAAAGGACACAGAAGCTCTTACGAAGACCAACATAGTGCAACATCGGATAAATACTGGTGAATCAGCTCCTATTCGTCAACCACCTAGGAGGCTCCCATTAGCAAAACAAGAAGAGGCTTCTGCAATGGTACAGAAGATGCTTAAAGACGGAGTTATTGAGGAATCAACCAGTCCTTGGTCGTCGCCAGTAGTTTTGGTTGCTAAGAAAGACGGAACTTTAAGATTCTGTGTCGACTACAGGAAGCTGAATGACGTCACTAGAAAAGACAGCTATCCGTTACCCCGAATTGATGACACACTAAGTACGCTGGCAGGTTCACAGTGGTTTTCCACTCTAGATCTTCGAAGTGGATATTGGCAAGTGGGACTTCATCCAGATGACAAAGACAAGACAGCCTTTTCGACAGGAAGTGGCCTTTATCAATTCACTGTGATGCCTTTCGGCCTGTGCAATGCACCAGCGACTTTTGAAAGACTGATGGAACTGGTACTACGAGGACTAACTTGGAAGACATGTCTAGTTTATCTTGATGATGTGATGGTTATGGGACGGGATTTTAAGGAGCATTTGAAGAACCTTCAAGAAGTGTTTGGAAGAATTAAAAATGCACACCTGAAATTGAATCCCAAAAAGTGCTTAATGTTCCAGAAAGAGGTAAAATTCCTAGGACATGTCGTGTCTTCTGAGGGGATAAGAACAGATCCAGACAAGATTTCCTCAGTACGAGATTGGCCGAGGCCTTCAAATGTTCACGAAGTACGAAGCTTCCTTGGTCTGTGCACTTATTACAGACGATTTGTGGAACGATTTGCTGATATTGCGAAGCCACTACACCGGCTTACAGAAGAGAAGGTTCAGTACCAATGGACACAAGAGTGCGAAACATCATTCAGAACACTAAAATCAGCACTGTGTTCGAGTCCCGTTCTTTCATACCCAGAACGGAAAGGCCTCTACGTATTAGACACAGATGCCAGTAATTCTGGACTTGGATGTGTTCTTTCCCAAATTCAAAATGGACAGGAAAAAGTAATTGAGTATTTCAGCAAGACGTTGTCGAAGCCAGAACGTAACTATTGTGTGACACGGAGGGAACTATTGGCCATTGTCAAGTCCATAGACCATTTTCACAAGTACCTATATGGACAACATTTTAAAGTTCGGACCGACCATGCTGCATTAAAGTGGTTATTGCAATTGAAGACTCCGGAAGGCCAACTAGCTCGCTGGATAGAAAAACTGCAGCAGTACGATTTTAAAATCGAACATCGTCCTGGAAAATCCCATAGAAATGCGGACGCTCTCTCCAGAAGACCCTGTCGGGAAGACTGCAAGCACTGCCACCGGGTGGAAAAACAACAAGGGATAATAATTGTAAACACCGTTAAAATTGATATTCCTGACGATTGGACAAAAGAGAAATTAAGAGAAGAGCAGTTAAAAGATCAAGAAACTGGTCCTATTCTGGAATGGAAAGAAAGAGGAGCCCGACCTGGCTGGAAGGACATTTCAGACAAGGCAGTGGGACTGAAGGCTTTGTGGGCACAATGGGATTCCCTTAGAGTAGAGGATGGACTGTTGAAAAGAGCTTGGGAAAGTCCAGACGGGAAGGAAATTACTTTGAGATTGGTAATTCCCAGGTGTCGCATACCAAAAATACTCCAGGAAGTGCATAATGGAACATCTGGCGGACATTTTGGCATCAACAAAACTCTCACTAAAGTACGCGAACGATTCTACTGGGTGAACAGCCGCCAAGATGTGGAAGCTTGGTGCCGCAAATGTGAAGTTTGTGTGGCAAGTAAGGGGCCACGGACAAGAAGTAAGGGCCAAATGAAACAATATAACGTAGGGGCTCCTTTTGAGCGAATTGCGATCGACGTAGCTGGTCCATTCCCCGTGACAGATGATGGGAACAAATACATCTTAGTTGCCATGGATTATTTCAGTAAGTGGCCTGAAGCTTATGCTATACCCAACCAAGAAGCAGCCACTGTCGCTCAAGCTCTGGTAGATAATCTAGTATGTCGATTTGGCGTGCCCCTAGAATTGCATTCGGATCAAGGAAGAAACTTTGAATCAGGGGTGTTTCAGAAGATGTGCAGCCTACTGGGAATTCATAAGACAAGAACAACAGCCCTACATCCACAATCAGACGGAATGGTGGAGAGATATAATAAAACCATGGAGGAGCACCTATCCAAAGTGGTTGAGAAACATCAGAGAGATTGGGACCGTCACTTACCTCTTTTCCTTATGGCATACAGGGCCTCCATTCATGAAACAACAAAACAGACACCGGCTCGCGTGATGTTTGGACGTGAGATTAGACTGCCATGTGACTTAGTGTTTGGCGCACCAGATGAGGAGCAACTTTCCATAAATGACTACGCCGATGAAGTTGGTGAACGGCTAAGGAACATTCATGACCTGGTACGAGACCGAATTGCTATAGCAAGTGATCGCATGAAGGCTCGTTATGATCTTAAGGCGAATTCAGGAGGGTTCCAGGCTGGAGATTTGGTTTGGCTATATAACCCACAACGAAAGAAAGGCAGGTCCCCGAAGCTTCACCCGCCCTGGGAAGGTCCTTACACTGTGGTCACCAGACTAAACGACGTTGTATATAGAATTCAGCAAAGTCCAAAATCCAAGATGAAGGTGGTGCACATAGAGAGACTAGCCAAGTATGCAGGGAATAATGAATTGCCTGATCGGGACGTTCAGGCTTAAGGAGGGGGCAGTGTTACGCCACTGGACTGTGCAGACTGGTTAGATTAGGCTGGAATTGTACACGAACGGCCGGGAATATTCTGGAGTGCTCTAGACCGGGAGAAGGGATGTATAAATAAGACGCACGGTGGGCCGAGATTTAATCTTAAGTTGAACGTGAACGAGTAAAGAAGAAATAAGAAAGAGACTTATAAGTGTTCAGTTGTGATTATAGTTAAGACATTAATTAATCTATTGTTATTAATTGTTAATTAGTAAATAAAGTAGTGATTAAGTGTTACCTGGACTTTCAATCAACGAATCTACGAGTGTAAGTGTTTGTGGGGATAGCAAACACGTAACAATATATTTTCTAAAAATTAAATAACGTAAATAAATATTTCTTCTAAAATAATAACTAAGTAACTATATTAATCTTTGGTGTAGTCAGAACTAGCAAAATAGTTGATTACTTCTTCATAAAATGAAAATAAGTCATTTTTCTTCAACTCTGACAAAAAACGTTTTTCTATTGAAATAAGCGATACACTTGACTTGCGGTCTTGAGCTATTGTGTTTCTAGTAAATGTTTTTATGCGTTTGAGTGCTGAAAAGGATCGTTCTACAGAAGCTGAGGTAACCGGAATTGTTGACACTAAAGATAAATGTTTGTACAGTTCGGAGACAGCTTTTTAAATTATTATTATATATAAAAGTAAGCATTTATTGAGGTGATTTTGAATTTGCTAAAAGTTGCTGGTTAGAATATAACACACATAGTTCATTTCTTAATGAAATACTGTTAAAAAAGCGATACTGGTCCATTAATTTGTCTATCAAACTGTTAGGAAATAATTTAGAAAACATTATACAATTATTAGGATTTACTAAATCGAAACATTGCAAAGTATTTAAATCAGAAAATCTAATTTCAATTTGAACTATAATGGTGTCCAAAATGTCTGTAAAAATTTGTTTGTAATGTATGTCTGTCCTGTCAAAGTTATATGTTGTCATTCTTTTTTTTTAATTGTGGCTCAGCATCTAATTCCTCAATATTTTCTAATAAAAACATTATAGTATTGAAATGTATTTCGTTATTGCGAAATTATTTTAATTTAGATATAAGTGAATTAAGTCTATTTTTAGAATATGTTGTATCAGTTAATTTGTTCTGTAGAATTTGGAAAACAACATTAGTTTGCTTAAAAATCATTTATCCAACAATAACGATTTTAATCCGTAAGCTACTTTTAAAGTCTGATCGTCATTTAAAAAGTCTTCACTTTCCGAAATAAAATTAAAAACGTCAATAAGTTTTTTCCTGTATGTCAACAGTGAAAACAACTCTAGATGAAAAAATTCCAACGAGTGGGAACATTACTCGGAATTCTGTGTTCCATAATTCTATTTAAAATATCAGATCTTTTACTAGATTTAAAAAAAAATGACGAAAAACCAGTAATATTTGAAAAAAATATTCTGATTTCTTTAATTCCGTTACAGGCTTTACTCAAAACCAAATTTAATTTGTGTGCGTAACAGTGAGTGAAGTAAGCTTGAGGAGTAATATCTTTTATTTTAGTTTGGAATCCATTAAGATGTCCTGACATAACCGCAGCGCCGTCATAGGTTTGTGCAAATTTATTTTTTAAATCAAATTTGCCAAATTCGTCGATTAATAATTTAAATAAACTGTCCGTGTTTCTTCCACTACTCACATCAAAAAACCCAACAAACCTTTCAACAACTTCACCGTGCATTACATATCTAAAACTTACGGAAAGTTGAGATTTACAAGTAATGTCCGTCGTTTTATCAATTTGCCACGAGAAAAATTCGCCATTATGTAGTTCTTCATAAATTTTATCTTTAATAATGAAGCTAACACTCTCAATTAGGCCATTTTGAATTGATTTAGACGTTCCGGAAAAAACAGTGGAGTTATTCAAAAAGTTCTCTAAAGTTGGATCATACGTTTTTAAAAAATCTATTTGTTTTTAACTGTTGATGCCGTTAATCACTCAATTTTTTGATAATTGCTATCACTAAACCCTCTGTTTTGTTTACTACTTGTGAAAACTAATGACAGCATTGACGGTGTATGTCTGACCATTTTTTTAATTCTTAGCATTTGATCATAACTGAGAGAACTAAATCCATTTAACAACAAATACTCCACCACCTTTGGAGAACAAGACATGTCACTGGGAATATTTTTACCTAGAGCACTCATTTTTCAACCACCTGTTAAATATATTATGTATGTTCTCCCACGAAACCACAAATTGCCACTATCCTTGTTCTATAACTGTTATTCTCATGTGAGAGAGGTGATCAACGCTTAACTGAAGTGTACATGCACAAGAAAGAGATGGAGTGCTAGAGGCTAGCTGCCCGGACACTACAGATTCAGAATATTTGCTGATATGCGCCAAAAAATTCAAGGTCACGAACAGTGTATTGAAATGGGGGTTGGCTGGCCGCTAGTCTCAGTTCATCCAAGCAAGCGCAAAAGCGCGATGAGAGACCGGGAAATATGCATACGTGAAGTGGACTATCCGGACTACAACGTTACATGTTTGTAGAAAAGAAATGCAAAATTACACTGAAAATTAATTAATAAGTTATAAACAACATTGAGAATTGAGATGTACCTAAGTAGAAATTTCTACTTGAGAAAAATATTAGTTTGGAGATATTCTGATTCTTCCAAAATTATAGAGGAAAATCAGTCTCCCCTGCCTCCCCTGACCAGTTGCCACTAGAGAAAACCCAAGCAGGATGTCACCACTCACACCGACTTCAGCTAACGATAGTAATAGTTTTGAGTGGTTTATCCCATCAAATGCTTTGCTAAAGTCGGTGTACACGGCGTCAACCTGCAGTTGATTATACATAGCTGCACCTATATATGTATTCATAGTAAGAGATTAAATTACTCTCAACAGAACGCTTGAGGGAGAAAACCATGTTATGCATTTACTATTAAATTCTTATCTTTACTTAGAATTATATTGTACACAAATAAATCTAACATTTCGGCAAAAATTTTCAATTTGCTGATGGAGCGGTAATTGGTTACAAGATTTTTGGCGCCACCTTTAAAAATTGGTACTACAAAGGCAACTTTCCATTTTTCATGAAAACTGCCTGTTCTTAAGGACATAAAAAATTAGTTTTAAAGAATGGCATAAACTTGGTTTACATTTGTTGATAAAAAAACCCAGGTGGGCCTACTCCCTTTTTTGTGTCAAGTTCATCCATAGAATTCAGTATTTCAGATTCACTAATATAGTTATAATTAGATACCGCATTAGTAAATAAACCTCAGGCAAAACATCATTATTCTTGTTATCTTTTCATATACACTACTGAAATAATCAGCAAATAGTGCACAAATTTCGGGTTCATTATTACCCGATATATCATTACAAAGTATGTTTGTTGTAAAGTTACTGTCATCTTTCTTTTTTAGTAGAAATAAATTTCCAAAAACTGTTTTTATTGCTAATTATCTCAGATTAGACATTTTTAATATAGTTGTTATATTCCTCTTTAATTATCTTTTTAGATTTTGCACTTAGTAGACAGAATCCGTTATCATCCTTATGTTATTGAATTTTTTCCACAATTTACGCAATTTGTTTTTCCTTTTATAGTTCTCATTGTAATGATTCTAAAATATATAGGGAATCTAATGTTTTTTAGATTATATAATGATACAAACTTATTTATTATTCTTTATAAATTTTTATAGAATATGTCTAAAACAGTTTTCAAATTATAATTAGAAAAAGCTGTTATCTAGTTTATATTCTGCAATTCGTTGATTATATCAACATAAATAGCTTTATAAAAATTAAACTGCTTTGATGATAATTTATGGAAAGATTTTGCATTAGAATTATTTACATAGAATTCCAACAATACCTAAAGAGGCGTCCAAAGGGTCCAGATCGAACGTGGTCCATTGTGCCAGCTTCTAAGTCCACCAGTACGGCACGTGGAACGAATCTGCCACCTGTCGCTTCATTATAGTATACATTGATTCTCTCCAATTGTAGGTCGGAATCTCCGTGAAAGCGTCCTCCAGGATCGATGCCGTGTTCGTCAGATATTACTTCCCAAAACTAATAATGCACGAAAAACGTTAATGTCGGTAAACTTTATTGTTGGATTTTTATATCTCTAGTTCATATAAGTTTTATTCTCCCCTATACTTAAATGAAAATTTCAGACATCCTGTATAGCCCAACTTTTCTATGAATTACTTCATAAACTTATTTCTTACATCAGCTAATGTCTTTTGTAGGTTTATATTTTGTATGTCTTTTATTAGAACGTTTCTGGCAACTTTTTACGCAGAATATAGTGATTATATGCGTGTATTGTAGGCTATTTGACTCCTATTTTTAAATTGTCTTAAAAATGTTTATTTTGTAGTATTACTCCACAGGAATTTTTTATTTTGCTTAAATGAAAACGTTTTATAGGATAAAATTTCATTCAAAATATCAAATATAAAAATTGACGCGAAAACACGCCATGTCACTATCTACTGTGACATCATTCTTGTAGTAAACAAACAAGCGCAAGTAACGTTCGGTATCGTTTTTTTTTATTTATTATATAAAATAATGAGTTCCCATCGTTATACGTGGTGTTTCGTGCCGACCTGCAAGAATACAAGTGTAAAGACACCACAAAATTTGTTTATAAAACTGTCAGATAATATTAAAATGAGACTTGGTTACAACGTGCTAGGAGAGAACCAAAATTATTTTCGAGGAAAAGTATACTGTATTTTTGTGTGGATCACTTTGATGTAAGTACTATTTTGTGTTATACTTTCAGTAACTTTAAATTTTATAACTAATTTGCACAAGAGAAGTCTTTCACATATCTATCATGTTTGTAATTTTGAGGTTATGTCGATGACTGTTTAATAAATACTATTCCAATTATCTACATTATACACACTTTTATGAACATAAGTACTTAGTAGCTTTAAAATTAGAAGTAAATAAATATTATATACCTACACAGACGTTTTAATGTTCCTAAAATCGGCAGAACAGAAATCGGGATTAGTCGCAAAGAATTTAGCCATCATTATTGTGTCAATTCTTGGAAAATTCATACTGTCCGCCTTCCATGATTAATTGTTATAAACTTGATAAAACAACACGAAATCAATCCACATATTCACAAAACAGTCACGATAATATAACCGTAAGTTTTGCTTACTACAAGAATGACGTCACATTTAAAACCGTATTGTGATATGTCGTTCGCAGACTAAAAAATTGCAATTTTAAAATTGAAATAAAAAATCAACGTCGTGTTTTTATGAATACAAATCGATAATTTCTGATTTCATATTCGATAAATTGTCGTATTCACGTAATTTATCATTTAGTTTTCGTAGTGTCAAACACCCTGTTGGTCAATTATAAGAAAAATTACATACAATATCCTGAAAAGAATAAAAAATACTGATATGAAAGTACAATGCACAATGGGACTCCCTTAGAGTAAAGGATGGACTGCTGAAAGGAGCGTGGGAAAGTGCTGATGGGAGGAGAGTTACTTTGAAATTGGTAATCCTCAGGTGTCACGTAGCAAATATATTTCAGCAAGTGCATAATGGAACGTCTGGCAGACATTTTGGCATCAATAAAACCCTGACAAAAGTAAGAGAACGTTTCTACCGGGTAAACAGTCGGCAAGATGTGGGTGCTTGGTGCCGCGAATGTGAAGTTTGCGCGGCAAGAATGGGGCCACAAATAAGAAAAGACAATATAACGCCAGGGCTCCTTTTGAGCGAATTGCAATAACAAGTGACCGTATGAAGGCTCGTTATGATCTTAGGCGAATTCAGGAGGGTTCCAGGCTGGAGACTTGGTTTGGCTATATAACCCCTAAAGAAAGAAGGGCAAGTCCCTGAAGCTTCACCCGCCCTGGGAAGGTCCTTACACTGTCGTCATCAGAATAAACGACGTTGTATATAGAATTCAGCAAAGTCCAAAATCCAAGATGAAGGTGGTGCATATAGAGTGATTAGCCAAGTATGCAGGGAACAATGAATTGCCTGATCGGGACGTTCAGGCTTAAGGAGGGGACAGTGTTACGCCACTGGACTATGTAGGCTGGTTAGATGAGACTGTAATTGTACGTGAACGGCCGGAAATGCTCTAGACCGTGTGATTGAATGTATAAATAAGACGCACGGTGGGCCGGGACTCAGTCTTAAGTTGAACGTGAATGAGTAAAGAAGAAAGAGACTTATAAGCATTCAAGTGTGATTATAGTTAAGACTGTAATTAATCTATTGTTGTTAATTGTTAATTAGTAAATAAAGTTGTGAGTAAGTGTTATCTGGACTTTCAATCCGTATCACTTTTAATACTAGAGAAAGTTTTCTAAAGTACTCCAATTTGAAGACATCCTTTAAAATGTTCTTCAAGTTCATTCTCACAACTCAATAAATAGGCAGATAAAGAGTTGGACAAACGACCGGATGGAGGGAACAACACGTAGGCATCGGATTCTGAATCAACTTTAAATTTTCCAGATTTTTAAAGTGTTTACCACAACTTTATTGATACGTAATGTGATTAAATTACTATGAACCCTTTTTAACTTTTGACTAAACTTATTTAATTATAGATCTATGAATTATTTAATTGGGCCATAGGGAGAATAATTTATTTAAAATTATGTAATTTCAGATAAATATTTTGCAAGTGAAATTGAAGTTATGGTTCTAAAAATAACATGTGGCTTCATATCCATAACTTATAAATATATTATAAAATGTGAATCGATGATGAGAACGTGCTTTGCAAAAAATTGTTATTTCGAAATATAATCACATATAAAGATGAGATGAGATTGAGAGAGAGTATTATATTCCCGCCATTTCTGGCAATCAATTCTACATACAGTAAAAATATATGTATATTAAGAAATTTCAGCGTACAATTTTGAACTCAGTTATGATTGAGAATTTATACATTTCATTAGTTTACTGCATATATTTCCGCTAGATGCTATCAGATGATTCCTTATAAAAAAGTTATCTGTTAACTCTGTTAACGTTTTCGACTATAAATCATTAGCGTCCGGATCCTAATATTACACGACGTCAATATCAGGAACAGATCTGGGATACCGGTGTAAACAAATACACAGAAATGATAAACACACTGCATGTACCAGATTAAAATAGGCGTATTTTAAGCGCTGTCCAGACGCCTTCATACAAAGCTGCATCAGTTACAAACAGTAAGACACGTCCTTTATTAGTTTTTATACATAGTTCTCTGCGCGACTGCTATCCACACATTCACATCGTTTCTGCATTTGTGCGTTGTTCTAAACACATTTGTTGATATTAAGCGGGCTGGCATTGCCATTGACTCATCCATCCCCCCCAACCAATAAATTTGCGATGTTCTGACCAATCGTCGGAGGTTTCATCTACATTAAACCATACGTATTTGTCTTGCAACTCGGAAACAACGTCTGCACGTTGCACACCAGTGATATGTAATTTTTCTTTAATGTGGACTCAGCAAGGACGGTACGTTATTGTACACTAACATAAGTTTGCAGAACCTGTTTAATATGAGGGTTATCTATTTTGGTCTACAAAATATTACACGCCGCCATAATTTCAACTAAATCTAAATTAAATTGTTTTTATCTCTCAATAGCACTTATACTGTCACACGTGTTTTATGAGTTTCAGTTGCAACATGTTGTAAAACATGTGTTTTCACCGTCCATAACAGTATTTTCTTACAAATGTTACACAGAAGTTCTCTGCCATTAAATTTTAAATCTGGGAAATCCTTTATCCATCGTTCTATAGCAACTTTTCGAAGAGGAAAGGAACGCGACATTTTTAAAATGTTCCATGACAATAATCTTCGATTTAAAAAGTATACATACCCGCTGCGTTCACAGGTTGATTACTGGACAGTGTTGACAGAAAAATATCTTAACCCTAATTATTCGCAAATTGCAAGATATCGTTTTTAAAGATATTAACTAAAATCTGTAAACCGCTAAGGGCGGTTTATAAGACTTAGGTTGGATACTTTGTGAAAACACACTCTTAACAACATGATTTAGATAAAAATTTCCTCTTTGTATTTTCTATATAAAAATTATGTTCTAAAAAAATCAGATTTATTAGTGCCGCATTTCGCAAATGCGGCACTTTGTATTAAACTGTTTATTATCATGGTAGTTGTCATGATTAATATGTATTAATCGATAAATTAAAATTTTACATGAACAATTATTATTTTACAAAACACATTTTAACAAAAAAAATTGTGAGGTAAAGCTTAAGCCAGACATTTTATCCAAAATTGTAAACATTTCAAATAATTTTATAATTATAACTACTATATAAAATAATTATTTTGTTTACTTACTTTGCTTCCTATATTATTTCCAGCTTGTCCAATTTGAATATGAACAATTTCACGCATATTGCTTTATGTAGCTGTTTTATTCACAAAAAATTTTTTCTCAAAGGACGGAATGGTGTTTCCTGTGATTAAATGTCAAACATTTTTAACGTCAAGAAATTACTTATCGAATTGTCAAATATACGAAATATACCTGTTGTACTCAATTGTTGAGGTGGGTAAAAATAAGCTTAAATTATTGTATGTCGCATCCAACAAAAGCTACGCGTTATCTCTATCCACGAAGGTTTGTTGAAAAATAAACAATTAGCACTTGATTACAAAACACTATTTATTCTCGGTAAGTTACACTGGGAATAATAACGCCGCCCTGTAACTACCCCAACAAATCATGATATTTAGTTAAAATTTTACACAATATGTAACATTGTGAAATTAATAAATGGTCCAAATATAATTTTTGCAAATAACTATGTTGTAACGCACTTATGAACTGATTTAAGGCAAATGTTTATATACAAATCTCAACTTATTTTTTTCTAGTTCTATCACCCCCATAAAGGAAGGTACTGTTTATTTCAAACTTATTTGCAATATAAAAAACGTCGGCATCGTTAATCTTTTTACCGCCATCAAAGAACCCGACCATTTTTATGCTGCAAATGAGTTTGAAATAAACCGTACTTAATTATGGGACACCCTGTATATTCACTTCTGTTTAAATGTTGAACTTCCTACGTGTATAATCAATATGTCCAAACTGATTGCAATAAAGTGCAGAGGGATACATGAATTATCTTAGGAGCTGCTGTTTTAATACAGCCCTGGGCTGACAGAATCCGGAATAATGTTGAATGCAAATAGCCATGGATGAAATAGGAGTTTGGTGACATGGAGAACTTGCTCAATTGATTTGAGTTGGGTTTTCTCTGCCGTGCCGCCTACTAGATATTTTTTTGCAACCCTCTACGCTCGTAATAAGTTTGTTTTATTGGAATGCCATAGTCCTTATTATTTCAGTAAGACACGCTAGAGGTTAAACTCCTACGTATAGTAACGATTTGTTAACTATATAACTACTATATTTTTTCGCTGTTAAGTTATGATTCACTCCCACTAAAATATTGAAATTCTCTCTCTTCAGGTTTCAATTTTTTTTAACTTATTTTATCAATTTGCTTTAAAATAGCTAGAAGAAATACAATTACTCATAACATATTTTCCCCAAAACATTTTTAAAGTCGTTATATCAGTGAAAATTTGTAATTATGGTAGTTGAAATACAAACATAAACGAAAGGATATTTTATTAATTAAAAATACAAAGTAATACTACAATGATTTTCATTCATTTTCAGAATCAAGGTCATATACCATATCTTCATAGTCATCAGATACAACATTAGGTTCTTTAAAAAAAGTTATATACCTATGTCAGATATTATTTCATTTTCTTGAAATTTAATTCTCTCATACTGGAAATGAGTGGATCTGAAGATGTATCTGTCAGCAGCATATGTCCTATGAAAAACGTCTTCCATGTTTTGTTTTCTCGAAAATTTTCTGGATAATCCTTCTCTATATCTTTTAATGTCCTAGTTACGCTTCTTGTGTTTCTTCGCCAAGCTGTCCTATAGGTAGAATTGCATATTCTACTATCTCTGAAGAATGAATTAATATTTTGTGGATTCTGATCGAGAACCTAGGAGGATATAAAAGATAAAACTAGAAAATGCATTTTAACATACAAAAGCAATTTTTTATGGAAACCCGTATGTTACCGCAAAAATTCTGCAAGAAAACATTTAGAGTACACACTATGGCTTATTAAAACTTTAAAATCGTCAATCGATCTCGATCGATAGGTTACTTTTTGTTTAGAGGTAAATGAAAGTTGAGTTTTTAAAGGCTTAAAAACACTCTTTATATATATTACTTTGTGGACATCCCAGTATATATTTTTGATAGAAATATATGGAAGTTCAATACATACCTCCAGCTATAGGCTCCATATCTTCTGACTTCGATAAATTCACTTAGTAATTTGTAAATTGTCACCAAAAAAGTATTATAAAAATTCAAACGTTTGCCACTGATAACAACTTCTCACTAACGTGAACTTCACACCAGCCGAAACCTTGGAACTTTCACACATAGTAAAGTAGGTATACCGAACAATAATTATACCTAAGTATTCCACTAACACATTAGACTAGATAATTTCGGGAAATTCCCTAATTCTTTATTTTGCATTTTGTCCACGATTTTCGAATTTTTCGCCTGTGTGCGTCGCGTCGAATCCAGCCCTGTATATACATTGTACATCGTGTTGATCTGAAGCCTACCGCCGCACCGTTAATCACGAAATTACACTTCTCCACGTAAATTAATTTCACCGATGTGTAAATATGTAAAAAGGGTTTATTAATTTTGTACTTGGTTTAATTTTTAGAATATAAGAGAATTTGACTTTATGTTTATTTGACCTCATGTTGCTTTAATAAAATAAACTTTATTATTTATACTTTGGGCTTTTTTATTTACAACTAACGGATATCCTGGATTAATTCTCCAAACCAGCTACCCAAAAGCAAACACCGTTACATATTTCGGCGACCGAACAGATTTTCTTACATATTCAAATTCGTAGATTCTTTAATTGAAATTGCTGGTAACACTTAATTAATTAATAATTAACAATAATAACCTAATTAATGACTTACCTACAACCACAATTAAACTCTACTATTACAGAAATTACTATTATAGTCTCTAACTTATTTCTTCTTTACTCGCACAATTCCAAATCAGTACTGAGCTCCGTGACCCATTATGTACATTATGCACTGTGTGTAACGGCTAATGTGGCCAACTGTTAACAAAGACCGATTGAACAAGCGAAGTAGATGTAACAGTGTGAGTATATTGTAGCTGGCTGATGGGGCATGGACTAAGCCTATCACAATGTTCTCTGGATGTGTCTTATTCCATCTCATTTCATCCTAGTTTGCAGCCATTGCTCATATTCTTTTTCTAACTGGCCACACTTAGCGCTATACATATGGTATATCTTTGTACAACTTAGAACTTATTTGAATATTCCTGATCTTTCTCTAACAATTCTAGATAATTCTCCAGTCCAGTGCTTTTTCTAAGAATTTTTTTTTAAGAGTTTATGTGAAGCTTGATATTTAACAGAATAAAAGTTGCAATTATCTCTTCCCCCCCCCCCCCCCCCCCCCCCCCCCCCCCCCCCCCCCCCCCCCCCCCCCCCCCCCCCCCCCCCCCCCCCCCCCCCCCCCCCCCCCCCCCCCCCCCCCCCCCCCCCCCCCCCCCCCCCCCCCCCCCCCCCACCCCCCCCCCCCCCCCCCCCCCCCCCCCCCCCCCCCCCCCCCCCCCCCCCCCCCCCCCCCCCCCCCCCCCCCCCCCCCCCCCCCCCCCCCCCCCCCCCCCCCCCCCCCCCCCCCCCCCCCCCCCCCCCCCCCCCCCCCCCCCCCCCCCCCCCCCCCCCCCCCCCCCCCCCCCCCCCCCCCCCCCCCCCCCCCCCCCCCCCCCCCCCCCCCCCCCCCCCCCCCCCCCCCCCCCCCCCCCCCCCCCCCCCCCCCCCCCCCCCCCCCCCCCCCCCCCCCCCCCCCCCCCCCCCCCCCCCCCCCCCCCCCCCCCCCCCCCCCCCCCCCCCCCCCCCCCCCCCCCCCCCCCCCCCCCCCCCCCCCCCCCCCCCCCCCCCCCCCCCCCCCCCCCCCCCCCCCCCCCCCCCCCCCCCCCCCCCCCCCCCCCCCCCCCCCCCCCCCCCCCCCCCCCCCCCCCCCCCCCCCCCCCCCCCCCCCCCCCCCCCCCCCCCCCCCCCCCCCCCCCCCCCCCCCCCCCCCCCCCCCCCCCCCCCCCCCCCCCCCCCCCCCCCCCCCCCCCCCCCCCCCCCCCCCCCCCCCCCCCCCCCCCCCCCCCCCCCCCCCCCCCCCCCCCCCCCCCCCCCCCCCCCCCCCCCCCCCCCCCCCCCCCCCCCCCCCCCCCCCCCCCCCCCCCCCCCCCCCCCCCCCCCCCCCCCCCCCCCCCCCCCCCCCCCCCCCCCCCCCCCCCCCCCCCCCCCCCCCCCCCCCCCCCCCCCCCCCCCCCCCCCCCCCCCCCCCCCCCCCCCCCCCCCCCCCCCCCCCCCCCCCCCCCCCCCCCCCCCCCCCCCCCCCCCCCCCCCCCCCCCCCCCCCCCCCCCCCCCCCCCCCCCCCCCCCCCCCCCCCCCCCCCCCCCCCCCCCCCCCCCCCCCCCCCCCCCCCCCCCCCCCCCCCCCCCCCCCCCCCCCCCCCCCCCCCCCCCCCCCCCCCCCCCCCCCCCCCCCCCCCCCCCCCCCCCCCCCCCCCCCCCCCCCCCCCCCCCCCCCCCCCCCCCCCCCCCCCCCCCCCCCCCCCCCCCCCCCCCCCCCCCCCCCCCCCCCCCCCCCCCCCCCCCCCCCCCCCCCCCCCCCCCCCCCCCCCCCCCCCCCCCCCCCCCCCCCCCCCCCCCCCCCCCCCCCCCCCCCCCCCCCCCCCCCCCCCCCCCCCCCCCCCCCCCCCCCCCCCCCCCCCCCCCCCCCCCCCCCCCCCCCCCCCCCCCCCCCCCCCCCCCCCCCCCCCCCCCCCCCCCCCCCCCCCCCCAAACGAAGCCGAACTCTAAAAAATATCAAGAGGTAACTTTTTTTAGACATTTACCTGTCTACATAACCGTGTTATTAAGAAGTAAAAAAAGTCAGTGCCGTACATATTTTTTAATAAAATTATTAAATTGCAAGCCCGTAAGCACGACTTTACCGTGCATTCCAGAAACTTATGTTGATAGGAATTAGTTGTTTTATTTTTGGATGAGGAATCTCCGCTTAAGCGATGGCCCATGTTTTTTAAACACCCTACATAAGCGAAAAAATCGACATCAGATAGACATTTTAGAGATATCACGCCCATAAAATTATAATATCATGCACACAGGCATCGCACTCGTACGCGCTCAGGCACCCACACACGTACACACACACATTACATGCACTCACATATCTATATATAACAAAGATTAATCAAAATAAACGAAAACACTTACGGGGGCTTCAAAACATGAGGATGTCGAAAACTCGGATTTTTATGGAAGTGAAAACAAACTTCCTTATTCTTGATCGGAAAATTAAAAAATGTAATGTTTTTCAGTTTCCATAAATTATTTCACATTTTGCGCGAATTTTAGTAGGTACGGTATATGAATCTCAAATATCACCTACTTCGAAATACGTTTGATAAACATGTCTAAGTCAGATCTGTTTTTACATATATGTTGTGCCGGCACTACATTACATTTTAAGTAAAAAATATTACTATACTTCATTCATTTCATATAAGCACATAAAAAAATCATTTACCTGGGTTCGCCGAGCGACCCTTTGTCGACCTTCAGTTGTGCATAATTCACTACCATAGCCGTGCTGTGCATTATACGTACCTACATAAAAATGTATTTATATAATACCATGCGACTATACTGGAATTTTTTGTGCTTATATGAAATGAATGAAGTATAGTTCATAAGAAGGTCGGTTTAGTCTTGGTTATAAATCTAAAGAAGCCAGAATGTAATTGCCAACCGCTTTATCAATCCAAAGTCCTTGGTTTAAATATGAACAATTTTCTCAAATAAATTAGAACTTTCCAGTTAGTGTTCGATTAGAAGTAATAGTAATCAGAAATTCTTTCATCCAAGACAGGAAAGGAAGTGATGGTGTCTTCCGTTATATGTCCAGATTTGGTTTGTGCCCTTATTCGTGAGAGACTAGTCCTTAGAGACCGGATGACGAATGAAATTCTCCGCACCACCGTGCGTGCTGATCAATCAGTAGAGAGTGAGCCTTTGGGGTGGAAACAATCTTCTCACACGTGCACAGCTTGTTTACTTAAAAATTACTCTGCATGTAATTGGTTGGCTAATACCTGACTTAAGGGGGATCTCAATAATAGACGGTCGATAATTTTCATTCAAACTGAATAGAATAGGATTAGCAATAGTTCTCCTTGCCTTAATTATCTGTATAAGAACTATCAACTAAAAGCTCGTATAAAGGGTGTCAACGAGATCGTGTGTCAGCCCGCCATTTTTACTTTCTTATACCTAATTAAGAAAGTATAGTAATCGTAATTTTTTTCGACCTCGAGATTCTGATTGATATATACGTTTTGAACCCTCCTGAATCCATTTTGACTAATTTTCGAATGATGTCTGTCGGTGCATGCGTGCGTGCGTGCGTGCTTGTATCCGCGATCATTCAAAAAATACTAATGGGAGACTTCCCAAATTTGTCAGTTAAGATTGTCAACAACATTTTAGGTGACACAATAAATTTGGTGAATGTGGTACTACCAAAAGAGACATAATGAATGAAAGAAGAAAAAAGGTACAATTTCGGGAAAAAAATTTAAAAAATTTTATTGCATTTCTGGACAAATCTCGACGATTTATAATGAAAAAACAACTTTATGGAAAAAAATGTGTCTGCATGTCTGTAGTATCGTGATAGTAGCTTCAGTTTTTGAGATTAAGCTTTCAAATTTGTTACACATGTTCTAAAGGCCAAAGACAATGATAAATTCGATGATGAGCAAAATTGGTCAGCTGAAAGGGGGTCCACCAGACCCAAACTTTTTTGTATTTGCCTTTACACAAAAATATATTCTTGATGAAAGATTATAAATCATGTTTACTATATCAAGCCAATAAAATATATTTTTCAAGTACTTAAATAAAGCTGATGTAAACTGAAATTTTTTACACATTTGAACTCATAAAATGGGGTTAGGATAAATTTAACAGTTTGACATTTGAAATGTCTAATTTAGTTACAAAAATGTAAATGTCAATAAGAAGAAATTATTAAAATATATTACACGAATTATTATTGACAGTATCGAATGACGCTGATATATACTGGTATAAGAAAGATATGTGCTGGCCACGTCAGATATTTTTAATTGTAATTTAACATGTTAGAACCAAATTTTGATATACGTGTATTAGTGCAGGCGCCAAGAAACATTCTGTTTAAGAAATCCGTAGGATTCATTCGGGTTGATGATTTACATTCAAAAAGATTTAAAGAATGAAATTATAAAGGTTGCCAAACAAAATTTTGGGAAGTTTTTTTTAATGTCACTTTGCGCTCGAATTCACACATAATTTTTTCTACAACCGGTGTTTTTATAAAAATGTTTGGTAAAAATTAATAATTATTGATAACCTCAAATTTGACAGTTCAGATTTCAATACGTGAGCATCAATTTGCGCTACACATGTTTTTGTAGAAATGTTTGTTAAAATGCAAAATAAAATAAAAAATTGCTTTAGTACCTATTAATTATTTATTTAAATAATGTCATCATTTTTATAACGTAAAATGTATTTTCTTGGAGCGATTTGGAGCATTTAGCACAAGCTTGCCTCAATTAGGTTTTAGATTAAGCTGCTCTTAATTGCATCAAAATTTTTATTAGGATCTTCTGTGCTTCCAATAGGATTAAAACCGCAATTACTATGAAAAAAATAACAAATAAATACATTGTACTTTCCCAGGATAATATCAGTTTTTAGATGGTTTATTGTTTACGTCAGACGCAACAACTTTAATTAAACAAAATTTTACTGTAAAACTGGAACATCTACTATTACTTTTGCGAACTCGATCTTTCTTATTAGTACTTATCGAGGAAGCAATATTTGTTGAAAAAACCTTATGACTCTGAAAATATAGACTACTAGAACACGTACGAGTGAGATTAAAACTAGAAAAAATGACTTTGGGAACTCTGACTTTTTGCCGCTATTAGACGTTTTGGCATCACTGTGCGGCGGTTGGATCGCTGTTTTCTTGGGAGAGCACATTCTTTCACCAGTTTATGTATTGTGGAACAGGGAAGTTAGTCGGAAATGCTGTTTCACCTAGTACATCTAACTCATACAAATTAGGGCCATTGGCTCGCCGCTTCGAAAGATTATGGTAAACATTAACGAAAATTTGTTTCGCTTGCCGATTTTTCTTACTGAAAACACTGATGAACTTTGATTTTCTTTATCACTGTAATCACTATCACTTTCATTTTCACAAACACAATAAGATGTGGATGTAAGGGCCTCCCACTGTCGAAACATTTTTATATTAAATACGATAACCACTTAAATTATTTTCAAAAACACTAGCAAATAAACAGGTATAAAATAATTATTACTTATAATATTACACTTACCATAATATGGTATATATTATATTACACAACTCACTGCAACACGATAACCTTCTTAAATTATTTTCAAAAACACACCAGCAAATAAACAAATAAAGTAATATTACACATTTCCTACAATGCACTGCTAAACAAATCGGTAACAAAATTAAGTGCGGACCTGAAATAGCACAGAATGTAAGTGAAACTCCGCCTCGGTCGCGTGCTAAAACAACAATCATCGTTCTCGCTTTAATGTAAGCGGTGTAGAAGATGGAAGATGTCATGTGTTAAACATTTTCCGCCCTCATGTAGCGTCTTACCCCGCACGTCCCGTCACTAAAGCGATTTCTTCTATTATAACTGGTAGCCGAAAGATGGAAAACGAAGTAGTATATTCGACTTTATGAAAATATTTAGTGGTACATACTTCGAAGTCTATTTCTCCGAAATAGACAGCCCGAGAACAATAATGTAACAGGTGTCCTGGAATGTTTTCCTCTTTTTTGGGGGAATTTAACTCGGTTATTGAAACATCTATTTACATAAACTATTTTTTATTTGAATATACGATCCAGGGAAAATTATGTATGAAAAATAACATCGTCAAGGTGCCTTCCTCCACGCTGCTGTGCCTCTTCAAGACACGACTTAAAATTTGCGATAATTCGTTGACATAACGGTGGTTCAATTCTCTGAATTTCTTCGCGTGTTCTGGCTTTTAATTGTAGCAAAGTTCTTAGACCAGTACCGACAATTTTGTTTATTTACATATCCATGTAAATGAAAATGTGCCTCGTCGGTGACTGGGATGTTATCAAAGTTTTCAAATTCCAATAATTCTTGCGCAAATGCGGATCGAATCGGATAATCTTCCACTGTCAGAGCTTGCACCAGTTGAATCTTATAAGGATGAAAGTTCAAGTAATTTGACAAGATGTCGTGGACAGTTGCTTTCGAAAGATTTAAGCCAGCCGCATGTTTTCGTACAGAACGGCGAGGTGAACGTGTTACTGCCGCACGAACACGCTCGACGTTTTCGACACTTCTTTCTCTTCTGACTCGGCCCGTAGGTTTTTTATTAATGGTCGTGCCTTCTCTTTCAAATTTAGGAACCCACGATTTGATAAATTTTGCTGAAGGAGCTTGATTAATGTCGTGAAGGTGGTAGTGCGCTCGATACAGGCGACGAACTGTTATGAGAGAACGACGGTTCTCATAAAAGCTCCTGACACACATCGCACGTTGTTCACCGTTGAAACGCTCCATTGCAACTGAATTTCCAAGGCTTTGTGTCTAACAAGCATATGCCCGCGCACGTTTACCACTACCACTTTTCGAGATATTCAACAAACAAATGAGGCAAATATTCCAGACACCAAAAAATTTTTGTTGAGAATTTATCCATCTTCAGCTTTGATACAAATACGTTTTCTGTTAAGTTGACACTAACCAAGATATTTGCAAATATTTTAAAAATATATGTTTCCTCGGCAAAGTTCAATCTCTGGGGGTGCAAAAGTAGTATGTGATTTTTGAGACAATTAAATAGAATAAAATTAATTCCAGCTTGTTCGAAATCATTCCCGCTCATAATTCCCTCGCCGACTGGTGTTTTTCTCTGATATTTTTTCTTTTGTAAATAAATTTATTATTGTGTTATTATTAATCCTGAATTATGCAACAGTAAATCGAATCATCAAATAGGTATTACAGGCTCATCGATACTACAGTAGTCGATAGAAAATCAAAGCACATATTTGTAAAATTAATAGTTCCAGAGATATCACATATCAAATATGGGATAGTGACCAAAATGCAGAAGTTTAACAAATAAGTATTGGTACTGATTTTCGTGTCCTATGTTGATATTTCAGTCTGTTGCATTTTGTGATAATCAGAAAAAGTAACGATGTATAACTTTTTTTTACTTTATTTAATACAGAATTATATTTCTGCTTGTGTATTTGTAAGTACTCCAAGATAAATGCTTTTTCAAAATATGTAAAAAGTTTTATGTTTAGAAAATCCAAAAATGTTCAGTTTTTCCAGTAAATAAGCAACATTTCACATTGTTGAATTGAAGAAATAAGTGAGAAAAATTATACTATTAAAATATAACAGACTACGGTATACACAGTAACATAAAAACAAAAATACGAAACATTCAGTCAATTAGATAACATTTAATACCAATTAAATATAACATATTCCAATCAACCAGATAAGAAAACAAACAAGTCTTAACAGAACTGATGGACTCCGATAATAACATCAATATGGCCTATGTTAAAGACAATAATAATATAATTAAAGTAGAAGTGAGGTCGCGACATATTAATAGTAAAACTTATAAATATTTTATAGATTATGAGCCAATTTCGTTGGTTTCCGAGGAGTGAGGCGATATTACTGCGAGTGTGCAAATGGTATACGCACAGTCGGGTGCTGTTCACACATTGCTGCAATAATTTACGACTTATCTCACGCTCGATATATTTCCAAAATTGTAAGACCTGCAGAGATATTAAGTAAGCTTTTCGATGTTGAACAAATAAATCCAGTAATCAACAATGATAGCGATGAAGATTGAAGACGTAATACCATTGTATACATATATACTTACTACAATATTTATGCACTATTCACTATTGATAATATTATAAATTACAATATATTCAAGAATAAAGATTAGACCCCAAAATCGAGTTTCACTTTTTTACACCATGGCACACCATTTTAAAAAATCTGAAAAAATTACAAGCCAACAAGCATATGAAGTAGTTATTACTGTAAAAAAATAAAGATAGTCATTTGATAAAATCATAAAAAAAGAAAATTCAATATTTCAAAAATTTTAGGCAAGCTGAATCTTAAGCCAAAAAATATGAAAAAAATTCCTGACGTGCAACCTTGAGACTATATGGACCTTGATTTTTTTCAGAATTTTCAGTGCATCAGGAAAAGCGAAATTAAATAAAAACTGAAAATCACATTCCCTCCATAACAGGCCCCACTGTAGGGGTACGAATTTAAAACTCGGCAGAAATTGTTTATTAATATAGAGCTAACAAGCCATGTATTGAAAGTCCAATTTGGCTCTGGGGCATTTTTCACTATGCTTATCCGGCTTTTGGTACACACATTTAGAGGTCAAGGAAGAGATTGAGAGCAAAATCGGTCTAAAAAAAATATTGTGACATTCCACCAATGTGACTTTTTTGAAACGTCAAAATGTGACTTTTTTTGAAACGTCAAAAAATGTGACTTTTTTGAAACGTCAAAAAATGTGACTTTTTTGAAACGTCAAAATGTGACTTTTGAAACATCAAAAAATGTGACTTTTTTTGAAAAGTCAAAAATTACTTTTATTATAAACTCCACCACACATCGTGTTTTACTACGGTGACGAAGTTCTAATTTTAATAATGAATAGAAGAAACACTCTCATTTAGTAGCCTGCGTATCTATTTTACCTACCATAGCAACGACTAAACAAACAATTAACAATTAGCATTGTGACAGTTCGTTTATAATTTAATCGCATTATATGACTACTATGGATTCAGAAAATGAATACAGTGAATCATACACACCCCCAAATATAGTTGAAGCGGCAATCTCTGCTTCCGACAACATTTTGCCGGATAAATCCCAACAAAGGTATGAATTTATTTACAAAAAGTTCATGGATTGGAGAAATGATAACCAGATAAACTCTTTCTCGGAAAACGTTGTTCTGACTTATATTAGTAAAATATCCAACGATTTAAAGCCATGTACTGTGTGGAGTATGTATTCCATGTTACGCAATACAATTAACATCAAACATAACGTGGATATTTCAAAATACACTAAACGCAAAGCATTTCTAAAGCGAGGATCCACGGGGTTCAAAAGCAAAAATGCTAAAGTTTTAACAACGCAACAAATTCAAACATTTATTAATGATGCACCCGACGATAAATTCCTGTTTACAAAGGTAATTATTACACTATTTAATGTTGTTAATGTGAAAATACATTTTAATCATTTTATATAGGTAACATTAATTATTGGCATTGCTGGAGCTTGCCGTTCACATGAGTTACGAGATTTAGAAATAACTAATGTTTAAGATCTGGAAAAAGCGTTACTTATAACCATACCTAATACAAAAACTCACATGTCACGTTTTTTTGCAATTACAGCTAATTACTAAAATATTTGTAAGAAGTATATAAATCTTCGTCCATTAGGAATAAACAATACAACCTCTCGATTCTTTCTCAATTACCAAAATGGCAAGTGTACACAGCAAGTGATTGGAATCAATAAATTTGGAAATGATAAAGGAAACAGAAAAATTCTCATAAAATTCCTTTTTTTATTAATGTGACCGGTTTCGTGAACAATTAATTACTTCACATCATCAGACACAGGAATTTTTGATGATGTGTGAAGTAATTAACTGTTCACGAAACCGGTTACATTAATAAAAGGAATTTTATGAGAATTTTTCTGTTTCCTTTATCATGAATAATTACTCATATGGGATCAACCTACCTACGTAAATTTGGAAATGTTCCAAAGCAAATTGCAGCATTTCTTAATTTGCCGGATGTTCAATTGTATATGGGCCATTCATTAAGAAGGTCTTCTACCACGGTTCTTGCAGATAGTGGAGCTAATTTAACAGAAATAAAACAATACGGAGGTTGGAAATCAAGCGCAGTGATAGAATAATACATTGAAGACTCGATAAATAATAAAATGAAACGAAGCCAGGAAATATTCCAATTTCTTGAAAATACGTCTGAAACTGCAAATATTCCTGAAACTATAGTTAACTTTGATGTTGATGACTTCGACAACATACCAATAAATTGGCTTATAACAACGAAATCAACAACCGAAAATTTACCTTCAGCAAATACCACAGAAGTTAGCACTGTTAATACAAATCAAACTATCAGTAATTATAACTGTATTTTCCTCATTTATAAAAAAATAATAATAGCATTTTCTACTCAATATGAAAGACGTTTTTGTCACTACTTAATTACATATACCTAATCTGTATTTTTCAAATGACTGTTAAAAATAAATAGTTTTGTAAATTCTAATCCAATATTTTATTGCAATGTCGTAGAAAAAATAGCATTTCCTACTCGAGATGGAATACGTTTTTATTTCGTTCGTGAGATTGCCCAACTCGCCTCGTTCGTGGGCAAACTCCCATCTCACCAAAAAACAGTTTTTTCATATCTTGTTGTAAAATATACTATTATCTCTCAGTAACACATTTTTTTCAGAAGTGAATCTTTATTATCCATTTTGAAAAAAAAAAGGGAATTCTGCTATGTTCTGTGCATCTACTATATGAAGATTATGAAGAACGTTCACATCAAAATTCTTGTAGTTATGCCTTTTTATTTTCTCATCCATAGATAAAGTATTGGCGTGGTGAGAAAAAGCTAAATCCAGATTATTATAAAAATGGATGTTTTGAGACCAGAGAATAGAAAATTTATCTGAATTGGCATGCCGTCAGTGTGTCTGTGTGTCGCTGGTCATTATTCCGACCACATTTTCTCAAACCCATCTCAACGTGAAGGGCACGTCTTAATGGGACCAAAAAAATTTGTGACATCAAAAAATGTTTTAAATAAAATTATTCATAATGAAGTCATACATTCGTCATAAAGTAGTCTGGAGAAAATAAATTGTATCCTTACAAACTTACAAACTTCATCCAACATAGGAATTATGTGAGACGATCCTGATCAAAGGGCTTAATTTTGTCAAAAAGTGATGGGATCCTTACTGGATACGAGAACTACATATTCAAAAACCGGCAAAAATTCATGTCTGGGCAAGCATTGTGGAGAATCAAGTAATTGGACCACTATTGTTTGAAGATAAACTAACCAGAGCTATCGATTTAAACTTTGTCCAAACAAAGCTTATTTCTACTTTAACCAACTATGTCCAGAGCTGGGTATTACTCGAATACATTGTATTCACGAGTAGTATTCAATACAATATTTCTGTATTCAGTATTCAAGTATTCAATACTTTTACTTGAGAGTATTCAGTATTCGTACTCAATATGTTTTAGCAGTGTATTCAGTATTCAATACTTAACAAATGGTATTCCTTGAATACTTTAGATATTCATGAATCCTAAAGTATTCATGAATTCTAAAGTATTCATGAATACCAAAGTATTCATGAATTATTAGAAGTATTACAAAAACTTGAACGTGAACTATATATTAAAAATAGATTAAAAGATTCAGATATATTATATCTCAAGGAATATTGTATAATTTTAAAGCCAATTTCTGAGACCATCGACTTGGAAGCAAGCAAGTCACACAAGTCTCACACCGACACTTTTTTCGATTTTGGCGAGCATGCTGAAACAGTGACAGTGACACCAAATGACAGCGAAGAAACCGGATGTAGCAACAGTAGAAATAAAATCCAACTTGAACTAATACAATATTTGAGCGACCACCATGTATCTTTGGATACACTAGAAAAGTATCCAGTAATGTTCGTTATTTAAAAAATACAATACAATCATTCCGTCTTCGGCACCGGTAGATCAAATGTTTTCTTTTGCCACTATCATAAATGCACCACGCAGAAATGCACTTTCCGATGATTTATTTGAAACGCTGGTACTCCTAAAAGCTAACAGCAATTACCTATATATAAGTTGATCATCATGAATAATTGTATCTTTTAATATGTAATGATAATGTGATTTTTTTACTGCGGTTTTGAAATATTTTATTTAGTTTTGACATAAAGTAAAAAATCTTGTTTGTAATGTTAATACTTGGGAAAAAATAAACAAATCATTTTTTCTAATTGTTCTGTCATCCAATATATATTCCTTCAAAGTTAATAAAATCTGTGAACATCAGTTAAACCAGTCGGCAACAATAGTTGTGATGATTTTTGAGTAACTGTTGAATTTCACTCTAAATTGAATTAAATTCGAATTTCAAAATGATTCAATGTGTTTATGTAGGGTTTTGAACCCACTTAAAAAATTTTCTCAGCCTTGGTGCGAACCGAACAACCATATATAACTATATAACTAAAAAAAGAAATTGTGGTCCTTTGTCAATGACCTAATTGAAATTTATAGAACATTTATATACGTATTATAATAAAATTTGTCTATATATATATATATATATACATATATATATATATATATATATATATATATATATATATATATATATATATATATATATATATATATATAGTAAAAAATAAATGAAATTAACGGGTAACGCCCGCAAAAAAGAAAAAAAAATTGCACGGTGGATAATGCAAAAGTTGCTCTGTACGTATATATATATATATATATATATATATATATATATATATATATATATATATATTTATTTTTTTTTTTTTCTTTTCTTGACCGTTAATATCAATTAATATCTGAGAGTTTTTTGTGGGGATTTCGGTCAGATATAACTAATTTTATTTTTTTTTTCTAACGTTTCGGTTTATTACGTTAAAACAGACAATCTAATAACATGTAAAAAAAATTTTTAAAACAAATAATATTTAATAGTTTCTGATGATGGTGTAATAAACCGAAACGTTAGAAAAAAAATAAAATTAGGTATATCTGGCCGAAACCACAAAAAAACTATTAGATATTAATTAAAATTTGTCTACAATGTTTAGCAAAATATGTTTAGAAAAATAGTTTGGTTAAACGTATCGTTTATATCAGTTAGGAGGTTGAAAGTATTCAATATTTTATTCATTTAGAGTGAATACTTGAATACAAGTATTCAGGATTTGAAAACTGTTTAAATCCTGAATACTTGTATTCCAGTATTCATGAATACTTTCTCAGTATAGTATTCAGTATTCGAGTATTGAATACATTTTAGGTATTCATACACAGCTCTGACTATGTCCCAACTCAAACAATCCAGAGATACCAAATTCTTCTTTGTGGTTTCAATTTACAGTTCCCCCTTCAGAGAATATTTAAATAGAGTATTCCCGAATAGATAGATAGGCAGAATAGGTCCGTTGTAATGGTCAACAAGGTCGCCAGACTGACTCCATTGAATTTGTTTTTGTGGAGCCACCTAAAAAACAAGGTCTATCAAACAAAACCTACAAGCTTGCAAGAGTTAAAAGAGAGGATGTTCAATTTGAACAACTTATTAATTAATTAATTATTTAATTAGGTAATTAACTCTAATAAATTGACTAATTCCGCATTTACCTTAAGTCCGTAATAATTATTACAAATATATCAAATACTGTAAATTGTTTTAGGTTAAAATTTTCAAGGTAACTAAATTAAAACAGTGTATTTGCAATAGTTATATTATTATCTAAAACAAAATGTTTCGAACTATATATGTATATTTATCATATTCAATCAAATGTCAATTATTAAAGCCAATATTTCAGTTCATAAAATGTTGAAATTTATATTCAAGGATTATGTTTCTCAATGAGTGTCATTCATCTATAATCATGTCATAAATCCTCAAATTCCACGTAATAAAGAGCTGCTAAGCAACGGAATTTTTATAGAAATCTGTAATATAATTCAACATTATCTCGATGTCACTAGTGGTGACAGTAAATTAAATTCTTGAAACACTGCATCAAATTATTAACATTTTATGCCGGACAACAACCCATTCAGTCTAGACTTACCAATGAACTTTTATGTCACTTGCTATAGTAATTTTAGCTTCATCTGAAGCTATTCAGTAAGTCTAATCCTAGTAATTTCTTTATACCAGTAAACACAACAAGAAATCGATAGCCTCGATTTAATATAAATTTTAATGTCTTCATCCAATTTGTGAGCAACGTGTTAGTTTCAGTAAATTGTATGAGCGAAAGATGGATCTTGCAAACTGGAGAAAGTGAAGAAATAAAATGTGACCCAGGGGAATAATTTAATTCGTTCAGTGATGGCAATGAATACGAACCAAAACTTGAAATAAAATATCAGAGGTTTCTCTTGTAAAACGTGTGTATGTATTCAGTGAGTAATTTTGTGCTAAGATACTTGTAATTACTTAAATGGATCTTTGATGATTCATTATCGTTACTCAGTGGTTGTAATTTTGTAACTGAAATTAATACGACAGCAAAGACGATTACCGCTTTGTTTTTCATAGTCAAATAATAAAACATTTTCCTTATGATACTGATTTTTTAGTAAAAACATGGCTCGATATATGGTTACCAATAAAACAGACCCATTTTAAGAAATTGGCTGGCGTCGATGAGGAGCATGGTGTAACTTACAAAGACTTACCTCTTTTATCATGTCCATTAAGAGTTGTTTATTGTTGTCAGCGTACAGTTGCATCTTATGCGCTGGGATGTAATTAGTAAGGCGAATTTTGAAAATGAAGTAGGTGTATATGTTTTATTTTTTTAAAGTTTACATGTTTAAAATAAAAAAATCTGTAGATTCTCGAGATACATGAAAGAAAATACACAATAGGTGAAATAATTGTTTACATTTCTTAGGTTATAAAATAAAATAGGTATAAACAAGTAACTGCTTTATTAGACGTCTCTAAATTTCTAATTTTTTGTATTGTTTGCCAGTTTTAAAATTTCTATTAATAATTTTAGTGTAAAATATTTGTATATTTAAAGCATTTTTTCACGATATTTTAGAACTCACATGCCATGATGTGGAAGTAAAATAGATTAAAATAAAAAAACAAATCCTTAAAAAATATATTAATTTTTCTCGTATAAAAACAAAATATCAATGTCCTTGGTAATAATTAAATTTTGTACAAATTTATTTCTGCATTCTCCTAAATATTTTTACTAAAAACAACTTGTGTATTTTTTTTTGTAACATCAGAAAACGCCTCAGAAAATGTAAAAATATGATTTGCATACATAATAAGTATTTTTCTATTATCGAGTAACCTCTTTAATGTAACAATAATTAAGATGTGTAAATAACAAATTTACATTTTATACCTGGCACAGATAAAGTTACATACCTTTCAAGATCACGAAGAAAAGAAAAAAATTTTACAATATTCCAGTGTATCTTTTATTTTTACATGTTTTGTACCAACTAACCTTTTTTCTTCGCTTCTTCCATCACACCACATTAAAAATAAATAAAAAAAAGTAACGTATACAGGTTATGTATTGTACTATCAGACATGGGTTTCTTAAATGGCAACATTACTGTGTAACCAGAGACCGTCGTCGTTCGTGAGCGGCTGAGCATTCATTTTCCATATAGCTGTCGTGCGATCAACAGCGTACACTGTACGCGATACGATACCAATTTTCAGTCTTCCTATAGTGTTCTATTTCTAATACTTTAATACACATACCAAAGATGTATTACAATTCGATAAATACTTTAACACTTCTTTCTTGCCGCTCCTGATATGGACGCCAAATTCGATGTGTGCAGACCACGTTGGACGCAACACATAGTTGTAAAAGGGTACATTTTAATGGGTGGAGTTTCATAAGTCACATGCAGGAGCATCGTGCTACCTACCTACCTTACGTAATGTAATTGTATGCAGTCTTGATCGATATCGGTTTTCGGGGCGCTATTATTTCAAATTCAGTTTATTGTGTCAGTATTTTTATTCTTTTACATTTCTACCTAGTATTTTCATTATCTTTTATAATCTTAGTTAAAATGGCATAGGAGAAATAAATGTGATTTTATAAACTGTGGGAAATCATGACGTGATGATCCTAACATTAAACATTATAGATTTCCAAAAAACGAAAAACAAGAAAGAAATTGGATATTGCATTCAAGTAAACATACACTGTATCTCAGTTAAAATGTTTTCCTCAGTAGATTAGCAGCTTTATTAAATAATTTGAAAATTCGCATCCTGGCATTTTTGGTAATGCTGATTGAAAATATTATATTAAATTTATGGTACATATGTGGGTGACATGTATTCCAACTTTGTTATTTGAATAGGCACATGCATATTTTATCTTTTTTTTATGAAATTGTCATTTGTCATATACCATACAACCATAACCTGATGCGTTGAGGAAAAAACTGAATTTTGACCAATTTTTTCTATGAATTACACACATAATACACATTGATCTACATGGCCATGGATGTTGTTTTATTGAAAAAAAAAATTTCAAAAATTTTAGGTTTAATTGAGATGTGAATTAACTTTTTTGATTAGTTTTTTCTCGATATTTACAGTTTTAAAAAACCATTAAAGGTTTGGTATAAACACAGGCGTCGCCTTCCAAAATTCAAAATTTTTAGGGGGCGGAGCAAATTTTTTTTTAGAAATGCGTCTGGGCGTTTCTTCACAGTGAATCCTAGAAAATATTTTTTATTTTTTGTAGAATAAAAAAACAAATTATCTGAAAAATATGTAACTTAAAAATATTTGTTTTGTTAGCATTGCTGTAATGTAATGGCATTGGCATTTGATTTAATTGTCAAGAAAACGTATACCGTTTTTGTTTACATAGGACCACGATACTTGTATAGTATACCTAATAGATATAAGATAATTGTTTACTTATCTACGCTTTGTACGCATCGGTTTATTCCATTATGAGTATCCGATGACAGGCCCATCAATACCCGTGCGTTATATTCCCGGAAATTGTAAAGTCAGCTTAGATAAGAAAATCTTATAAAAAGCGTGTCTCCACTAGGGAGAGCGTTCATTCTTCTCTGTACGTTACATATCACAGTAGACAAAAATAAATAAATAATATTGTTCGAAATTTTGTTAGTTTTTAAAAAATAACTTTTCAACGAATAAAAATATTATTGGCGCAGTCGGTAGGATATCAAAAGCAATCATTTAATTGATCAGTGTTCGTCTCAACGATTTATTTGATATCCCGAATCTACAATCCAAGATCCATTCGTGAGTGACGTGAGGTGAATTTTCCATTGGGGATCGGAGACTTCAATTCCACTGAGAGAGTAAGAGTTTTAGAATTCATCCTGTATTTTTGTAATCATTTTCACAACACCCCAGTAGCAAGGGTAGCATAAGTTCAGGATTAGATGGATTGATTCCTGAATGCGAACCGAGTCAAAAGTGAGTGAAAATATTACATTCCTATCCTTAATTTCGTAATCGTTTTCACAACACCCCAGTAGCAAGGGTAGCACAAGTTCAGAATTAGATGGATTGATTCCTGAATGCGAACCGAGTCAAAAGTGAGTGAAAATATTACATTTCCCATCCTGTTTGTAACTCAATTGAGAACATCTTAGGAAACTTAAATTTAGTAACGTGATAAATCTTTTAAGATACTATCAAGTATTAAAATCAATTTTGATCATTAATACCTAATTAAGATTTGAATTAACGTTGTGCTTTTCAAAGTACAATTAAACTGCAATACCATGGCGACGGAAATAAATTATACGTTAGTCAGATTAATCTTAGAAACAATCCCGGTATACGACGGTGATAAAGATATGTTAGAAATTTTATCTCAGCTTGCGATAGCTTTTATGATAAATATTATACACGAACTAACCCGGAACTAAATCAATTTGTATGTCAGGCGATTTTGGGTAAGCTTAAAGGTAATGCCTTGTTGATTATTGGTTCTCGTACAGAATTAAATACATGGCCTTTGATTAAAGACGAATTACGCAACACGTACGGAGAGCGCTTAAGTCTAGACAATTTAGAACAAACCCTTATGATATGTTCCTTACAAAAAAACGAAAAATCACAATTTTGCTAAAAGGTTACAAATTATTCGGTCCAAATTAACGTTGAAATTAAAAACAATACCAGTGGCAACAATAGATGCTATTACTAAAGATATCCACCTTAAACAGTACAATAATTTAGCACTAAAAATATTTGTTAGAAACCTTCATAAAAGTTTACGAGACAAAATTATTGCACTAAAGCCAACGAATTTAGAAAGCGCGATGGCAATGGTTTTAGAGGACGAAAATTTTGATATTTTCCTTCAACCGCAAAATTATAAACAAGTAGTGCCTAAATATAATTCTGTATCAAGACATCCGCATCCCAATGCTGGTCAAAGACCTATACAAAATTATAACCAAAGACAGCACTCATTTCCAACGAGACAATTTAATCCGAGTAATAATCAAATACCCCAAAGTCAATATTTTAATCGAACTCAATATCCGACTAATTCACAAGTATTCGGCAGGCCGATAAATGCTTGGCAACCCGGACAAAGTACTAGCCAAAATTATCCGAAACCAACTCCGATGTCGGGCGTAAGTACAATTCCTACAAATATACCCAAAAATAATACAGTGCCTATGTCCATAAACACAAGAAATTCGAATTTTGTAAATAGAACGAGGCCGCAACCATTTCATGACGTGGAAAATAATGCGAAATTGAACTTTGTTGATTCCAGAAATGATATCGCATACAACGAATCTGATATTCTTGAGACCGAGTACGGTGTAAGTAATTCAGACGTGTATTATTACGATAACGAGAATTATGATGTAGCTTACACCAGTCCAAATGTAGATAATGCATACTCGGTAGATGACAACTTCCAAGAAATCCAGACACAGGATTTTCTGCGGGATTCGCAACGAGAAACAACACCATAGCTGAAATAAATACAAACTTTCAAACGCCACTACCATATATACTAATTAAAGCGACCAAAAATGAACCAGAAATTAAATTATTAATTGACACAGGTTGTAGTTTAAACATATTAAAACCAGATATAATTGAACATTATTTTCCAAATTCAATTTATAGCAAACCTACACGAATTAAAACAGCTGGTGGTACGGTAACTGCTCAAGGAATAGCGTATATTCCATTATTACGACTAATAATTAGAAATTTAAATAATGAACAAATTAGAAGCCCTATACAGGATGATGAATACTTTCCGGAATGTGTAGCATACAATTTTCATAATTACTTTGATGGAGTAGTAGGAATTAATTTCCTTAGAGATTTAAACTTAAATATCGATTTCAAAAGTCAAAAATTAATTAGTAACAATTTTTCAATACCTTTCCAGTACAGACAGGAAAATAAAAACCATTCATTTCATTTTATGTTAAATCCACGTGAAACTAAAATAGGAAAAATACCAGTTAATATTCAAGAAGGTAAAGTACTAATAAACGAACACCAGTGGGAAAACGTTATCATAAATAATTGCATAACAACAGCCACAAACGGTCTAGCATATGTAGAAATAGAAAATAGTCAAATTTTCCACAAGCATTAGAAATTAGCACCGGAATAAATTGCAAAAAAATCGATAATATAGAACATGAATTATTGACATTAGAGCAAGTACTAGACAATAATTACATACCCGATTTTCAGCTTATACCTGATATAGATTCTTTAATAAGGACTGGCCATCTTAATTCAGAAGAAAAATCAAAATTGTTAAATCTCTGCCATCAATTTAAAGAAATATTTCATAAATCCAATGACAAATTAACAGTAACCGATAAAGTTCAACATCATATCAGAACAAGCGATAATATACCTACTCATCCGCATATATATAAGTATCCGCATGTTCATAAAGAACTTGTCAAACAAACCATCGATCAATACCTACAAGACGGTATAATAAGACATTCACAGAGCCCATACGCACACCCGATCTGGATAGTAGATAAAAAATTAGACGCGTCCGGTACAAGAAAGTATCGTATGGTAATTGACTACAGCGCACTTAATGCCAAAACAATTGACGATAAGTACCCTTTACCCGATATCGATGCAACATTAGCCAAATTAGGTAAAAGTCAATACTTCACTACCATAGACTTAGCTTCGGGTTATCATCAAATAGCAATGCATACAGACTCTATAGAGAAAACCGCTTTTACTTGCGACAGAGGCCATTACGAATTTCTCAGAATGTCGTTCGGGTTGAAAAATGCTCCTGCGACTTTCCAGAGGGTGATGGATCACATTTTATGCGACCATATTACTGATAATATCTGTATGGTATACCTAGATGATATAATCGTGTATTCTGTGTGTTCCGTTTTCATTTTTGTTTTACAACTGTGTCTCTGCAAGAACACCTTGTAGCTTTAAAGCGAATATTTACCACACTTAGACAATCAAACCTTAAAATACAGTTAGACAAAACAGAGTTTCTCAAACGCGAAGCGGAATATTTAGGACACATAATATCAGATAAGGGAGTAAGACCAAATCCAAAAAAAATCTCAGCAATACAGAATTTCCCTATTCCGCAGACAACTAAGCAAATAAAATCCTTCTTAGGCTTAACTGGGTACTATAGGAAATTTATTAAAGATTATGCTAAGATAGCCAAACCTATTACTAATTTTCTAAAGAACGGATCTAAAATTGATATTAATAATGTAAATTATAGAAGTAGCTTTGAAACACTAAAGAATTATTTAACAAACGAACCGATATTAGCCTATCCTGATTTCAAAAAACCTTTCACTCTAACTACGGATGCTTCTAATTTTGCGATAGGAGCAGTTTTATCACAATTAGATAAACCCATTTGTTATGGTAGGAGGACACTCAATAAGGCCGAAATTAATTATTCCGTTATCGAAAAAGTATTGCTTTCGATTATATATTTTTTGTAATTATTGGAAAAGCTTCTTATTTGGTAACAAATTCACTATACAAACAGATCATAAACCCCTTAAATGGCTAACAAGCATAAGGGAACCAAATTCTCGTCTTATACGTTGGAAAATAAAAATGCAAAAATTTAATTACGACGAAATAACATACGTCAAAGGTAAAGACAATCATGTAGCAGACGATTTATCTAGAATCAAAATTGAATCCGACGATCAATCAATAATAAATAACTTTGATTCGACAGAAAATAATTTGGCAGATTTTCTCATCTTAACAAATGAAACGGAACCGACATTAAACGAACAATCCACTTCCAGAATAGATCAAATTATTAATGAAGCTATAAATGGCCAGGCATCAAACACTCCCCCAATTAAAATAATATCCGATATCACCATAAGACCCGAAAGGTCGGTAGGCATTAATAACACTGTACATACGGCTCGAGAAAACCCGATATTAGAAATACCTATATCAGAGAACGCCTTTAATACATTTAAAAATCAGGTAAACTTTCATGTAAGCGGCGACACGTTAAACACAATCGTTCGGATCGAACAACCTTTTGAAAATAAAACGCGTCATAATGTAACACTTAGATTACAACATTTTGATGAAGATCTGGTTAACTTTTTGAAAGACTATCTAAAACCAAATGCAACTTATGGCATATTGATATCAACAGAATATTTAGGTAACTTTACTCGGACTATTCAAGCTAACTTTTTAGCCAAGTCATTTAAGTTCGTACGATGTACATTATTCCTAGAAGACATTAAAGAGAAAGATGAGCAAATACTGAAATTAAAATATCATCGCGAAACCAAGACCGTACATAAAGGTATAAACGAAACCACCACAGCCCTTACTCGTAAATATTATTGGCCTACGTTAAAAAGAGACGTAAATGACTATATTAATTTGTGTGCGATTTGTCAAAAGACTAAGTACGAGCGACAACCACATAAGATAATATTTAAGAACACACCGATCGGAGATAAACCTTTCGATCACATTTACATAGACACGTTTCAAATAGAGAAAACAAAATTCCTTACAATAATCGACAGTTTTACGAAATTTGCGCAAGCATATCCCACGACAACTAATGCAATAGACGTAGTAGATAACCTCTTAAAATTTGTATCCCACTATGGTGTACCTATAAAAATCACTTGTGATCAGGGTCCATAATTCAAAAACAGACACTTTGAACATTTTTGCGCATTATATAAGATTAATTTACATTATACCACGGCAAAAAATCCTAATTCTAATAGTCCGGTAGAAAGATTACATTCCAGTCTAATCGAAAGCTTACGAATATTACGGATAGAACAAAAAACTAACTCAATAATAAGTTTAATGATATACGCTCTAATTGGCTATAATAATACGATTCACAGTTCAACCAAATTTACACCAATGCAAATAGTCAAAGGTATACTAAACCATGCAACACCAATTGAAATAACTGAGTCGCAAGTCGTATCCGATTATTTAAATAAACATATTGAGAATACCCACGTAATACATCGGTTGATCAACGAAAATAATTCGAGATCTAGGGATATAACTAAAATAAACGAAAGCAGAGTAGAACCCGCCGAAATTCACATAGACAGTAATCAAAACGTGTATGTCAAAGACAATACTCGAAATAAAATAAAACCTCTTTACCAACAGGCTAAACCATTATTGGACGACCTAGATAAAGTAATCACAAATAAAGGAACGTTTCATAAAAAAATTGTTAGACCTATTAGAAAAGTCACTAAAGATAAATTGTCTTTACAGGAAGAAGATGAAGAATATCCTGATACTTCTTCTCGCGACAACCTATCCGTTTCGGACAGGTGCAATTAGCGTAACTCCCCTAACCAATCCAATATTCCCATATAAAATCGGACCAACCCATATCACCCAAAGAAAAATATATCGAAGTTAGTCAATATGAACAATATTTATCACAAATACAGAAAGTGCTTGATGGTATTTCCTTACACGCAAAGGAACAATCGGAAACCTCCGTGTTGTACGAATTTAACGAATCACATCCAGACCTTGAACCATTAAAAAATCATGTACGGGATTCAATGCAACAAGCTTATCTAAAATTGACCAATTTGAAACCTCAACTTATTGGATGAAAACGAGCTCCTTTTAATTTTGTCGGAAGAGCTGAAGGTTGGCTCTTCGGTACTCTTACAGACCAAGATGGCGAAAGATACGATAAAGCTATAGCAACTTTAGGTAATAATCAACAATCGATTCACCACGACTTCACAAACTTTGTATCTATTAGTAAAAATTTCATGAATGAAACTACTAGAATATTCGAAAAATTAAATTATAATAATAAAATTATTAAACAAGACTTAAAGGAATTATCAAAAACAATCAAAAACAGAACTCGTTACATAGGCTTACAACAAGTACTAAATATGTTACTAATAGATTGTAATTTATTAATAGAACATATAGATAACATTCAAAATTCGATCACCTTTGCCGGATTAAGAACATTGACTAATTCCATTTTACCACTAAATGAACTAACTGAACTGATTTCCGGAATGAAACGTAAATATAACAAGCAAGTATTAGATTTTCACATTCACAAGAATATTATAGGTATTTGTATACGGAATTAAAATATCACGATGATAATGTATTGATTTTGATACACTTCCCAATAATTGAGAAAGATGTTTTCGATTTATTCCACTTATTCCCGATTCCAATCACAACACTACCATCATACCATATAAATCCTATATCCTAATGAATTCTTCTACTCATCATTATCAAGAAGACAGCTGCCACCCAATCGATAAATATTGCATCACCCATGTCAAAGAATGGGTAAATCAAAAGGACTGTATACCCCAAATATTACGAGGAAATACTCAAATTCCTGGATGCCCCCTTACATCCATCGATCTCCAAACTACTCTGGTGGAAACCATCAACGACGCCCACCAAAACAAACAGTCCGGTTAACCCAAGAATGCCATGGGTTCACAGATGTATCGACTCCTAGCCTAATACAAATTCCCGAGCATTGTACCATTATAATTCAGGGTACAAAATACTCGAATGACGAATCACCAATTCAAGGGGCCCCATTTCACGTACCAACCATCCCGGATTGGCACCCAAGTGAAGCCGCACGGAAGATTCAAATCCCCGGAGAAATCCAGTTAGACGAACTTACCAAAATACAAAGCAAATCTAATGAATTTGTTATTAAACCATTGAACAAAGTAAATTCATGTTAAAGGACTAAATGTGTTCGAGATATTACTTCTTGGACTAACAGTGTTAATATTTTTCTTCATACTATATAAATGTTATAAAATAAGACAATCAAAACAATCTTTATTATTCTGCTTTTCTAAATCTAAGCCGACTACCACTGTACATGAAAATCAAGATTTTACAAACGATGTTTTCCCTTAATTTTCAAACTTTGAGGGGCGCGTTATATTCCCGGAAAGTCAGCTTAGATAAGAAAATCTTATAAAAGCGTGTCTCCACTAGGGAGAGCGTTCATTCTTCCCGGACCTTTCAATACACCAAATTTTTTTAAAAAAAAAAAAAAAAAAAAAATTTTTTATTAATTTTTTTTTTTTAAAAAAACACTTACCCCCCAAAAAAAAAAATTTTTTTTTTGTCTCTCCCCCCCCCCCCCCCCCAAGGAAAAAGACGCGAATATGCACAGTTTTAAAAAGTAATAAACTAAGTAAATCTGACTATTTTATCGCGCCGCCTTCAGCGGTATGGCACTGTCAAAGTTTACAGAAGTTGTGTATATTTTTACGCTGTCAAAGTAAAAGGTTCCTAACAGCGCCCCCGATTGATGCGGGGTCGGCCGTGTCAAAGAATGTGCCGTCAAAGTATCAGGGTTCGGACAGGCTGGCTAGCGATTTGCTGCGATCGAAAAGTCGTTGCCGATATAGCGATAAAAAATATTTCAAACACATTACACCAAAGCAATCACACTGACACAAAACATGAACGACAAGTCGCTTAAAGTGTGTGTCGCTCTGAATTCAACGTTGTTTGATTTCCTGAGCGATTTTAGTTAGTTTTGCTATGAAACTAACCAACATGGCTTCGTGTTTTAAAGAAATTTTAATATCAGAAGTTCAAAGTAGGCCCGTTCTGTGGCAAAACACATAAACACTTCAAAACAAAGATGAAAAATTATAAAATGAAACTTTCCATAATTTATGGAATAAATAAATAAATATCTTATCTTCCTTCTAACGGGTGTTTGTAAATGACCACGTGACCAATTGATTTCCTTTAACAGCCTCATCGAATCGTGCTGTCACAGAAGATGGTTGAACACGTTTTCTTAGACACATATGTAATCGCAAAAATTCAAATGAGGTATTGCCGTAATACGAAAGCCATAAAATCACGAGCTAAAAGATACCAATTGATCACGTGATTCTTAATCATTAATTATCAATTACAAAAGTTCAAAAATTTGCAAGTCTAAAAAATCCATTGTTATACTGCTAACTTTTATTTTATATCTAATCTAAATGTAAAATAGGCCCATTTTCACAGGAGAATGTTCTGAATTTCACGAGTTGTATAAAATGCTGTACCACCTGCTTCTATTAATGAGAAAGTAATTATTGTCTAACTTTGTTCATGAGATGGTTCGTGTGGTACTTCTACATACAATGAGAATTTAAATAAAGTATTTTCGCAGGTTGACTTAATATGAGGATAAAATTGTCTAAACAGTATCCGTTTGATTATTACTATATAGCCAAAATTGGTTGAATATATATCAGTTTTAACGAGCATAAATAATGAAATAAAACAACTGTTTTACGATTTTCACAAAAAATTTTTATTTATATATTTTCTACAAAATATAAAAAAGCATGACACTTGTTTCGCTAACACAGTGGCTTTTTCAGATGTGAGTACGAGACTGACATTACAACGCTAGACAGGATTCAGTAAAGTTGTAAAGTAATCGTAAAAACAATTTTGAATAAATTATAATTAAGCATGTTTGCAGGTATCAAAAAATGCGTCCAAACATGTCATTCGTTACATTAGTAAACAAAAATATATATATAGTAAATAAACAAATTGATAAAACAATAAATAAAATTGATTAATAATAAATAAACAAAAGTAAATATAAAATTATGAATTACAATTAAAACAAGTTCAGTAACGGTGAATTATTTGTTTCCAGCTGATCATTTAATATTATAAGTATTTGAATTTTTTAATTTGTTAATTTCTAAAGATTCTAGTAGTGTTAATTTTAATCCGTTATTTTCTACGTGTATTATTTCAAAATTGTCATTAAAACTATGATTTTCTTACAATAAGTAGTTGACATAGGTAGAACCTTGTTTCTTATTTTTAAAACTTCTTTTATGTTCAAACATCCTTTTAGTAAATTTTCTTCCAGTTTGTCCAATATATACTTTAAGGCAAGTGCCTAAGCTACTACTTTGATCCTATGGTACTTTAAACTACTAATACGATGCAGAACAGCTACTCAAAATATATGGTTCTTTAAAGAGTGTGTCAAAAATAATGTGTTTCCAAAATATATTCAGTTGAAAATCAGTAACAAAGGTGCACCAGCAAATAAAGGACGGAACTTTGAAATGGATACGTAGCTAAAAGAAGATAGGAAACAACAGTATAAGAAAAGAGACGTTTTAAATATTTACTTAAAGGTAATACACACAGAGCTATCTTATAGATTAAATAAATTATTTGATACCTGCAAACACTCTCAACATAATTTATTCAAAATAATTTTTTCGATTACTTTACAACTTTACTGAACTTCTATTTATACCCTGTCTAGCATTGTAATGTCAGTCTTGTACTCATATATGAAGACGCCACTGTGTTGGTGAAACAATTGTCATGCTTTTATATATTTTGTAAAAAATATATAAATGAAAAAAATGTTTGTGAAAATCGTAAAACAGTTAAGTTTTATTTCAATCAGTTTGAACATGGATTTTCACTAAGTAAAGGTCGATTCAATCAACTATATAAAAAAAAAATCTCTAAAATGTACCGTTAATGAAATACAGAATGTTAAATTTTCAATTTTTTTACAGCATTTCTTACCTAACTCCTAAACAAAGTACAACGTCAATTACAAATATTTAGTATGCCAAGAGCAATATTTCAGTCTAAATTTATCGGAGTAGATGTACTGAGTGATTGTTTCTTTATATACCATAGGCACTTTTACCCACGCAATTTTTTTGTTATAACGCCCCTGAGTAAGCTAACTGAAATCGCTACTATCTTACCAAACATATTACTCTTAGAATGTCAATATTTGATGCAAACTTTATTTTCACCACATACTGTTGCTGATTTTAGATAAATGAGTAACTAAGCGGCAAGTCATTAAAATATTAAATTTCTGGATGATTGAGTATATATATCAAAATGAAAGTAATGAAATATTTGTTAAAATCTTCACCATTAGGATAATACAGGTTGGCACATGCTCACACCAATCCAGTTTGACGGAAGCTTAATGTTACATTTTTGCCTCTTCAAAGTTTTCAAATAATATTTTGGCTCCGAATCCGTCTGAAAAACTGATGACAGTACTGTTGTAGGTATGTAATTAACTTTCGTTTCAAAATTCATTTCTGAATCTGTACTCTATAGAAATTTACTATTAATTTATATTTTCCTCGTCGCAACATATGCATGTTTTAATAAATAAGGAAAAAATAAGGGTACTATTTAAAAATGTGCAGCTCTTGCAATAAATAATAGAATGGGATGATTTAAAAAAGAAACGTTAGGAATACATGCAACTTTACGTCAAATAATTTTTAAACAAAATTCAGTGCCTGAAATTTTCCAGAGGAATTTTTTTGAATTTAGGACAAAAAACAACATTTTTGATTTACCCCGGTATAACGCCACCTAAACAAAGAAACGTTCAGTATTAAAACAATGCAGTATAATCTCAATAAATTTATCTACAAAATATTAAAAAAATTATAAAAAGTTAAGCTTGGTTAAAATTTTGGGGGGGGGGGCAGTATATTTTGCCGGGGAATGTATGATTGGTAAAATAGCAACGGTTTCAGTTAGCTTACTAATAATAATAATTGGCGTAGTAACAAAAAGATTGTCCAGGTAAAAGTGTCTATGATATAGAAAAAACAATCACCCAGTACATCTTGCTCGACAATTATAAAAATAATAATTCATTCACCATTTGTAGATATATTGTGTATATATGGTAAGTCAGTGTTAGAAATATAAAAATATTCAAAAGTATAAAAATTCAATAACAAGCAGCAACAAGTTAATTATTAGAAGTAATTAACTGTCAGTAAAAATAAAAATAGATAATAATGACTATTTAACAACAATCAATAAAAAATTTAAAATATGCGTCAATAAAAGAAATAAATAGTAAGTTAACAAGAGACAGTAAAAAAGTTAATCATGAATTATAAATCATGATTTAGGAATTCCGAAATGGTATAGTAGTCATTTTGAAGAAGTACATTTTTTATATTGATTTTATACAGTCATGTTGTGTATATTTATAGGTAATTTATTGTATAATAATATACTGAATTTATTGAAATGACTTTAAATGTAGATGTTCCATTCAAAGGAATTGATAAGTTATTATTTCATACTGAAATATTGCCCTTAGCATACTAAATGTTTGTAGTAAATTTGAAGTTGACATGGTGCCTTATTCGGAGGCAAGAAAAACTGTAAAAAAATTACTTTGACACCCTGTATCTCATTAACGGTACATTTTAGGCCATTTTATTATATGAAGCACCCCTATTATTTTGACGAGTTCTGTCGATTCTCAAAATTATGATGGTTGAAACTGAATCATCTTATATACACATTTTTAAGCCTAAGAAATAAAGTCAATTTTTGTATTTGGTTTTTCTTTCGCCTCGTAATAAAAAAAGATTCGTAATACTAATTTAATTTTAAATGATTCTTGCAAATCGTGAATATAATAATTCATTATGTACAGTATGTAGTAGTTGAAACAAAGACGCTCCAGTCTATAAAACACGAGAACAGAGAAATCCATCCAGTTGCTCATAGCTTTGATACACATACCTATATCAAAAAGTAAACTCGAATGGGATTTGGAGGCTTGTATTTATTTATAAAGAAATAACTGTGTAAATCCTTAAGTGGTCCCTCTTAAGCCTATATTATAATTATGTCATAAAATACCCAACAATTGTATTTAAACAAATTAAATAGGTATTTAGATTTCTGATGTTTTCATAGTGTATTATGGCGAAGGTGCTGGTATAAACATAAATAAACATGTACCTAAAATATATTTGATTATATTATCACAGAATTTTTTACATAACAATTTTTTTCCACACAGTGACTACAAGACTAAAGTACTTAGTACATATCATAAGTATTTAAACTGCCTAGACCTAGACCTAAACCTAAAAATGCTAATAAAATAATATATCTGATGTGGCCAGCCCATAACTTTCGTACACCAGTGTACATACATCATCCTGATTTAAAAAAAATCATTCTAATTTAATTTTTGCTCAATTAAATTTTAAAAGCGTAACTTACTATTTCATTAAAAATTTTAAATAATTAATTATAATAATAATTCTTGTCATATTTTTTGATAATTTCTTCTTATTGGTATATTGACATTTATGTAATTAAATTAGATATTTCAAATGTCAAACTGTTAAATTTACCCTAACCCCATTTCATGAAGTTAAATGTGTACAAAATTTCAGTTATCATCTTCAAGAAGTTGAAAACAAAAATGTTTTCCTGAAATTATGTTTTTTTCATCATAATTCATCTAGATTAGTCTAGAAACGCAATAAGACATCTGATTTTTTTCCCGAAATTGTATCATCACGCACATGCATCCACGCATGCACACAAGCACCCATACACAAACAAAACGTATATATTAATCAAAACCTCGAGGTTGAAAAAAAATCACGATTACTATACTTCCTTATATTATGTAGAAAATAAAAAGAGCAATTATTTTAAAATCATATGTATATTATTTTTAATGTTATTATAGATAAAAAATAGAGTTATTTAAGTATTAAGCATTATTAATGAAATTATGGCGATACACAAAATTTCGGATAGAAAAAATTTTCTGTGTGTTTGTCTGGTTCGCGATAGTAGCTACACTTCTTGAGATAAAGCTTTCAAATTTGGTACACACATTCTAGAGATCAAGGAAGACACTGAGTTCGTTAATGGGCAAAATCGGCCCCATGTCTAAAAAAAATAATAGTGACACTCCACCAATGTGACTTTTTTGAAACGTCAAAATGTGACTTTTTTGAAACGTCAAATAATGTGACTTTTTTGAAACGTCAAAAATTAGTTTTATTATTAGCTCCACCACACGTCGAGTTTTACTACGGTGAGGGAAGTTCTGATATCCAAGTAATTGGCAGTGGTTTTTTTATGCATGTTCTTATACGAGTAAAACACTGGATATTATTTTATCTACTTATCACAAGTAAGTATAAAACACATTCTTTTTAAACAACTACTTTCCGGGCTACCTGCTACGACGCACATTGATTTATAAAAAAGTTATTGTGTGTATTGTTCATAGCACAACTGCTATAATATAACAGTCAGAAGGAAAAACTAATCTGATTTAATTAAAAAACAGAGCAGTTTAAAATACATGATTAAACAAACACACTTTAGTTCTAGTTTACAGCAGAACAGATTAACAATTATGCATCTAACAGCGCTGTAAAGCAGAAAAAATGATAATTAAATACAGTCATAACGTCAGTGTACTAAATTATTTATGAGACGTATAATTAGATATATTTATTATCATCTTGATGAAGGCAAAAATTTGAGTGTCATAACCAAAATTGTATAATAAAAGATAATAACTGTCACATGTTAGGTTTTTTATTTATCTTTAATTATTATATTTTTTACTTTACGGTGCTCTGAAATGTATGATCGTTAATCTGTTCTGCTGTAAACTAGAACTGAGATTTGTCTGTTTGTTTAATAATATATTTTAAACTACTACGTCACCTATTGTATATAATCCAATATTCATTGTGGCGAGTAGCCTAGAAAGTAGTTGTTAAAAAGAATATGAGAATATGAATGTGGGAAAGTAATATTTAATACAAAGAAGGTTTAGTGCCATATTCCCCAAAAAGAAACAATTATGCAGCTACGGACACGTGTTTCGCAGTTATTGCCCCTCATCAGCGTAGCGTAACTAAGGAATTGGATCTACGATGGGATAGATCAGGAACAAGAACTAAAATAAGGCTGGAAAGTACAGTACACAGTACTCAATTAGTGTCTTCATGTTCCCATGTGCCACATTTGGGGCCTCGATGAGCACAGTCAACACACAGAGCTCTATGTGTACTGCTCATTTCCACCTGGCACATATAAATAAAACAAGATAGATTTATTGCGGTTCAAAATAAAACAAAGAATAATCTCTATACTTACGCTATTGTAATAACCTAATTATCCAAGTTCAAAATTATCAATCAATAATCAATTTAATAACTCACTCCTTACCTCTCTCCATACCGAAATATTTTGTTTTGTATTACTTACGTTATTTTATGTTCTGTATTACGTTATTTTATGTTGCAGAAATTAAACTAAGGCTAATACTTATATAATACATAATGCACATCTAGTTAAGTTAAACTCCACACTCACAAACAAGATCTCAATAAGGTCTTCGTGAGTTCAGTTGGTTTATTCATTTTTCATTTATTTCATTAATAATAATAATAAGTCCGAAACACGTGTCCGTAGCTGCATAATTTTGTTTCTTTTTGGGGAATATGGCACTAAATCTTCTTTGTTTTATTTTGAACCCCAATAAATCTATCTTGTGTAATATTTAATATTTTACTGATATTAGATCCAAATGTATGCAATTGTCCTTTGGTTGCATTATCTAACGTACATTTGTAAATCTAGATTTTAGATTTTAATATACGTATAAAAAATGGATAATGCTTTGCTTTATACTGAAATAAATGAAAGCCCATTAATAGTACTCAATATTTAAATAACGTTCATTAAAAGGTGCAATATAACAACATAATTTAGAAAAGATTTAGAAATGATTCAAATTCAAATTCAAATTACCTTTATTTTACTTTTATATAACATATACCTGTTCATAAGTAAGAAACAAATCATTATAAATACATTTTAATTTTTTTTTTTTTTTTTTTTTTTGTTTCTTTCCATATATTTAGCTTTTCCTACTAACAATTATAAAGAGGAATTTTGCTAAAATTGCAAACGCAATTTGAGTGCAACTATCCCTCTTTAAATACAAGATGGCAGTAAAGAAAGTAGGTAAGAGACCAATAGTTATCCCTTCAGAAAATATTCAAGTTTAGTATTTGAATAAAACCATTTTTTTGTTTTAATTATTGTTATTATTGTTATCAATATTGTCATTACTGTTTTAAAGTTAAGCTAAAATAGATATTTTTAGCAATTAAATTCTGACTTGAACGAGAAAAAATATTTAAATTTTGATGAACATACTTCTTAATTTCTCTTTTGTAAATGTTATGTGGCAACGCTTTTATCTGGAGAGGCAGTAAATTGTAAAATTTTTGGTGCAAAGTAAGTTACATGTCTTTGAATATGAGATTTTTTTATAGAATGGTATAGTTAGTGAATTATTTGTAATTGTTTTTGTTTGATAATTATGAGTTACTGTTTGGCATAAATTTTTAATTTTTGGTAAATAGTTTAGACAAGAACATATATATAATCCCCTAATGTTTAATACTTTGCTTTCTTTGTATAAGAGCTCCGTATTATACATACGCTTTTTATTAAAAACAATTTTTAATATTGTATTCTGACAGACTGACAAATTTTTTAAAGAATTATCATATAAGCCACCCCAAACAACAATACAATAGCGCAGAATTGACTCAACCAAGGCATTATATACCATCCTTATAAGTTTTTCATTCAAAATATTTCTAAGTTGATAACATTTATAATACAGTTTTCTAATTTTTGAGGATATATGATCAGCATGGTTAGTCCATTTTAAATGTTGGTCAACCAATATACCTAAATATTTAATGACATTTGTTCTTTCTATTGTTGGGCAGTTGCATTGGGTAGTGTCACTTGAGCAGTTATGTATTTTAATATTGTTCTTAGGAGGCTGATCAGCAGTGGTAGTAGAGAATGTCATAAATTGCGTTTTTGCTGTATTAAGACTCAATAGACTGGAGTTAAGCCAAGTTTGTACAGTGCCAAGACCCCGCTCCGCAATCTGGTATACTTCTGCCCAAGTTGCGGCATTAAATAAAATGGCTGTGTCATCTGCATATGAGATGACTTTTCCATTTTTTAGAAGATTTCCCAGATGATTAATGTATACCAGAAACAGAACAGGGCCCAACACAGTACCTTGTGGGACACCCGTTGTAATAATTTGACTATCACTCGTAACGTTATTTATTTTAACTCTTTGGGTTCTACCTGTCAAATAGTTCTCAAATAACCGCAACGGACCACCCCTAACTCCAACATTACTAAGTTTTTCCAATAAAATTTTATGACTTACTGTATCAAAAGCTTTGGCTAAGTCCAAAAACACAGCCAAAGATTTTTTATTGCTATTAAGTTGGTTCATAATGTCATTTGTTAATTCAAAAACAGCATCCTCTGTATTTTTTTTATTTCTGAAGCCAAATTGCTTATCATATAGAATATTTTCCTGTTCTAAAAAATCTACCAATCTTTGTTTTATACACTTTTCAAATATTTTCCCAAAATTATTAATCACCGATATAGGTCTATAATTTGTTAATTTCTTAGAATCTCCTGCCTTATACACCGGCGTAACAATAGATGTTTTCCAGTCCTTTGGAATTCGATTTGTAGATATTACTAAATTTATTATATACGTTAAAGGTTTTAATAAAGATCTATGTATATATTTGATAGCTTTCACTGTTATTCCATCCTCACCGGGAGCAGAGTTGTTTTTTTAGGGAATTTATTTGTTTAATTAACTCATTTTCGGACACTGGATTCAAATATAATGAATTTATAATTCTTTTCTCAGGCAAGTATTTTCGTTTCTGTCTCACAGGGGTATTGTATCTGCCATGTTGCCACCTATATTAATGAAAAAATCATTAAATTGATTTGTCTTTTCCTTTTCATCCTGTACAATATTTCCATGATTATCTGTTACTTCAATGTTTTTAGTGTTATTTTTCTTATTATTTGAGACTTCATTTATTACGTTCCATATTTGTTTATAATTATTATTTGCTTCTATTATTCTTGTTTTATAGTAATTATTTTTTGTTTGCTTAATTATTTTATTGAGATTATTTCTGTAATTTTTATATTTAAGACTTAAATCATTTGAAAAAGATCTATTAAGTTGTTTTCTCATGTTGTCTCGCTTTCTTATCGACTGAACTATACCAACGGTAATCCACGGCTTTATTTTTGTTAGTTTACTTTTTAGTTTAATTGTTTTTGTTGCAGTTTTAATATATCCCTTTAGTTTATTAATAAATAAATCGTATGCTGCCTCTACGTTCCCATTATCTATAACATCATCCCATAACTCATTTTGATGAACGATTTATTAACAATTACCAAATTATTATGTCGTCAAAAGGTTTTCTTGCTACTTTTTCATTGTGCTATTGTCTGCTGATGACAATGCAGATAAATAATGTTTGAATTCGTTAGAATTTGTTGATCTTGTTTGTGCTGAATTAATTTAATCAATGGTTCTACAAAACTCTTCTTTGGTCCTGTTTGTATGAAATTAATTAAAGAATACTGACCATAATATAGAATAATTTGCAAGAAGAGCTATACAAATATCGTTCTCGAATGTACAATTGTATGAAACCAGAAGTATTGAAAAATATGTTCAAGTATCGGAGAAAATTAGTTTTATATTGATTTCTATCAGTTTAAGGTTGAAACGTTGATAGAATACTTCTTTCATTTTATCAATATATTGTGGGGAAAATATCTACGTGCTATTTTATTTATTTATAATTAAATAACCAACGAATTAAGTACCCAGTTACAGGATAAGTTTACACACTAAAAAACAGGGGAAACTGTAGCAATGGGAGACAAAAAAAAATACATAAAAATGATGTATATAAATATATAAAGTAAAAACCTACAGATATTTTTTTTAAATTCAGTTATGTGAAAAATTTGAGAATTTTCAGAACTGTGAATTTTCAGAATATATTCAGAAAACCATTTTTTTGTTACATTTTCTAATCCAAAACATATCGATGGTGTAGCGCATACATATGGTAAGTGTATTTTTAGACAAAAATGAGTCAAATACATTAAACAACAATTGCAAGTGTTTACACTTGTTTATTATATTTCACTCATATTTGCACAAAAATGTATTTACCACATGTGTGCGCTAGCTGGTGGGAGTTTTGAGATATCGTCGAAAAAGTTGGATGTTGCATTTTCTAATTTCAGCTATAACTTTTTTATCTTTCAATAGTTTTTTAAATCTGTAAAAACATTCCCTAAGCAATTTTTTTCATAGAATTTAACTGTCTAGTGAGATTTTAGTAACAACGTTTCGGTTATTGAAAACCATTATTAGGATGGTTTTTTCTTATAGGCGCCATATTGGATTTTTGTACTCATTAAAAAGAGCTCGATTTTAGTTTCTCAAATGATGTATCATTTGTAGACAAAAAATGGGAGGTTCTTCAAAGAAAACGATAAAAACTAATTTTTCGACTAAATATGGCAACACCTCAAAATAAATACTGCAATACAGTGAACGTACTTTAGGTTACGTAAGTAGAGAACTTTTGATGAAAAAAGTAAATTTTTTTTCTAAATAATTGCTGATAATAATAATAATAAATGAGAACTAAGAGAATTAAAATAAATGATAATTGTTTATCACAAACAATTCATGAAATAATTTGCTTGTAAATATTATTAACGTAGAAAATTTTACGGCAAACAAAAAAAAGGCGTTTAAAACATAATTATTTACATTAATGTTCAAAATGTTGACCATTTTTGGTTATACATCTTTTGTCATTTTTCTAAAACGGTATTGGTCACTCACTGGATGGTATTCCTATTAATACCAGCAAATAGGTCTCGTGCTCTTTCTTCAAACACAGCTACAGTCTCAGGAGGTTCAAACTTATAAATTTCGTTCTTAATATACCCTCCACAGGAAAAACCCCAAAGGGTAATGTCTGGTGATCTAGCAGGCCATGACATTGGACCACCATTGAAAATAAATCTGTCTCCGAAAGTCACTCTTAATAAGTTTTTAACCTCTGGAATTGTAGGCTAGACAACCGTCCTGTTGAAAGCAAACATCATGAAGTTGATTTTCTGGCACTATTGCTCTAATTGCGGGTAAAATTTGATTTTCTAACATGTTTAGATATCTTTGTCCGGTTAATGTATTGTTATAAAGAAAATGGTCTAATAAGTCGATTTCCTCAAAAGAGTAAAACTCGCTAATTTTACTTAAAAAAAATAATAAATAACGTATACGCTCGTTGAATATATAAAATTATTGTTTTATTATTGCTTGGGCTTTGGTTTGGGGATTGTCTAATTTATGTGGTGTGTTTTATGTTTTTTTTATTGTAATGATCTTACGACAAAGAGAAAACGAAAACATGTTTACCATAAATGCTACACCATAGATTAAAGTCAAATCATCTGTGCAATCTACATTGGGCACGCAGTCCAGGGTTTTCAGTAGCCCAATGATGGTAATTATACCTATTAAAGACAGTTACTAAAATATGTTTCGTCAGTCCAAACAACGTTATTGCTAAAGTTGGCATTTTCTTGGCATTTATTAACATACCAATTACAAAATTTTATTCTTCTATGAAAGTCGCTTTCCTGAAGCTCTTGGACGATAGTCGGCTTGTACGGACGATATTTGTGTTTCCTCAAAACTCATCGAATCGTAGTCCCAGGAATGTCTAATTCTCTATTACCTACCCTTGTTGATGATGCTGGGTTAGCGTTGAAATGATCTATTATATTGTTGTCACGGTTCTCATTTCCTTTTTCATAACTTTTAATACGCGGTTTTTCAAAACTTTCAAAAGTTATCAAATGTGTCGCAAGTTTCTAGAAATATCTTTCATTAGGTTGTTGCCTCTCTGGAAAATTTTCAAAATAATTATTTGAAATCATATTGGCATTTCTGTTAATTTTAACATAACACACCAACATATCAAATTTTTCCTCGCTGGAATAATAGTGTACAGAATTTTGATTTACCTATTCTTTTAAGTGGAGAAAAATGTTTGTAGAATTGACATTTTATTACGTATTTTATTGAACTAAATAAGTATTTCTGCTTAGGATACTTTTCTTGACTTATTTACAAAATATTATTTAGTTTTTACTAAATTACTGAGTTTAAACAAATTTAGTGATTTTATTAAATAATTCCTTACTGCTTTGTAAAATTTACCCAAGATCTATTATTTCGAAAATTTTTTTACCTTTTCATCAAAAGATAGTTCTTTAGTTACGTAACTTTGCCATGTCTAGCCGGAAAATTAATTATACTGTTTTTTTCAAAAAATTTATCATTTTTGTCTACATGTGATACATTGTTAAAAGCTAAAATCGAGCTCTTTTTTAATGAGTGAAAAATCCAATATGGCGTCCATAAGAAAAAAACGAACCTGATGATGGTCTTCAATAATCAAAACGTCGAAACTAAAATCTGACTGAGACTGCTAAATGCTGCAAAAAAAGTTGCTTTGAGGATGTTTTTACAGATTTAAAAAATATTGAAAAATAAAAAAGTTATAGCTGATATTACAAAATATAAATTTCAACATTTTCAACGATATCTCAAAACTCCCAACAGCTGGAATAGTTTTGAGGGTGACTAAGTTGGTAACAAAATAGTCTAAAATTTTCCCCATTTAACCGGTTTTCTATCTCTTATAGTTTCCGAGATCCCAACACATGTATCACCAAAATGGCCCACACTGTATTCTCAGATTTTTTTCGTTAATAAATCGTTTATTCTCATTTCGTGCCTCGAAAACGATCTCCAACGATACGTGCTCAAGCATTTAAAATTACTAAAGGTAGCTGATTTGAAAAAGCGCCTTTGGACTCTCAATAGCAAAACTTTACATGGAATAGATAGGACACCAAACAACAGATGCATATTCCAAAATAAACGTTACAAACAGCAATCGCATTATCTCAAGAGATTTAAAATATTTCATGTTACGAATTAGGTCAAAGCTCGTGTAAGCAGATGCTGCATTGTTATTGGTATGATCCGTATGAGAGAGTTTGGGATCAAAATTAATCAAGATCTTTCATTAAAACCGATCGTCTTAAGATGCATATTCGAGAGTGTAAACAAATATAAGTAAATCATTTTTGCGACTATACATTACATTTACTGGCATTAAGAGGTGGATGACTGTTAAAGCACCATAAATTTCTATGATCTAGACTTTCCTGCAGTTTGATAAGAGAAAACGCACACATTAGTGGCGATATCATTAATAAAAACAACAAACATTAGAGGACCAAGAATCTAACCTTGGGGTACACCCTAAAGACTTAAACATGGTAATTAAGCCAACACTAAGACCACTGTTATCCAGCTTGCACAATAATAAACTATGGTCCAATCTGTCAAATATTTGAAAAGTATAGATAAGATCTATTTGTCCTTTTCAAACCAGTACCTACTTCATTAATAAAAAACAGTTGCCAATTATTTGGGGATCAGAACTTCTTCATCGTAGTGAAACTCGACGTGTGGTGGAGTTTATAAGAAAAAGTAATTTTTGACGTTTCAAAAAAGTCAAATTTTTTGAAGTTTCAAAAAGTCATATTTTGACGTTTAAAAAAAACTCGATATGTGACGTTTCAAAAAAAGTCACATTGGTGTAATGTCACTAATATTTTTTTTTGAAAAAGTAATTTTTGACGTTTCAAAAAGTCACATTAGTGGAATGTCACTAATATTTTTTTTGACATTTCAAATTGACGTTTCAAAAAGTCACATTGGTGGAATGTCACTAATATTTTAAAATTTTAAATGTCAAAAAAAATTTTGACATTTCAAACTGACGACGTTTCAAAAATGTCATTAATATTTTTTTTGACATTTCAAATTTTAAGAACCTATTTTGCTCATCAACGAACTCAATCTCTTCCTTGACCTCTAAAATGTGTGTATCAAATTTGAGAGCTTTATCTCAAAAACTGTAGCTGCTATCGCGAACTAGACAGACACAGACAGAAATTTTTCTTGTCTGAAATTTTGTGTATCGTCATAATTCTTCGACATTCGCCCAGAAATGAATTAAAAATTTTCAAAATTTTTTTCACGAATACATACCTTCCTCACTTTGAGGGGTGAGGAAGTAATTGCGTCTTGCACACTAAATTGGTAATAGTGGGTCATCCTTTACTGAAACCATATTTTCCGGTATAAGGCATGATAAAAAAACTGTGAATTAATATTCTGAAAACTTTAGTTTTACGAGTTCGGCCAAATAGCAATTGGTCTAGGATTAGAGATTTCATTTGTAGTTATTATTTATTTAAACGTTTTAAATTTGTCTCTATAATTTCATTATTTTTAATATTTTTAGATTATTTTTACTATAAATCTATTATTTTGTAAATCGAAATATCATTTATTCAAATGATACTGCAATAAAAGAATTATACATTGCCCAACTAATTAAATTTTATATTTATTTATACTATTCTGTTTGTCTCAAGTTGCGTCAAAATAACACGCTATTTTGTACTTCAATAAAATTATACCTCAATGAAATATATATGAATAACAGTTAAATGATTAGTTTCTCATTGCACGGCCTTCATGTGTCAGTCACTGTAGAAGGTACACTTGATTTCAAAAAAAAACTGATACACTTTCTTTTAGCTATGTAAATCATTCGTTCTTTGATTGATACTAATAATCTTACAAATGTCACTTTGACGTTAATCAGTGGCGTCATTATTAAAAATGGTTCGACATCTAACAGATATTCAAAAATTTCGAATTGTTTCTAAAATTGAAGATGGTTGGTCCATAAGAAGACTTGCTGCTGAATACAATGTGAGTAAAACCACGATAATGAGTGTTAAAAAAACAATGGAAAACCAACCAAACGGTATCCCGTAAAGTTGGTTCCGGTAGGCCCAGAAAGAGCAATAATCAAGAAGATGAAAATCTTATAAATTACCTAATAGAAAACCCTTTTCAGACTGCAGTAAATGCAATTTCAGAGACAAATTTCCCTGCTTCGGTATCTACTGCTTGCAGAAGAATAAAATTACAAAGCGACTTGAAGAGTTGCTCAGCGGCTAAAAAAATACAAACTTTAAGAAGAAAAGAAGCAGGGTAGGATTATTTTTGCACTCAACTATATAATCAATGATGAAAACTTCTGAGGATAAGTTGTCTTTTCTGACGAAAAGGTTTTTAAATCCTGTAACTATGGAGATGTTCGCGTATATAGGCCTCCTTCCACTAGATACGACGAAAAATATACTTTCGATCCACAAATATCAGGAAGGTTTTCAGTCAATGTCCGGGCTTGGATGAGCCTAAATGGGTTAGGTGTGTGTTGGAATAGTGGTGGTCATCTCAATTCCATTAAATATATTGAAATATTAGACAATATTATGTTGCCGTCAGCAATAGAGGTGTTTCCGGAAAATAATTTTATTTTCCAACAAGACAACTGCTCCATACATACGGCCCATCGTGTCAGGCAATAGTTTCTTAATAGAAACATAGAGATGTTGCCGTAGCCATCCAAAAGTCCGGATTTAAATCCAATTGAAAACGTATGGGGACTAATGGTGAAACATATAAGAAAATTAAATAACCATCCAAATAATGCCCAAGAATTGGAAGGGATAATTGAAGACGCTTGGGAGAACTTGTCGCAAGAAGTTGACCTTGCAGGAAATCTGATTTTGTCCATGCCTGCAAGACTTCAGGCAGTTTTAGACGCTAATGGAGCAATGACAAAATATTAGTTAATTCTGTATTACGTAATTGAAGTTCATTTATTTTATTTTTTTATTGTATTTTTATGTTCAGTTTGCATTGTTTACATTTTTTTTAATCTCAAGTGGTATTTTTGTGTTCTTATTTTAAAAAATAGAATTATCATTATTCAGTTAGTATTTTAATTACAACCATTAGTAGAATTATCCGTAACAAATATTATTTTTTTAAATAATAATATGGCAGGCTTGAAAATGTTTTGAAAAAGTTATTTTCTAATTATTTTTTTAAAATCCCATTTGAATAAAATAAAAGAGAAAGGTTTAATAAGTTTAAAAACACAAAGAAAACCGATCTCCTCCAAAAAACCGAGGTCCGGGTAAATCACTTCTTCTCCACCCCCCTCTCGACATGCCTGGCCAGCCCTATTTACAGACATATGCACACAACTAAACTATTAAGATCTTCGATTACAAGAGTTGTACCAGTTTTTTTGAAATCAAGTGTACCAGAAAAAAATTAGAGTAAGCTAATAAGGTACAACTTTCTATCTAATGGTAGTATTAATACATAGATATTAACCATTTTCCATATCCAAGAAAATTATCCCCACTTTTGTTTTTTCAGTGCGTATGTAATTCAATTTTATTTAATTTTCATTTAAGTGTAAAAATTTTCCTGTTTAGTGAGTCAATATTTCTTTAATCTCAACATATATTTTTTTACTTCGAATACTAAGAACACTGCTATTTAATTCAATGCAATTCTTGCTCCTAGACTGAGTAGTTGTTTTAATAGTTTCTATGATAAAATGTATTGAAAGTATTATTTTTTATTTATTATATACCTAAAACTTTCATACTACCGCATTCAGATAAGAATGAGAGTATAAAATATAAAAAACTATAGGTATATATTATTATTATCATGTTAAGTTTGAAACAATGCGTACGTAATACCCAATAATTTTTTTTTTCCTAGAAATACAAAAAATACTAAGCAATAATGTGTCCGATTTTTTGAAACGTATGAAACGAATGGGCTTATTTAGTTTAGGTTAGATATCATGAATGTCATTATGATTACCGAAGTAACTATAATTAATCTAGATATTGTCTTTTAATTTAAAATGTCAAAATAAATATGACATAGGTTCATATTTTGAATTACGTAATTTAATTATTTCTATAAATAATATGTTGGCGAACCAGCCCCCCTCAAGAGTTCAGGAAAAATAAAAGTAAATATATATCGGACTAGGGGTTTTCGTTTTTGTATTGTAAATGGAGAAAATCATTTCTTAAGAGGGCTAATCGAACCAGTGTTTGTAAGGTAATTTTTCAAAATTTATTTCTTCCACACGGTTTGGTCAAATTACACCAAATTTGGAGGATCAGTAGTTGAAAGTGTACTAGAGGGTACATGTATATCTATTTTAATTAATTTTCACTTTATGTAGGGAAAATTTATACTGTAAATATGTGAAATTTGGACGGGATTAGCTCCTGAATTATGATATCAATCGGTAAAATTCGAGGTAAAATTCATACATGTCGTCTAGAATAAATCTTCATAATTATGCTCAGCAAGTTTCAAACTTTTATTCTGTACTATTTGGTTAAAAAGAATTTTCTAAATAAGTATATTTGTCACTACAAATGGAGCAAAGAAATGTTACCTCTATCGGGAATCACACCTCAATGAAGTCGGTGAATAAAACGTCCGATGAAGGTATAATCAAGAGCAAAATTATTCAGCGGCGCATGTATATAAAAACTTTCTAGAGAGTGACACAGCTATCCGAAGCTTTTTCCCGACTAGGCCCCTTAAGTGTAAAAAATTTTCCTTTTTGGTCAGTCTATATTTCCTTAATCTCAATTATTTTTTTGGTTCTAATATTAAGAACATTGTTATTTAATTTAATGAAATTCCTGGGCCATGTTTTAGGTAAATTTTTTGTTAGAAAAACTTAGAGCAAAATTAAGGATATCGTTAGTTATATAAATATAAAATACCACAGATATATATTATTTAAATAAGCATTCGGAATTGGCAAGTCCAAGTAACACTGTTACTAGTTTGCCTTGAAAATAAATTGATTATTATTATTATACATCGTCATCTATATTAAATTACACTATCTACGTCAGTGCAAGGGATGTAATCCAATAAATTTGTATGTTAAAGCTATCCACATTTGGGTAACTCACTATTAACGATATTTTTCTTTCCAGTGATAATCAGCATCTGTTGGTTCGCTGGATCAGTTGTAGGATTCCTTCCTTTGATGGGTTGGCACAAGGATACTTCCAGAGATGAATCCTGCTTTTTTCTCAACGTGATGGACTTAAATTATTTAGTGTTTTTATACTTTGGGACCATAATAACTCCAGCCTTACTTTTAGCCGCATTTTATGCACATATATACCAAGTCGTCCTTAAACAGGCAAGTATTACAAGTTTATTACATACTTGTTTTATAATAAACACGGTACGATACTCGCAAGAAAAAACATATAAATATGGTTGTAGTGTTATTTATAGGAAGTCCTTATTGAAATAATGAAATATAACTTTCCAAGTTTCATAATAGACAGTAACAAAATAATAATTTTTTTTCTACAACTATTTTAGAATATTAAGTATTTTGATACAATTCTTAATTACGGAACAGTTACATTTTGTCACTTGTTATAGAATATTTCATTCTAACGCCTGTTATAGGATGAGTACTAGTAGTGACATTGGCCGTTAAATAAACGGGATGTTAATTAATTTAAAATAAACACACAGCATGTTTTAGTACATATTATTCACAATTATTATTATTTAAAGACCTAAATAATTTATAGTCTGTGACAAGTTTGGAATGGCTATTCCGAATTCATGACCTATACCCCTCGCCGGTCGGCTCGGGTCACAAACTTTCCACTCGGGCGCAATATATGTACCATATTCCAAACTTATAACAGATTACACTATAAATAATTAGCGTATGGTAAACATTTACTAGTTTTAGTTCCAACAGTTTCATATTTCATTTTCCACATAAAAGATAATCTGCCTGAAAAGAAAAGAAAATAAATAATGCTGACTCCTTAGACTAGAGTTCTTATCTAAGGCTGACTCGCTGTTCTTAAACATAGAATATAACTTTAGGAAAGAAAATTACACTTAAAAATGTCAAATGTCATTATACCCAATCAACACGGTTTTATACAAGGTCGATCCACAGTATTCAACCTTGTGCATAACGCAGTTTATCTCTGAAGTAATACAGGGTGGGGCCATAGTGCGTCCGACTTCGATATGTCGATTTCTATGAAACTTGGTTTAAAAACATAAATAAACTAGATAAAAAAAGTCTATAACCGGAAATTATTTTCGAATGTACAGGGTGAGCCAAGATGATTCTATAGGGCTAACTAAATTTTTTTTTAATTGGAATTCCATGTATATCAGAACATTTTTTGAAACCTCTTTGTGGCCTCCCTCCACTTCTGCCCATACATTACAGTCTTAATCGACCTCCTTGGACTGTGCCAGACTTTGCCCTTCAGTAATACTGCTAATCTGTGGGTTATAACGGGTACATCCCTTCCCTCATCAGTCTAACAGGCAAAGCCGGTGACCGTTTTCATCCATCGCTGCCCATAATTTAACAGTGTTGTGCACGTGTTTGGTTGGATGATAGAATTGTCTGGCAGTTTTCTTAAGAGAAAATTTATTATTATTAGTATAGTATATAACGATTATTTAATGATTAAATATTATGGCGGATAAAGACATGAGATTTTTATCTAAAGACTTCTTAACTGATTTTATTTAGTTGTATGAAAGTTTTCCGTGTCGTTGGAAAATAAAATCCAAAGAGTATGAAATTTAAAAAGTAACGCATGTGATGAGATGGTAACGCTGTGGTATTATATTAAAAACTTGTTAAACAGAGTATAGCCTTTCTTTTTGCACTGTTCGTAGTAAATATAAATTATGCATAATGTAGTTTATACATACAACATTAGTTACCATGTATTATTTAATAAGACTTTCGACTCGACGAAAGTCCACGGGCCAGGCAAAGAAATGGGATTGTTCAACAGTTTCATACCATTAACACAAAGTATTGGACTTCCTCGGACTTAATAAACAACTTAGACCGCAAAACTTTATTTCATGTTAGTGGGCAATGAAAGTACTGGTCTGTCAGAGACCAAACCTGACGGACCAGACCTGTCATCCAAAGCATGTGTGTAAGACTGTAATGTATGGGCTACTATTATTATCCACTCTTTCCAAACCACTTGGATGTAATGATTTTTTTTGTTGAAATTATGCCATTTACACGTGTAACTTAAAAAAATCACTGCAGTCACAATTATCGATTTTAAGAAAAATATGTTAGTACGAGTTATGAGACATCTGTGTGATGACACTCAGCCATTTTCACTTCCTTAAAGTATACAGGGTGGCCAAAATTAATTTTTAAATTTACAACTATTTGAACTATTTCTCAATTTTTTCAAATGGAACAGCCTGTATATTTTTGGACGATGTGATGTAGAATTGAAAATTTTTTTGTACGTATATCTCTATGGCTATTTGTAACCATTTTCGATTTATAAAACAATAACTGCAAAATTCAGCAATAAAAATTAAAAATATATTTCTTTTTGTAATTCAAGAGAAGATATTATAAAAAGTGCTGCACCACTTTTGTTGCCCATTTTGATTGACACACATTTCTATGCGTCTTTGGAATGAGGTTTCTACTGTTCATAAAATTGCCGCAGTGATACTTCTAAAAGCATTTATTATCCTTTCCTTCAAATTTTGGATTGTTGTTGGTGTGATGCTTTTATGGACACCATGTAACACGCTTATTATAATACCTTCTCTTGAATTATTTGAAAAAATCCTCATTTTTAATTTTTTTGCTGGTTACTGTTCAATAAATTGAAAATTGTCACCAATAGCCATGAGAATGTACAGGGTGGGCAAATTTCGATGTGTGTATAGGGTAACTCGGTAACTGTAAGAGATACAAAAAAATGGAACAGTTTTCCATTTTTTTGTATCTCCTACAGTTACCGAGTTACCCTATACACACATCTCTCTTTTTTTAGACAAATTCACTGGCAGAAAACAAAAATTTTGTTCCATTTGAAAAAATTGAAAAAATTCAGTTCAAAAAGTTTTTAATTTAAAAATCCTTTTTGGCTACCCTGTATACTTTTAGGAAGTGAAAATTGCTGAGTGTCATCACACAGATATCTCATAACTGGCATTAACATAGTTTTTCTTAAAATCGATACTTGATAGTGATAGTGATTATTTTAATATACAAATGGTAAATTTCAAAAAAAAAAAATTACATTCAAGTGGTTGGGAAAAAGTCCATATAATACAAGAGTAAAAAGAGGCCACAAAGAGGTTTTAAAAAATGTTCTGATATACATGAAATTGCATTTAAAAAAATGTTACTTGACCCTATAGAATCGTCTTGGCTCACCCTGTATATTAGAAAACAATTTTCAGTTATAGACTTTTTGTCTAGTTTACGTATCTTTTAATTCAAGTTTCTAGCTATCATAGAATTCGAGATATCGAGGTCGGACGCACTATTCCCCCACTCTGTATATCACAAAAAATAAGTCATTTAAGGTCATATTTATTTCACCCTTAACAGCTTTATAATACCACTTAAAACACCATACGTATGAATACGAAAAGGATATAAAAAAAGTTTCTATGAATTTTTGTAATCGCTGTGTTATGTAATTTATACTAATAAACGTGTGACATCAGTTCTAAATTTACCTTCTTATTAATTAAAGGAAAACTATTTTCGACAAAAAAGAATGCTAATGATTTTGCGTGACTTACCATAATAACGGCTGTATAAGTAAGCTTTTTGTATGAAATGTTATCGTTATAGTCTAGATAGAAAGGTCGCAGAGGTTTTAAGTTAAACATTTTAAGAAAATTAATGTTTAGCTTTCAGACAATACTGTAATATTAAATGTTTTAAAACCAAAGTTTCTTTTCTTAGTTTAAAGAGTTATACAACTTTTCGTCTCAAAAACTTTATCAAGGTAAAGCAATCAGGATTTTCACTGACAGGCGAAGTTCGTAAAATTGTTAGTAAATCATTAAAATGAAAGCAAAATTAGGCGTGGACTAATCCTATTTTTCCTTAATATTTCTTAAGCAATTTTTTATGAACTTTATTAGAAAATAAAGAGTACCTACTTTTAATAAATAGCAATAGAAAATATTGTTGTTGGTAGGTGCTTATATTTAAATTTCAATTACTCACGAATAATTCATTGCACAAAAAAAAAATTTAAAAACGCAAATGAGAAAAATTATATTTAATGGCAACTAACTCCATATTATACAGTGTGGAAACTATGGCAAAATTCCAATATCTCGATAACAGAAATATTTTGGAAAAAATCCCAATAGATCAATTTTTGTTTTTAAACCGCCAATGTTTGCCATTAAAATTCCCTAACCTCCCCTATACTTATCAACATTTTCACAAATTTTAAAAGGCACAAGAGGTTGAGTTATATCTTGTTGAAAGGTATTTTAATTTCCTGTACACTGGTTTATATTTTTTGTATTCGGTTGATCTTTGTCTAAGATAAGGCATTTAAACTTGTAAAGTGAAATATGATCTTGTAATTTAAATTTCTTTGAAATCTTAGTATCCAACATCTAAAATGTATATATATATATATATATATATGTATATATATATATATATATATATATATATGTATATATATATATATATATACCTATATATATATATATATATATATATATATATATATATATATATATATATATATATATATATATATATATATATATATATATATATATATATATATATATATATATATATATATATATATATATATATATATATATATATATATATATATATATATATATATATATATATATATATATATATATATATATATATATATATATATATATATATATATATATATATATATATATATATATATATATATATATATATATATATATATATATATATATATATATATATATATATATATATATATATATATATAGGGATTAGGCCCCTCTCGGGGCCTATCACCTACGCGGGAGTATACCCGGAAAACGAGTTTAACATTCACCACCCGAAAACCTGAAAAACAACATATATATATATATATATATATATATATATATATATATATATATATATATATATATATATATATATATATATATATATATATATATATATATATATATATATATATATATATATATTACTTCCGAATCTTGTATAATATGGGTGCAAATCACCTTGTTCATCGAATTTATCTAAATTGCGTCTAACATACAGATGACACTCTATACATATAGTATATATGAAGATGGCATGTTTAGAATGTTAAAGTCTTTGAAATGTTAACGACACAATCGTCTCTGATATTTAGACCCGCAATGACTCTAACACATTTTCTTTGAAGACTAAAGATTTTTGAAATGTGAGGCTAATATCCCTGGTTTAAAATAGAGTAGGTCATGTTTGAGTGAAATACGCCATAGTAGGCTAATATGACCTGCTTTGAGACAGTCCATCCTAGATCTCAACAAAAAATTTTTTTCGACAAAGTTGTGGACAGGTTTACAGTATGCTTTCCCAACTTCGTATAGGGTCGATGTAGGAATTTTATAGCGTTATTATTGGACTTAATGTCGTGGCAGAGTAAATGTCTGCGATTGAGCTTTATCCTTGTTCAGCCTCAAACTTTTGCAAGGACCACTCTTTAATGTTAGATTGTGCACTTCCAACACTGTTAAATGATTTGGATCACAGTTATAATGAAGACCCGTAGTTGCATTATCATAATCCCTCTATTTTCATATTTATCGACCTCGCTAAAGCGGTCGCCCCGATAAGCCATCAAAAAATGTTAAGGAAGCTTTGGGACATAGGTTTTAAGGGAAAAATTCATGAACTATTATAAAGTTATCTAGATAATTGAACTGAAATGGTTAAAATAGGAGAATCAATAAGCGGTCCCAGAACAGTTCTCTATAGTCTACCACAGGGAACTGTTCTGGGACCAACCCTATTCATGATCTTATTTTCTTTTAGCTGTAATTTTGTTTGTATTTATCGACATTTTACGACATATGAATAAATTCTTTATTACTAGTACTAATAAATTGTACCACGGTACCAATATGGTTCCATTTGAAAAAATTGAGTTTTTCCCCAAAAACCATTTTGATAAACTCTATTTGCTCATAAATCACGAATTTAGTATTTTTGACGAGATTTCGATTTTTCTAGTATTACACGGGTCATTTAGAATAAATCGGATCCGTCATGGCACACTTAAATGGAAAACTAAAAATTATATTATAAAAAATATTGACGTTTGAAATGTCACTTATTTGGTATCGTTAGATTTAGAAAATTATGCAGAATTCAAAAATGCAGTAATATACATGGTGATTCATTTAAAAATCGAAAGTTAGTGTTACTTCCGGCGAAACCGGAAGTACAAAAATCACTTGTATGTTAAAAAGTGCCGCTTATTATGTATATAGAATATCCCAAATTTCAATCAATTATCTTCAAAACTAAAAGGAGAAAAGGGGGGTGTACCATGATCCTGTTACACTCGGTATATACTTAAACTTTCTCACCTTGCCATTAGACTACTTACCAAAATTAAACACTCCCCATATGTATGTATGTGTATATGTATTTATGTATGTATGTGCATACATGTATGTATATGTATGTGCATATATGTATGTATGTATGTGTATGTGTATAGTAATATATGTATATGCAAAAGAAAGGATATATACCATAAAATCGATAAAGTACATAAGACCAATATAGACCTTAAAATATACCTGAATTAGACGTCTTCCTGGTATATACTACCGTCATTATTATTAATGTAAATAGAATAAGTTATTATAATAATAACACATATAAAAATTGATTTCATAATTTAAAGATTGGTAATAATACACTCACTAACAGTTCTTTAACTATGTGAGGTTTACCTTTAAGTTTATTACTGTTAATATACTCATAATTATGTAATTATAATTATGCAATAATTATGCTATAATGTTTTTTACTATTTTTTCTTCAATAAACTTATTTTTATTTTTTATTATTTATATAAATGATAAATAGAATATGTCCGAGTACTGAACCCTGCAGTAGTACTACAGTTTTTTGTCGTTTGCTGCGATTAATTACTATTATAAGAAATATATTGCATTTTGTCTGATAGATATAAGATTGTATAAGAGATATACTACTGTCATCGAAACAATATCTTGTTTGATTTTCCAAGAAGATGTGACATACACAATCAAAAGCCTTGTTAAGTCATAAAAGGTTACGCTTGTAGTGTTTCTGAGTTCAAATTTTGTAGGACAAACTGAGTTAAATTATTTATTGCTAACGTTGTTGATAGCTTAGTTCTAAAGTCGAACTGGCTTGATTGATATAATTTATTGCCTTCGAAGAAATTTTAAATCTGTATTTTTAATACAGCCTTAAAGATCTTTGCCAATATTGGGACTAACGAAATGGGTCTATAGTTGGAAACATATCTATACCACTTTTTTATAAATAGATATGACCTTGGATAATTTAAGTGCTTCAGAATATATATTCAGCCTAATATGTGGGTATTGAAGATATACCTCAAGGTACCTTGAGGTATCTTCAAGGATACAGGGGATTGTATTATCTGTGGTGTTTAATTTAATTTAATTTAAAAATTTAATACATTGATTGATTAAGTTTCTCAGTGGATATATAATGATGTTTTTATTGCTTTAATAATTTGCACATTAATATCGTAAGCATCTTTGCTTTTACAACTTTTTAAATTATCCAAGCTTCCTCTAATTTCATTGGAATACACTTCCCATATAATAGACGATCTGGAAGTATAAAACACATTTTTTTTCGACTTACACAAGAACCAGAGACGGACTGGCTATTATTGTGTTAAATTCTTCAATAAAATACCCGATAGAGCAAAATCTTTAGATTTCAATAAATTCAAAAATATAATAAAGGAATGCCTCAAAAGGAAGGACTTTTATAGCTTTGAGTATATTTTAAGAACAGTTTGTGATAATTTGAGGCGGTAGTGGTAAATATCAGAAAATGTGTTTTTTAACTGAGATCGTCATGTAACAATCGTAATGAATGACTAATAATTTTAAAAAATTAGATACATTAATTAGTTGCCTCGCATTAGGCAATTCTAAAAAAAAATTAATTATTTGGGTTTCACGTAAGTATCATATTAGGTTTGAAAGAATACAAAAGGAGTACCCAAATAATTAATTTACTTTTTATAGAAATGGCAATGATGATTGCATATGGATACAGAACTAGAATATAAGCAGAAGTTACTCTGTTTCATAAGAATAGTCCTGATTTATCTCGTATATCACGAGGAACAGGTAGTAAGATAATAGGAAAACAATTCCGTGAAATAAGACATGTGAGACATTTACCTGAAAGAGAATATTCTGTTATTGATGAAGACAGCAAATTAAATATAATTTTAGAGGTAGAAGAATATCCTACGACTTCTACAAGTCAAGTTGCCGAAATAATGTCATTCACACCTTCATTATAACGTTGTTTAGAGCAAGTAAATTGCAACCTTACAAACTTCATCCAAAACAGAAGTTAAGTATGTGAAGACTATCCTGATCGAAGGGTTGAATTCCGTGAAGAAATTATGAGGTTATTGAACCAGAATAAATTATCTATAGATAAGGTGTTATTATGAATCAACATTTACTCTTCATGGATATGTCAATCGTCAGAATTACAGATACTGGTCCTAGGAATTTTCCCAGGATCAGTAACTGGATGCGAGAGTTACATACTCAAAAAACCGGAAAAGGTTAATGTCTGGGCAGGCATAGTGGGGAATCAAATAATTGGACCAATATTTTTTGAGGCCAACCTGCAATCTAACCGAATCTATTTAAACTTTCTACCGAGTTTATTGATACCATGATAAACTTATTTCCCAATCTAAACAATCCAGAGATACCAAGTTCTTATTTGTGGGTTCAATTTACACTTCCTGTCAGAGAATATTTAAATAGAGTATTCCCGATTAGATGGATAGGAAGAAGAGGTGCGTTGGAATTGCCCGTAGGGTCACCTTACCTGACCCCACTGGATTTATTTTTGTGAGGCTTTCTAAGAAACATGGACAATCTAACAAAACCTTCGAACTTGCAAGAGTTCAGAGACAGTATAACAGCCTAAATAAGGGCTATTGCTCCACCCTTGGATGCTCGAAAACGTCAAAAATGAATGTTATATTAGACTAGGTTGCTGTCAAAAATAAAGTATAACTCACCGCCTTGTGTCAATTAAAATTTTCGAAGGGGTTGATATGTAGGTAAGAGTATAAAATGTTTGTGGCAAAAATTAGTAATTTAAAAACAAAAATCAATCTGTCTAATCCAAAAAATTTCTGTTCTCGAGATACAGATTTTTTTCTCTACACTGTATATATACGACTTTATGCAACTAATCATTAGGTACGTAGCAAATAAAATTAATATAAAGCTTCCAACACAAATATTAAATTTTAGAAAACGGTTACTATTATCTCACCTCACTTTTGCATCAAAAGTTTGATATTCTAAATATAAGACAGATATTAATATATTAATTTAACTACTTTAAACTGTATGTGAAAATAAACACAAAAATATCAAGAAATTAAACTGCTAGATTAAAAAAATTGAAGTTAATGTCCTACCTCTCGCAAATCTAAAAAACTTAAAAACCAATTAACTTACAAGATGCAAAATATCAAAAACCATTAAAAAATAAATGAACTTTTTAGCCAAAAATGTAAGTTACGTACAATGGAATTTCTTTTGATGTGCTATGTAATCAGTGATTACGTTACAGAGTATAATAATAATAATAATAAAAAATAATTTATTGGCGTTAATACAAAGAGTGTTTACACAGGTCTATGATTTTGCAAAATCACGTTATATATACACATATTATAACAAGATAAACATAAAATGCAACAAGCATATAAAACATAACAAACACAAGAATACATAAATAACCTAGTGTTATATGTGTTTGAAGTTATTTTTAAAATATTCTTGAATACCATTGATTAATTAAGTAGTTTATCACTCACTATATATTTGAAAAAATAATCGATATTGCCAGTGGTTTATATGTACGGATACAAAAAAAAAAACGTGAACAGATATGACGCCAATAATACGTGGCACTTTTGGAACCACAAAATTCTTTAAAATACACTTGATAAAAATATAAATGTGAAAATTGTTTCACCTGAAATTAAGGCACTAAATTCTATGCGACACTCATTAATATATTTTTTTTTTTTGGGCACAGGCATTATCAACGATGCGACGGTGACAAAGTCAGCAACAAAGAAAATAACAAAAAGAGATATATTTATAAAAAAAAAATAGGCTAAGGAGTTAAAGTTCGTTAAAATTTGAATTTTGAATTACAATTACATTATCACTGATACTGCAATAGAATAAAATATTTGATATTTTTCTACTTATGTTAGAAACGGTAAAAATATGAATAATAACCGAGGAGTAAACCTATCAACAAAAATCTGTACACCAAACTTGTAATTCCGAAGTATTTCAACGGAATTCCACAATTTTGGCGAGGAATTCTAGGAAATTCCAAAGAAATCCACGGAACATTAGGGAATTCCAAAGGTATGCACATTTTTCTTAGAGAGAAATAAACAATTATTTTTTTATAAATCTGCAAGCTCAAAAAACCACTTTGTGTTGGTATGAAAAATTACTTTTATAATTTTGAGGAGCTTTCAAGATTAAACTTATTTAATAAAAAAAATAATACACTGGACGAAAAAGTATACTTCACTTCAGAGACTATATTAAATGGATTAAGATTGAGGAGTACAGACTCTATTTGTACAAAGAAAGCCTCGATGAGTATACATCATATTTGATGGTGAACTTATAAAAGGAAAGAAGCCGGGAAGGTCAGAATGAAATAATTACTCCTAACAGATTTAGAGAAAAAAATGAGGAGGACTAACAGGTGAAAAATTGGGCAATTTACGTGAAACAGTAAAAATCATAAAGAATATAAAACAAAAAATCTGAACAAAATGAAAAAAATCTAAAGAAAATAAGAAAGACAAATTAATTACTTCCTCACCCCTCAAAGTAAGGGTTATGTATTAGTGAAAAAAATTTTGAAAATTTGTATTGCATTCCTGGACGAATCTCGACGAATTATGACGATACACAAAATTTCAGACAGAAAATATTGTCTGTCTGTGTGTCTGTGTTCACGATAGCAGCTACAATTTTTGAGACAAAGCTTTCAAATTTGATACACAAATTCTAGAAGTCAAGGAAGATACTGAGTTCGTTGATAAGCAAAATCGATCTAAAATATTAGTAACATTCTACCAATGTGACTTTTTTGAAATGTCAAACTGTGACTTTTTTGAAACGTCAAAAAATGTGACTTTTTTTGACACGTCAAAATGTGACTTTTTTGACACGTCAAAATGTGACTTTTTTGAATCGTTAAAAATGTGACTTTTTGAAACGTCAAAAATTAGTTTTATTATAAACTTCACCACACGTCGTGTTTTACTACGGTGAGGAAGTTCTGATCCCAAGTAATTGGCAGCGGTTTTTTAAGAATATAGTTATTTTATGTTTATTTTTAATATTAAAGTATTAAGTATTAAAATAAAACGTGTTTGAAATCGTATAATACAACTTATTAATTTCCTTATGCATGTACAGGGTTAATCATTATAAATTACCCACCCCTTATCATCGTTATTATTGCCTATAGAAAAAAAAAGTAAAAAAAAAAGTTGTGTGATTATGACTGAATTTTGTTACAATGCTATCAAAAGTACAGTAGCGTGAAGATTTCAGCGGATACAAAGATATATATATTTTTTTAATAGGATAACCTGTATATTATTAAATTTTTGGAATGATTCTTTATTCCTGATTTCAAAAATATACCATATGTTACCCCTACCATATACCATTTTTGAGTTATTAAACGTCGAATATCTTAGTTAAACTAGTTACTGTAAACATTAAGTTAACATTATTAAAGTGGGCTATGAAAATGACAATTATTATGTTTGATAAATGACATTTCTTTAATGAAATAATCAAAATGGTTTACAATGAGGAAGAAAAAAACCAAATATTTATACAAAATAGATAACAAAAATTTATTTAGGAAATTTAAATATGAATAAATAATCTCATAAAAGATGTTCGATGTGTCCACCATTACTGTCAATGCATAATTGATAACGTCTTCTTATATTTATAATTGCACCGGAAATGGCTTCATTATTTACATTTAGATTGTTTATTTCAAGTCGAATCCTGTCTTTAATGACTTGAATACAATATTTTTTTTTTTCGGTTTCCCGATGCCGGTCAGTCCTCCCGTGGCCTCCGACGCCTCACAGGAGTCGCGCCGGCGCATCAACTACAGCCACTCCCCGCATCCCACAGGGATAGTGACTGTAGATACCAGAATCGTGTGCCCTAAGCAGACGCAGAGAACCCAGAATGACCGCCTTCTGCATTTGACCTGCCAGCCACTCGGCTGGTTTTTGGCAGGCCGGTATGATCTTCAGTTCCGAGAGCAGCGTAGGCTTTATCCCTCCGAGTACACCGATAATAAGGACGACCATTTTGACCGAGTAGCCTGGGTAGAGCACTTGGAGCTCGTACCGGAGATCGCGATATTTGGTCCGTTTCTCCTCCTCCTTCAAGGTGATGTTTTTCTCCGCAGGTGCCGAGAACTCGATAACATACATCACCTTGAGTTGATGGTCGAGGAGGACTATGTCAGGCTTGTTGGCTTGGATTAGCCTGACAGTCGGGAACGAGTAGTTCCAGTAAATCCGGCATTTCTCGTTCTCGACAACGGACTCAATATCTCCGGGGACGTAAGGCAGCACTGGTGTCTGGTCTACCCCGTACGAGTGCCTTAGATGGTAGTATAACACTCGTAAAGCCGCGTTATGTCGGTGGATGTAGGCCGATATCGCATATATGGGGCATGCAGAAAGTAAGTGCATGAGCGATTCCGGCGCCTGATGGCAGGTCCTGCAGTTGATATCAGGAACCTCTACACGCCACACGCGGCTACGGTAGATCAAGGTGTTGATAACACCATCTTGGCAGGCCATAATGAATCCCTCGGTCTCCGACAAGCCCTGCTGACCTTAGAAAGGCGAAGGTCAGCCTGGTCGATAAACCCAGTGTTTCTATGTTCTTATAGAAGACAGCATGCTGGGGTTTATCGACGTGCTGCCGAAACAGATTTTCCGTTTCGGCAGCTCTGATTCGGGCTTTCAGACGATTTGGCTGAAGGTCGGTGACTGACTCAACATCAGCACCTCGCCGGCCTCCTCGCCCGATGTCAAATGCGAGACCGAGTTCATCTGCGGCTCTTTTTGCTGCCTTGAACAATCCTGCTCCCACTCGTACAGTTTTGTGATGTTTTA
>JANEYF010003764.1:0-228879 GCA_029963845.1 Rhamnusium bicolor
ATGAAATAATGATGGGGGAAGATGAAAATTTGTATTATATTGGTAGCGGTGAAAGTTTAGATGAAAATGACGAGGTTGAAATGGAAATTGATGATGTTTAACCCGATTTTGTGGATGATATTCCTCAATAATTTACTGATAATGAGTTTCTGTCGGAACGTGCCGAATATAATGGACTTTTTACATGAATGGATTCCCTAAATTCATGTGTATGAAAACTGCTGCAGGCCCTTCTCTAATATTGGCAAAAATTCTTCAGCATTAGAAGTTTTGAGCTATTTTTTATAGAAGATTTGGCAAATAAAATAGTAGAGGAAAGTAACTGATGGGCGAGAGAATTGAACGAGATGAATGAAACATTCGGTTGATGTAATTGGACGGTAAGGTGGAGCCATTAAAACGGTTGGCGTACGATTACGTCACGATCAACAATGCCTCGTTCACACAGCACTGGTAGCGAGTAATTGCTCGTATCGAAAGGGTTAACTAGAGGTATGCCATTCATTTTGTTGGAGCAGATGACCCGATTTTGTTCATTTATTGTATTGAGCAATCTGCTTATAAATCAGTAAAATCACTGATTTTCTGCTCAAGATCAAGAGGTCAAGCAATAATTAGGACAACAAAATTGTCTCCAAAATATCAAGATATTATTTTAAATGTGACTTTGGGAATGTTACATCTGCAATCTGAAGATAACTGAAATTTGTAAAAGAAAAATAAACTTAGTTTACATTTCTATTTTATTAATATGCATTGCCTATTAACAGTAATTTATGATTTTCTTTAAGTAATTATTGTTTTTTTTATATCCATGACATTTTTCTCAAAATTTCAAAATAAAAATTTCCTATGTAAAAAAGCATCTTTCCCCTGTTCGTTTGTGTCTGAAGGACCATTGAATTTATCTGCTTGTAAGTGCTGTCAAATTTCAAAATGACCTGCTCATATATGATTTTTAAAATCAACTTATTCTAGCAACACTAATGAACAAACCTTAGCAGTGTTTAATATTTGGTGTGAACATTTTTTTATAGTTATTATGTCGTTTTCTTGTTATTGTTTATAAGCGAAAATCAAATAAATGAATTTCAGGGATTTACCTTGGACACCAGCAAAATTCATCTGTGGCAAAAACCTGGATTTGTCAAAGTTTACACTTTTATCCATATTTTCGGTCATCATTTTTACATATTGGGAAATTTTGAGATTGATTTGTATGATTTTCAGAGAATTGTTTTTTTCATCTTCCACCAACGCTAGCAACGAGTTTCAAACTTCACCGCCGTCTTTCGTTATTTTATGATTGACTTCTCTACAAACTGCCGATGTGATGTCATCGGCGTTTGAAATACTACATGCATTTCACACATATTGTAATATTATAAAATTTTATTTTCAACTTTTACATGTTTTTAACAATTTTTTAAGACAAAATGTTATTGTTTAACATAGATTCTATAAAAATTTTGACTTAGTGCAACAACCGAATTTTGTTTTTAGTCGAATATAATTTTTGTAAACTTATAATAATATAATAATTGTTACAGACAGTACATTACTGAAAATGCCTATGTATTTGGTATCAGTTAAAAGCTCAACTTCGTTGATTTTTTTTATACTCAAATTTTAATAATGATAGGTAACTTACCAGAAATTTTACCAATAATATTACCGGTAAGGTAATTAAAAATAAATTACCGGTAATTTTATCAACTCTAGTTTTATTTATTGTAAGTAATTTATAATGGTCATTGTACAAAATTTTGAAAAAATGTTCACCGAACTGAACAAAGTCTCCACTCAATTTTGTGTCGATCTATTATTGATTTTTATGGAAATTTGAAGTTACTTAACCAGAACCACTAACCTTATATTAACATTAGTCATTTTTTTTTAGGCTCTAAATCACCCGAATATTGTGGAAATATTAGGTGTTTTAAGAGAACCAGAAATTTCTTTAGTTATGGAGTTTGTACATCATGGATCCCTCCAGAGTTATCTAAAAATATATAAAGAATCCTTGCAAGAGGCTCAACTTTTAAAATACGCATTAGACATTGCAAAGGTAAGTTTTTGAAGCTACAAATGGTTTTTGCAAAAAGTGTAAAAATCATACTTGTAAACCATCACAGGTGATCAGTTTCAATCAAAATTGACTGGTGTCTTCCAGTTGATTCCAACAGTCTAAATATGAAATTTCATGTTATATACAGGGTTAGGTCGTCAAATTCGAGCCTCATAATTAGGATTTCGTAAATGGTAAGTGATACAAACAAGGTTAAATTATGGCAAAGTTGTGGAATTTTATGATGAGTAATATAATATATATTTTTTTAAATACAGACCTGGATATTTTTCTTATTTAACAACTTCTCACCCTCAAAATACAATGACATGACATTTTTTGATTTTCTGACATTTTGTCTCAAAATCCATTTTATATAAAAATTTTCAAAATACGAACCTGAGATTTATTTTTAATATAATGATTATAATGTATGTAATGGAATAAGAGTAGATTTACGACCTTTCGTAAATCTTCAGTGATTGCCTAAATTACTAGCTTGCTTTGCTGCTAAATTGCTAGTAGAAAATGGACTCTGAAACTTGATTTTCTTTATGAAATATATTAGTATAAGAGCTGGCAACGTTTTCGACAGAGAATTTCAGGTAGGCTAGTTTTTTTATATCCCCTCTCTTTCACTATCCCTCTCTTTCACTATCTCGGTATGCATGCGGACTGTCTGGCTGGCGGGAGAGGTTGTGTTTACCTGTGCGCATAACACTAATACAGGTAAAAATATTAATTTCAAACATTTTGGAGGGAAATTTGGAACGCAGGAATCTCGCGAAATGGAACTTTCCGGATCGGTTTCTGTGTATAGATCGAAGTATTAAGGTTGGGAAGGAGCTTCGCGCGCCCGCACCAACCTGGATATCGAAGATTAAGGGCAGTAGGAGCGAACGAAAAGTGGCATTTTTGACGTTTACACTAAAAATCGTAGAAAATTCAAGACAATATGGCCGCCAACGTGAAGGAATTTTCTTACGCATCTTAAAAAATTCATATATTTTTCGTTACGGGAAAATAAGGAACGAAAATATCGCTACGCACTGAAGAATTACTTATATTTTCCGATTTCACAATCGCGCGCCCTCAGAAGATAGCGCGGAAAAAGCCTTTATAGACCCCCACCCCCCTATTTATCCAAATTTGAAATGCCAAAAATGCCATTTTTCGTTCGCTCCTGTCGCCCTTTATCTTCGAAATCTAGGTTGGTGCGGGCGCGCGACGCTCAATGCCAACCTTAATACTTCGATCTGCACACAGAAACCAATCCAAAAGTTCCATTTCACGAGATTCCTGCGTTCAAAATTTCACGTCAAAATTTTTTAAATTAATATTTTTATCTGTGTTAGTGTTATACGCACAGGTCAACGCAACCTCTCCCACCAGCCAGACAGTCCGCATGCCTACCGAGATAGTGAAAGAGAGGGGATATCAAATAACTAGCCTACCTGAAATTCTCGTTTTGGCGATGTTGCTAGCTCTCGTACTATATGTATTTAACAATATTTCACATAAATATAAAAAATCAAAATGGGCAGTTCTTTTATTTGTAAAATCATTTTTCGAATGACTGTCTTCTCTAAGAATATATTTCTTGTTACTAAATTATGGTATTTATAAGCTTTGAATTTTATATTTTAAGAAAATATAGAAATTAAAGGTGAGTATCCTGAATGTGTTTGCTTGCATCATTAAGGCGGAGCGACATTAATCGTGCAGTTCGTAATATTAACTAGCGCATTAGCTTATGCATCGAAGAGGAAGGCAACATTTTTGAACTTTTGTTATAATCATTTTCTTATGATTTAAATTTTTTGTGTCTACGAATTGTTAAATACATACATTACATAAAAAAAAATCAGATTTTAGTCCTCATTTTGTACTAGCAATTTAGCAGCAGGGCAAGCTAGTAATATTGCCTACATCACTGAATATTTACGAAAAGTCATAAACTTATTCAATTACACACATTTTATTAAAAATAAATAAAACTCGGGTCCACATTTTAAAATTTTTTATAAAATATGGGTTTTGAAAGAAAATATTAGCTATTCAAAAAATATCATGTCTTTGTGTTTTGAAGGTGAGAAGCTGTTCAACGAGAAAAAATAAATATCCAGATCTGCATTTAAAAAAAATAAGTTGGTGATTGTTCTGAAGCAACGAAACATCGTACAGAAAATTGGTTATCACCTCCGGATAGAGGAGAAATCTATGCTCTGGAGATATTCCTTTACTTTTTCCATTAGTCTCTTCATAACCGAATTATCAAAGAAAAACAAAAGCTCAAATTTTCAGGTTTCAGAAATCTCAAAAAAGCATAAAATTCCGTAACTTTGTCCTAATTTAACCTTGTTTGTTTCTCTTACAGTTTACGAGATCGTAATGATGAGGCTCGAATTTGACTAATCCTGTTAATATATGTATACTATTTTTACATTGTAAAAGAAAATAAACATCAGTTACGACATTTGAGGCAATCTATAACTTTTTTTCAGGGGATGGAATATTTGGGAAGGAAAAACATTGTACACAGAGATTTAGCAGCTAGAAATATTCTAGTTGTAGATGAGAACCATGTAAAAATTTCAGATTTTGGTTTGGCTCAGGTCGTGGGCACAAACGATTATTATATTCTGAAAACAGAAAGGGAATTGCCTATTAAATGGTAAGGTAAAAACACTTTAATTTTTATATTCTCTCAGTTGTAGTAGTCCAACTAAATGTTTAAATATTATTGGAAATTTCGTTTTAGGTATGCACCGGAAAGTTTACGAGGTGGTAAATTTTCAGTGCGTTCAGATGTATGGTCATACGGTGTTACTATGTGTGAGATGTTTGACTATGGAGAGGAGCCAAATTTGGTAAATATCGATAAAGGAATTGAGGGACAACATCAGCAGGTTTTACTAACTGCTTTAGAAAAAGGTGCAAGGTAAGTTATTTCTTTCCATACTTCTGTATAACAGACAGTGAAAATGAAATTATTTTTATATTAATTTGAATTCATGATATGTATTTTATAAATAGGGCGCTTTGAAATGATTGATAAATTTTAATGGTGGCTTAATTTCAATAAAAAAAAATAGGATCTTTAAGATTTGCACCTAGTACAAAAGTCATATGCCTTCTGTCAGTTTTGATCCAGGTTTTGAAAACGTGTTAACATTTACAGGATATAAAAGTCATTTTATATGGTTATATTTAGAGTTGATAAAATTACCGGTAATTTATTTTTTAGTTACCTTATCGGTAACATTTTAGATATTACCCATTATTATTAAACATTTTTTCAAAATTTTGTATAATAACCACTTTACAATAAATAAAACTAGAGTTGAAGAAAGTATCGGTAATTTATTTTTAATTACCTTACCGGTAACATTTCCGGTAAGTTACTAAAATTTGAGTATCACAAAAAATCGAGAAAGTTCACATCAAGAACTCTTAAATGATACCAAATACATATAACCGAAATCCACGAAAGGATGCTGCTACATCATCGTTATAATTCATATGAATCAAATCAGCACTGCGTTAGTCAAATTCATGCTTATTGAAATGACGTCCAGATGTAAACAAACTGTACTCGTTAGCAGGTGAAAAAAATAAAAACATAACCTACAATTTGTCTGTTAAAAGTCAGAATAATTTAACTAATTCGGTAATCTTTAAATTTGAACAAATTTTATGTTTCTATATTATTTGGCAAAATGTAGAGGTGGGGAAAAATAAAAGTTATGAAAAAACTAAATAAATAACACGTGTGTAACTAATTAACAAGAGAGATAGAAAATACAACAACTTCATTATTTATTGCAACACTCAATTATTTCATTTTTTTTCTTTTAATTGCGTTGTTGGTTGCTTTTCAGCTAAAATGCTATGGTATGGTGCATTATCAAGAACTATTAATGACGGTTCTGCTAAATTAGGTAAAAAGATTATTTTTAAACCAGTTAATAAATGCATCAGAATTCATTTCACCATGATAATCCTGCGATTTTTCCAAGAAGCACATAATAATGAAGCGTTTCCCCGTCATAGCCGGTTGGTCTTTTAACGCTTTTTGTGGATGCATCTTGCCATGATTTTTGAGGATTCCCTTGGAATATATCCAAGTTTCATATAAAAAAATTACTTTACGAGGATTGCTTGAATTTCTTTAATATTTCCTTAAAAATGTGGACCGCAGCATAGCTACTGAAAGTTTTTAACTAGAAATCTTCTATTGCCATCTTTTTTAAATTTAAATCCTAGATCAGTATGAGCTTTCACTAAACTCTATAATATATCTTTGGGTCAATTTGTTGTTCAAAGATTTTAAAGTAATAATATGCTTTTCTGTAAAAATATATAATTATAACCAAACCTTTATTGCATTGTTTTAAAAGAACTCACTGTCAGCATGCGTATTGTAAATAGTCTGACGTATTTCACTTTTGATATTTTCGTCCCCATCAGTTGCTTTCGTTTTTTCTAGGTGAAGAAAGAACAGGATTTTGGACTCTTTTTTTTATTCCATTCTCGCCCTTTAGTGAAATGTTTAGCTCATTAACAACACGCGATAACAATATTAAAAGTTAAACAGATTAAACATAAATGCATCAGCAACTTACTTCAAGTACAGAGGCCAACGGTAGCAAACGTCCCTTATTTTCCTTTTCTTGTTGAAAATAATTTATTACTGATAAAACTAATGCTTAAGATTGCAAATTAAGTGGCCTTCCTCTCATCTCAAACATCTCAGAAAATAATTAAAAAAAAAATAAAAACTGTGATGGCGTTCTAGAAAAAGGATTTTGTACATATTTTTAAGATTCATTACACATTGAAACATACCATTTGTTTTGAAAATGAACTATCGTTAGTTCTGAAAATGACTGTTTTTCACATGCAAAAATCAATAAATTAAGGGAAACGGTAACAATATAACTTAAAAATAAACAAATTCAAATTTGACAGCTGTCATGCACAAACTGGAAACCATGAAACATATGACAATGGCGCTGGTTAAAAATGTTCGATCAGTTGATTCATATTATTCTTGCTTGTTACTGAGACATACGAAATCAGGCCTCGCTTTCTTTGTCATCAAGGAAGTTAGGTTTTCGTATAACGCTTCAACAACGTTAGTCGGAGATATTAACAGTCACATATAATAGACTCACTTGCGCTGTCTCTCTCGCTTTATTATTTTGTAAACAAAGAACACCTGAACAGTGTACGTTGTAGATTTGAAATAAATTCTTGACGTAACGGTAATCTTTTGTGATTTCGATTATAGGCATTTTCAGAAATGTATTGTCTGTAATAGTTATTTTAAGTTTACAAAAAATAGATTGAAATAAAACAAAATTTTAAATATCACATCAAAACAATGAATATTAAATAGTAAACCATGTAAACACATAAAAATGCAATCTCTATTAAACAAATAAATATAAACTCTACAGACAACGTAAAGTCTTTAATATCGTCTAATTGAAGTTTTTCCTGATATAAAAGATTAAAATTACATTTTACTTTTCAACAGTCTGTTTCTTTTTTCGTTTTTAATTTTATTGTTTTAAATGTGTCACTATCTTTGTGACATTACTTACATATGCTTGTTTACAATAAATACAAGTGGCTTGTTTTTTTATTTTTAAATTTCTTTTTAAAATACCCCCCATATCATGAATAATTTTTTAGGCATTTTTATACTTGAATCCAATGAATTAAATCACAATATAATTTCATAATTATTAATAACTTACTAATTTAAAACAGAAATAGAAAACGGCACAGAATAAAAACATCATCTGTTAATTAAATTTAAGGTTATGTTTAATAAATGTTAATTACACTGCCAGTACACTAATTGGGTGGAAAATAAATTACCAGGTGGTAATTTATGAATGTTACCTTACCGGTAAGATAGGAAACATTCCGTAAGTTACTGAGGTGATACTACCAGCTCTCAACTCTAGTTATATTTACTGTGTTCCTTTCAAAGTATTTGAGGTACTGGGGCTTGTGTCACTCCCGAAAGAAACAATTAATTTTAAAATGGGGCTTATGTTTGAGAGTAAACATCAATAAAAAATTTTGTGATTAAGAGCATGAGCATTGTTATTGTTTGTTATTTGAAAATGCAAAGGCAAATCGTGATTCGATTCTTGAGGTAATTTAATTAGACAGTGATTTTTATTTTATTAATTCTGTACTTTTAAGGCTTTATTAGAAAAAAGTATCCAGTTCATTAGAATCATCCGACCTAAGCAGAATGCCTATTTTTAAATATTGCTTAGTGTATGTAATATTTTTATATCATTTTGCGTGAAGTAGCTAGGAATTGGTAAAGTTTTGATCGAAATGAAAATTATTTAATATTTATTTTGCCCCAGAATTAGAATAAAACTGAAGATGTACCTGTTTTTGATCTTATATAGTCTGCACACTCACCAGTATTTACAACTGTTTTCCGGATCTTCTAAAATAAATGGGCTTGATGCACCAAAATTATGAATGATACATAAGAGGTATGGGGAAAGTAAATGGAGCTGTACCGAAGCTTCAAGTCAATTTTGAAAAGAACACTCAATTAGAACCCTTAAATAACTCTGAGCGGCCTATTCTGTGAAAGGTTATTAATTATAATCATATAAAATATGTAATTTACACCAATATCAAATAACGTGCAAAAAAAACTGAATTTTTGTTGCCAAATTTATGATTAATATGAATACTGATGGGCCGACCACGTAAACATAGTGTGCTTTTAAAAATAGCTTTGACCAAAATTTAAAGTTGTTGTCAAACATAAATAATTGGATTTGGGCGTGTTCTATCTAATTCCTACGATGAGAGTGAGATAACAGCACATATATATAATAATTTGTTGCAGGTTTCCATGTCCGCCTAATTGCCCAAAGGCAGTCTATATTCGTATAATCTACCCGTGCTGGCAAGCAGATCCACACAGTAGACCTCTCTTTTCTCAATTAATTTTGGAGATTGAGGATTTACTTAAACAATACTAATATCTTTATAACATAATGTATGACTGGTTTTGTACAAGAGCGCCTAAACTTAGTATAAATATTGTATACTGTCGTAACTTGGTGAAAGAAAGAGTTCTAGACGTGCCTGTGATTGAAACTGTAAATAGTTACAATTTTAGAATATTATTGCAATAAGGTTGATTTTTTTTTTTAGTGTTTTACAATTTTGGAATACACTATATATACCATTGTCTCTAAATGTGTAGCCCTCTCCCACTCAATGTACCTTGAAATATCTTTAGGGACACAGAGGGTTGTATTATCTGTGGTGTTAATTTTTATTATTTTTTTTTAATCATCAATCTTGGTACACAATATAAATATGTGTATATATTTGATAACCCAAGTTTCATATCCTTTTCCTGAATTGTTTTGTCTAATGCACCTATTACATCAATCCTGGAATACATGTATATATGTATACGGTGCTTTCGTTTGTCCCTAGTTTTATTTCATTAAGAAACTTTATTGTGATATTTAAAAAAAAACTGCATTTTTTTATTACATGCATCTGTGAGAAACCAATGACAACAAACGCTAGAAAAAGGTATTAGTACTATCGCCACAAAGTTAAGATGTTTTCCATAAATATCCTATAGAAATCAAAACCACGATACCGGTAACTTTGCGGTTACTGAAAACATCGTAATAATATGGAACGCGTAATAGTTGATTGACAAAAAATGACAAAAAAGATCAACATGAACAATTATGTATTATATTTGTATCTAATTCCTAAAAAAGAAAATACTAGTTACTTCTAATATAGAATACTTGTATAGTACTTACTGCCATTATTGATAATAATAATGAAAGATAATACTTACAATTACAGCAAAACAAATGAGTGATGGTGAGCGGGGCGGGTTGACAAAATTTCAACGTTTCCCCACTCCTCAGCTAGAGCAAAATAACAAATGTGTTATTCAGATGCATTACATATTAACTCTGGTTTTGTGGTTATTTGTTATATTATCTTATATTGTTGTTTTTATATGTAAATATCAAATAATTACTCGTATTAACCGCTGTTTACATATGAAAACAGTGTAGTAATTGGATAATAACTAGTATTTCTTTATGTAGGTATTTTGTTTGCATTCACATTAATTTGTTGTAATTTACACGCCACTGGTATTCTACGTCGCACCAATTGTGTTTGAATAGGGCGTAACGATAACTGCGCGACCGCTCGCCATTGTCTGTTTTACAGTTCCACACTACGATCAAATGAGAGGTTATGTTATACGTCAATACGTAAAAAACTAGAGTCACCATTTTAAATCTCTAGTTGTTTTGGTTACTATTTTATCACAATTTTTTCAGGAACCTCATTCCAAAAAAACTATTCAGTGTAATTTGTAATTATGGAACGCGAAACCAGTAACCTGGTTACAATATTATATTTATGGAATATACCTTTAGTTGCCAATAGATTGTGTGCAATGACCAAAACCCAGTAAAGCTTGCCGCCCACTTATGCAGAGCGCGGTGCGGCGAAGCACAAAGAAAAATGGTGCATAGAATTTATTTCATGTATCAAATATCTCAACCCAACCGCTTCTACGCACTGTGCCGCGCGTTGTTTCGCATAAGTGTGCAGATTTGAATACATGAAATAAATCCAATGACCTTCGCCGCGTCGCGCCTTGCATAAATGAGCGACAAGCTTAACATACACAGGTCGTACCATAGAATAGCATTTGTTATTTCATTGGTAAATTAACTGGTGGCAATTATAAAATATTCTGAAACTGTATAATTTTTATTATTATATTTTTTTATAATGTTGAAATATCTAAAATGGCAATCACTTATAGATAGATATTGATTACATTATTATGCAGAATATACATATATATATATACATTAATTAAAATACTCCATCTCTCCATCAAGGTAGTGGAATATCCACATTGTGGTAACAAGATTTTCCAACATTTCTCCAGTTTTCCATTATTTTATAAAAACTTCAATGGGAAAAGTAAATTTTACAACACTAGTTTTTTTTTTCCAAAATATTTGTTTACGGGGTGCAAAATATAGTTGTTCCTATTATTATATATATTTATATGTTTACCATCCTGTAAAACAAATTCAAGAGTAATTTAAGTATTGTGCAGTGAAAGTTATAGTTAACTATAAGTTTTTAGATTTAACGGAACTAAATATTTCACATATTTGTATGTGGAAAGTATCTCTAACTTGAAATTTGGCCTATTTTCATTAAATAAGATGCCTGTAAAATGGCAGTGGACATTTTTCAAAATTCTTTGTTCATTTCCAAAGAAAAGATTTGGCTCAATATTATATTTAATAACATAATATATAGGGTGTGCTGTCTAAGTTTCTCGTTTTAAAACTTTTAACCAAAAAAATACCTTATCTGTTTTTATCATGTATCACATATACCCCTAATATTATCTAAAGTTTACAGGTACAACGTTCTTCACAGAATTTTTAATTTGGGTGGGTAGACTGAATTATAATAAAGTCGACTGCTGATCATACATGATAACTGTGTTAGTATACACAGAATACTGAAATAGCAAAAGTGAATATTGATCATGTTAAATACAGTTTACCCATAAACATTATATTTGACAGCTAGTACTTTAGAAGCCAGAGTTACCAACAGATTGAATAAGCATGAGATAGATCCGTAATGGGCACGTGGACTTTTTTTGTTATTTTAATAACATCTACACATAAAACAGTTGACCCGTATTTTTTATATATTTTTTTAATAACGTCTCATTGTAAAAAAAATCAAACTTTAAATTCAATTTAAACAATCAGATATTGCCGCGAATTTCCAAGCTATTCTATTGGCTGTGACGTAATAGAGAAATACAACCTGAACAATGAAATCAAAGCACAGCACACAATTAAACAAATGAGGCATATAGAATCAAATCCTGCTAACTCCAAAAAGCTAAATTTTACAGGAAATGGAAAAAAATGTTTAACTAAACTATTCATCCAAAAATTGACGCTAAAACTTTCACCTTCTTTATAGCAAAATAGTGTAGTTTAGCAAAAAAAAATCCAACATAGGTACTTTTTTTTTTTCGTTTATTTTGACAAATTTCAAATGAGGTTAGCGGACTTTGATTGTGAGTAATGAATATGGGAATTAGGGTTTTGATTGTAATTATCATGGATATAGCGGGATTTGATTGTATCATTCACTGTAGTTGTCAAGTGATTATCAATTATTTTTTTTAGAATTGTAATTAATAGACGAAAAATGTAAAAGTTGTGTTTATTTAAAACAAAAAATAAATTATTTTATAACTCTAAGGATCAACATAAACTAGTAATTAAACAAAAATTTCTATTGGTTTTGTATATTCATCCATTTTATTCCTTAAAAACACACACACACACACTTGCAAAGCACAACTTGTTTAGCGGATTAACAGTTGACGAGACAAGACCATTATCCACTTGCTCACAGCGAACAAAGTGTTGCTATTGGCCAAAATGAAGATGGCGGCAATTGACTGTAATGGTTGAGTGGAAATAGCGGGTTTTGAAATTAAACCTGATCTATTCACTCAGTTTTAAGCGGTTTTTAACAGAATTTGGAAGTTACTATTTAGATAGATGGATTCTTTGGACAATTTTGTACAAGACCCACCAGAAATATAAATTTCGTTGAAAATTGGAGATAGCGTGGTTTGATTCTTTACGCCTCAAATAGTAGTTGGTTAAATAGTGTTAAAATTATATTTATAACATATTTGAGGGTCGTATTATTTTTTTGTAATTTTCGTTGCTGTCCACACGTCTATTGACAGTTTCCAAACCCAGTTGCTATAGTCACGGTTTTCAGATCAGCCAAACCACCCTTAGTAGTCAGTTAATTTTTACATTTAGGATATAGTTAGAATTTCTGGCAATATCATAAATGAAACTGAAATCTTTGTTGACCAAATAAATAATACAATTATTAGATATATAAAAACAACAATTTTAATTTTTTCCTAATTTAAATATTTAAATGACTTTTATGTTATGTAGTAGGTCCTAAGAAAACTTACACAACACATTCTTATATATTATATATAATAATTGTTGCTTTTCAAGGGTTCAATCGGAGACCTTACCATTACCAGTGTGAAATTAATATTATTCTGCTGTACATAATTAAGTTTTTTTGTAATGTAAATATTTTTACATTTATTTACATAAAAAATATGTTCAGATAAACTATTGTAAATATTGGAATGAGGACAAATTTTTTGAGTGCAAATAATGCAACGAATATTTTATCTGTGCTAATACTTGTAGGATATTGGGAGTACCTGTATATATTATCATGATTGTGCACATTTTTTGCTCAATTTTAACAAGTTTTTGTGCCATTATCAACACATGCTGATTTATTTTTATAAATATAAATATTATTTATAAGTACAATATAAAGAGAATAAAATATTTTAAATCTTTTTAGTTTTATTTTTATTCACAACTCTGTTGTGGCAACAAGAATTTTTTAGCAGGGAAAGACATACTTCTCTTATGTCATTGATATGACAATAAAGACCTCTTCGTTTTGATGTTATACACTCACCTGGTTGGTACTGATGCCAGCCAACAGCCAGTGACAAATCTGCAGATAGTGTGGTAAACCCATCATATGTGAAGTTCCTTTTAATTAGTTTAATCTTTTGCATTGGATTGTTGCAATCAAATCCTTTTATATTTTGAAATAATTTTTAACATGAGCTATCAACAGCAATCGCTGAAACTAACTATGGGTAAATTCCTTATTACGAATTTTTGGTTTGTTAATGATTTGGGGTCATGACAACAATTTGTATTTAAAAATGATAATCAGGGACTAACCCTGTATCTAAGTTTATCAGACGTTTACGGAGCGAGCGGGTTTTTGTCGGAAAGGAAAAAAAAGATTGGCATGATAGGATAGCAGCATTTCTGTATACTTTGTTTCGACGTAAAGAAGGGATAACCTAGTGGATAATTAATATAAAATTTAACGTTTCAACGGCTTTTCCATCGGGTATTCTATAAGGACGATATATGGTGTAATATATGGTTGGACAATATCGTCTGTTGATATTTTATTGGATAATTTCTTTTGAGTTAGTGGAAGAAATAGAAAAAAACGTCTACCTGGTGCATAGGGATTGTAGCACAGGAGGTGAGTTTTCTCCATTATTTAAAATTTCTTTACGCTGTTGTTATGAGAGTGTTCTTGACTTAATTTCTTTTTTCTTGGTATTCTAGGCGTTTTTTTTTCTGGGCGAATGATAATAATTTAATAAGGTTCTGACAAGCCTTAATTTTGGATCGAAAATGGTCGGCGATATGGTTTGAAAAACTGTTGACGTTCGAAAGGGCCGTATCCTCAGAGGAAATATTAGAAAATCAATGTTAGCATATTTATAAGGCGACGATGTTGTAGTGATACAGAGGAAACAACCGTAATACGATAAGTACCACATAGTGGAATTTCTATGGACTTTTATTATCATTGGGCTATAATACATCTTTAATTACTCGCGAAGATTCGTCTTGAAGTAAAAATACCGACTATCTTTCATAAATTAAACAAGACAAGTTTCTGATAGTCTAGTTAACTTTTTCTTGCCATTTTTTTGTGTGTTTTGTTATCCTCAAAAGCAAGGGGTAATCTAATGTCCCTGATCTCAACCAACCCTGACAGTGGGGATATTTTGTGTGTATAATTTAAAACATTTCTAGATCATACATTTTTTTGTAACTTACCTAAGGATACGAATCTACCTAGCTTTTTTTAAATAAATTTGTGACAGTCTATAGATAAAGGTATTAGGGGGTTTCTTTTTTTTTTTTATTAAATAAGCTACCTCTATCTTGGACTGCACTCTCGAGAGTTAGGTTAGCTTAAAAGATTTTTTCTGGTATCATCTTAATGTATATAGATAGATGTATATAATGTGTTTTTTTTGTTATTAAAAATTATAAGTTTAATATGCCACTAATATGGACATGTTATGGGATATTTTCTGTTACAAAAACATAAATAAACTTTACATTTTCTCTTAAATTGTGTTGTGAAAACTAACAAGGTTTTGCTAGAAACATGGTTTTAGTAATTTCAATCTGATAGGAGGTATGTAAAGAAAATTACTTGGCGCCCCTTTATTAATAAAATAAGTACAACTTTTGTAAATACCCACACCCAACTCCCCTGAGTATTGAGTCGGACATACCTCTATTGTTACCATCGAAAAAAGCAACGTAACATCCTGGCAAAGAAGCATTGGGGAAATCCCCAGAAATATTTTCCCAAATAAGATTTTTTAATTTGGATGTTCAGGACAAACACAATTGATTACCTTAAACATGACGCAAGAGATTCCAGGAAATAGAGTGGGGAAATTTCCTCGGAGAAAATTTTCAGCAACCCATCACTAACCAACACTAAGAGATAAGCTCATCAGTGATTGTGCAATGCTGGCATCCGTAACGTTTAAGGTGCTCAAATTACAGAAACGCGGAATCCTCTGTTTTACATTCCTTTCGAAAGATAGCGATGCCATCAGATCCGTTCATCTATTAGTCTAACTTAGATGTGAACCAAGGTCGTATGGATTAGAGGATAGCAACTAGCTAACTATAGGTGTATTCTTACACATTTCTAAATGAGTCGACTCAAATGAAGTGATAATATTACTGACTCACTCGAGTGCAATCTGCACAATATTTATGATTTTTCATGTTCCACGATTCAAAAAAAAAAATTAATACAAAACATAAATAAATAAATAAATTCTTTATTGTCCAAACAGGTGATGTACCCACACTCAGGACAAATACAATAGGTGTAAATATAAGAGTAACGTAAACTATAAAAAAAAGAAGAAAAAACATGAAAATAATTACATAATATAGTAATTAAATAGATTGCAAAATTAGTATTTCTAATACATAACAATTATTACAAAAAAAAACTAATTATTATTATTATTATAAAACTAACACACAAAATATACAGTTTATTTAAGGACATGAATTATGATAGTGATAAAAAAAAAAGAGAGGGGTTACAGAGGCTGTTGTTATATTGGTGCAAGTTGGTTTTTAATGGTGTTCTTGAACATTCCGATTGAAAGGGAATAAATATCAGTTGAACTACAGTACTGGTTAAATTTGTTACTTATAGAATATATAGGCGATTTTGCCATTACATTTGTTCTAGGAGTACGAAGACAAAAACATTGTTCATTCCTGCAGTTAATACGAGATGTGTGGAAATTTAGTTGAGCTAACCATTCAGGACAGTCGATTAAGTGATTCGTAAGCACACAAATAGGCATGAATAATTCGTTCTGCGACTTTCGAGCGATAAGAGCGAAAATCGCGTTAACAAAATGTTGTCAATACCTTGTTCTGGGTAAACTCCATCCAGTTTATATGCCATCTACTTCATAAAGACACGCTGTATAGATTTAAGTTGTTGATTATGAGTGGTGTAGTAAGGTTACCACATTAATGAGCCATATTCAAGTTTTGTGTGAACATAAGCAACATTTAGATTTATGTAGCAGTCTTTGTTTTTAAAATCTTTACAATTTCTAAAAATGAGTCCGAGCATTCTTTTCGCGGATGACATAATATGAAATGAGAAACTGAGCTTTTGATCAAACTCAATATTCCAATATTCATGATGTAATAGAGTATTCATTATTTATTGCATAATTGTACTGAATAGGGTTGTTCTTCAAAGTGAAGGTGATAATATTTACATTTTTGAGTATTTAAAGGTAATTTATTTGATAAGCACCATGAACTTAAGGTAGCCAGATCTGTTTGGAGAAGTTCACAGTCATTTAAGGTTTCAATAAACAGTTTCAAGTCATCGACATACAAGAGAACATTGCTGTTAATATGAACAAAAATATCATTAATATAGACAGAAAACAGCAGAGGTGCGAGATTGCTCCCTTGAGGGGCACCGCTAATGGCTGTGAAATTGTGTGAACTATGACCCCTATACTCAACATACTGCGGTCAATTGTGCAAATAGGATTGAAAAAACATTAATTGGTTAGTGTCGAAGCCAAAGTCATTTAGTTTATTTAATAGGATGGTGTGGTCTAATTTATCGAAAAGTCTGTGTAGTTTGTATCTGTTTGGAGTTGATTATCTATAGCATCACTGGCGGCTTGAGTAAAACAAATTAGATTTGTGGTTGATCGTTTAGTAATAAATCCGTGTTGTTCGGTGTAAATAATATTTTTAACTTCAGGGAATATTCTGTTATAGATACACATTTCGAAGGCCTTTGCAAAGTTAGACAGTAAAGTGATTGGCCGATAATTCAAAATATTGTTGATAGCACCAGATTTGAGAATTGGGCAAATCTTAGATATTTTCCAGGCAGTTGGGAAAGCGGTTAGGTTTAAGGAGAGATTAAAAATTATTTGCAACGGCTTAGCGGAAACATGAGCAGTCTTTAATGAGAAAACTGGGGACATTATCGTAGCCACAGGTAAGTTTCAGTTTTAGAGCTTCTGTGACTTCAGATTCACTTATCGACTTCACAGATATTTGTGGAAAATCAAGGCGTTGCTAAAGTATTGTTGTTTAGATTGCCGGTGACAGATGGTGTATACATACTTTGAAAAAAACTGACAAATGCATTGACAATTGCTGGTGGAGTTATATACTCAATATTATTGTAGTACATAAGTCCAGAAATGCTGGAAGTGCCTTTCTTATAATGTATAAAGGACCAAAAGAATTTGGGATCAAATTTAATAGTTTTCTGTTTTATTTATGTATTGGTTATATGCGATATTTATATTGGTTTTAATGGCTTTTCTTAATGCACTGAATTGTTTGAATAATTCTGAATTAGTGACTTAACCTTACAGTACACAGTAACATGTAGTTTTTAGCTTTCATTTCACATTAATTTTTTTTTTTAATGGCAATAATAAAATCACCGATTTAAATCGGTTCACTCTTATTTAAAGTACTGCATATTATAGACCATAGCAGTTTTACATGTTTTCATTAAACAATAACATCAAAACCACAATATTTGGTCAAATACACATCACACATCATGCATCCTGCATCCTTTCTGGGATATTATACATATCTCTAAAAAAATAAAACTAACAAATGAATAGTAATTATTTATTATAACAGTACAATATCTTAATAATAGATATAGAGCATATAACAATTAGGCTATTAATGGAATTTCAAGTGTTGTCTTTAAATAACTAGTTTGTACCAGGTAACTAACTGATCGTTATTTATTACTTAAATTGTTAAGATGGTATAGAGTGCTTCAGCTCTTAAAGTTGGGAAGCATATATATTTTTATACATTAGGAAACACTCTTAGTAAATAAGTACGCCTGTTAATGCGATTTCATTACGGTTTTTGGTATTTAGAATGACTTTAATAGAACTACAATAAAATAACTTTTTAGCTGTTTGCAATATAAAAAAAGTGTCTTAACCAATTTTGTTCTTAAACTTTAAATTTAGCTGTGATCACGAGAGCTATATGGAAAAAGCTGTATATCTTAAAATAAAACTGTAATCTATTAAAGAGTTGAAATTTTTAATTTATCAAAATAATTTAGTAACCCTTGTAATCTTCTTTTAACTTTCTTTTGATCGTCCACAGTACACCCAAGGAGAGCTGATTCAAACTTTTTATCAGTAATTCCTTGAACCAAATTTGAAGAACATGCATTCATGTAACTAACACATTTCGCCTTTGCCGTTTCTCCATCTCCTTTTAAAGATATCACGAGACCATCTATAAGGTGGTTTACTTGAAATAAAGCTTCTTCTTGCATTTGATCGCGCTGAGTGAGAACTCTAACTTCTACAGTGTGACATCGATTCATTATCCTATCTGCATATCGGTTAACATCATCCCTATCATCTACAAAAGTATATATTTTAACCTAATTTAATTTGTGCTACAATTAATGCAACCTAATCTTTGAACCACGATAGTTGTTGGCAATATTGAAAACCTCCCAAACAAATCAAAACCATATAATTATTACAGTCAGATATTGCTAATAGTTGTTAATTCTACCCGAGTTGTGCTGATTATATGTATGAACTTTATTAAATTGTTTATAATACCAGTATCTAAATAGAAAGCAGGTACATATATTATGTATTTAGTCAATTATAATGTAATGTCATAGATTAAAAATATTTACTTGTAAATGTTATGTTTACTTCATCGATTCTAATGATTTGTTAATTTAACATAAATATGAAAAACCTACTTTTGGCAAAATAATTGATTATTAATGCCGGATCCGAATGTTACATTGAGAATATTGTTGTGGAACATTGTGAAAATGTCTCGTCCACTTCCTTCTCGAAGCACTGTAGAACAATGGATAAATAATTTCCCGGAGTTAGTTTGTTGGTATAGAAGTTCGGTGCAATATTTGTGAGAAAATTTCGTTACGTAATACTCAGATCCGGGCCTTGTTGACTATATCCCTGTATTTTATAAAATCTTTTGACACTCAGCACAAAAAAATCTACCTGACCTGACTGTTATTTCAATTGTTTTGTTTAGAAACTTTTCAATGTTACCAACTGTAATTTATGACGCTTTTTGGATCCATTATAGTGAATTAAGTATATATGTTGAACGCAATTGCTGAAATCTGCCAATAGCCGAAATTTATACTCGCAACGAATCTTAATAGTCTAATACTCACAATGGCTGCTTTCTTTTTCCGGCTGGTGCAGCACAGGTACGGCTCCAGAGTTCATAGTATGTATAAAGTGCAGTTATTTTTACCGAGAGCATTAAACACTGGTGTTACTCAATTCTACTTTTCCTTTCCCGTTTACTTGATGCTTAAAGCCAAGTTCTTTTTGTAGCAACTTCCAAACCTTAAACTCTGATACAGTTTAGGTGTTCAAAGCCCCAAATCGAAAGCAGCTAATGCGTTGTGGGCAAATTTACAAAATCCACTGCACGACTTGACGACGCATAGAACATATACGAATTTCATTGTATTATAGGTAACGTATAATAGTACCCACGATGCCAACTGCAAAGCCAACTTAGTATTCTAACCTATTAATATCGGCATGCTTTATATGTTAATGACATTTTAACGATCATTTTAAGACAAGGAAAATTAATCAGACAAATTTGAAGGCATTGGTCTGGCCATCACATTTTAAAAGTCATTTTAGGGCAAGAAAAATTAAGCAGAAAATTTTGAGGTTTGGTAAAATACTTCATGTAGGGTCTTCTTTCACATACCCAAGTGTCATCCCCAGCCCTCTTTGTGAATGGGTGGTTTTGGGATTCAAAGGGTTATTTTTTTATTTATTATGAAATTGCCTTTTCTACGTGTTCTTTTAAACAATAACCTTTCAAATTTATGTCATTCCCCTTAATTTTTCTTGTCCTAAAATGACTTTTAAAATGTCATTACGCAAAGACCCATGAGTCAAAATCCAACCGTTGGCTTTGCAATTTGCATTATGGGTACTCTACGTTACCCATAATTCGTATATGTTTGATTTTCGTCATCACATCGTGTAGTGGATTATGTTAATTTGCCCACAACGCATTGTGAGTAATAAATAGTATTAAGATTCGCTTCAGTGAGTGAAAAAATTATACAAAATTTACCCACACACGATCTGAACATATAAGGAACTCCCCAACACATTGTGGGTATAAATTTCGGTTATTAGCCGAGTTTGGCAATTGAGTACACCACATAAAAATTAAAATACTATTTACAATATGGTGCTTTTTAAATGTCGCAATAGCAGAAAAAATGATTGAATTCGTCTATTCGAAAAAGGCACAAGTGCCCTATTTTACGATTTCAGTTTTTATGCATAATTGTTTTGCGGATTTAGTCTTGAATTTTATGTGAAAATAAAACAACATTTATATTATGGTTCTAAATACAAGTCTGATATTGAAATTTTTAGGCTTCTGTGTGAAAAAGACAACATATGTCATTTTCCAACAGATTAATCAGATTAGTAGATACATTGCCATCTATTTATATTAATCGGAAAGTGTATATTAATGTGTATTATTATTAACTAATATATAAAGGAATTCTATTTTTTATTTTATGATGGGCTTACATTTGCATAAGTTTAATTTAACGAAACCTCGTGTTCTTCAACTTGAACCACCAAATTTAGAAAACATCAGGACATAACATGGAGATTTGTAAAAAAAAAAAATCTGATCCGAAAAGTATACCACAGGGAAAAAATACTTTTTTTACATGATACTAATGTAACTCAATGAAAAGATTCCAGAAGATGACATATTATTGTTTATACATTAACAAAATGCATTTGCTTTTGCTCATGCTATACTGTTTATAATAAAAAATAATAGTGGACAAATTTTGAAAAAAAAAATATATATTTTATGTTTCTGTAAAATTTTCTTTTCATGATGTGCCATTTTCGAATAAATCAATTCAATTGTTCTCTGTCAATAAATTTCAAAGATCTGCTAAATTATTATTTGGATGCAGTGGCGGCTAGTTAAATTGATACTTAAATGAAAACATGTTTTAAAAAAGATTGCAGTAAAAATTTGTGAAAAATGTTCCGGGTAATTTTTAGACATGTAAAATGTAGAAATTTTTTTTTTCACAATCATGAGGACATTTTTCAACACATTTGAAATGGTATCTTTTCATCAAGGTCGAAGATGGTTCTTGTGAAACCTTTAGACAAAAAAGATGACAGGTATATTATCTTCTTTGTGAAAATACTGGAAATTTTGTAGTAATCTTTTACACATTTCATTTCTAGAATTACATAATATCATTATTCAACGTGGATATCAGAAAAGTATTTTATACTATGTCATAAATATCAAGGTTGGGTGGGTATTATACTTTTGGCATAAATATAAATATGTAGTTTGTTGCAAATAAATTAAAGTATACACTAATGGGGAGTATAATATTAATATTATAATTTATATAAATAGAAGCTATATATTCTTAACATTAAAATAAATTATTTACATTTAATCAGATGAAAATTATTTACAAAACATAAAATTCACATTTTTGAATTATAGTGGCTAACTAAAAATAATTTACCTACTTGATCTGATCTAGTATTAGTAAAAAAAAAAACATAAAAGTTTTACTCTTCTTCGTCTTCATAGCTATCATCTACACCGTCAATGAAATCATTTAATTCAGTTGGAATATCAGTCATTTTTAGTCAATGGTATACATCAGTGGTGTATTTACTAAAGGTCCAGGGGTACTGGATCCCCCAGTCCAGTCATCTGCAAGTAAAACCTTAAAATAATTAATCTCCCTTGAATTAAAAATTAACACAATGCATTTTCAAAGATTCTTTCCGACAGGTATTTAATATAATAATTATTATATAAGGAATCTACTGCATTTGACAGAAATATATTTTAACTACCATTGATATGGAGCATTACACAATACGGTATTAGACTTACAGTATATAACGATAAATTGAACAAGATACCAAAAGTATTTTATAATTTTTTAAGATACGTTTTATACATGTTACAGTGAAAGCAAGAAAGCAGTGAATATCAGCAATCACTATTGACATTTATGAATGTCTGCTCCTAGTTAGTAAAGTTGATTAATAAAACTGTAAAAAAATATACATTTTTAATTATGTATTATTTGCTATTTCTTTTTGAATTATTTACATTTAGTAGATTTTCTACATTTTACACATTTACTAGTACAATTATTAGTAATTGTCAGCTTTTACCAATGACTAATCGACAATTTTCACATGAGAATTACATGGTGCTAAGTAACAATTTACTGTTTTTACAGGAAAATGTCTTTAAGATTATAATCTCTAGAAAAGTTATTTTAGTACCATTTTTATATATGTATGAAATGCATGGAATGAAGTAATTTTTTATTTAGTAAAATTTTCTAGCCAGAAAGATGCAGTCAGAAAAACGTTTACAGTAGATTGTAATAAAAATCTCAGTTTGGAGCAAAATGTTGCTTAGAATCTTATGGTTCTCATGTGATGTAATGCTAATATTCACTGGAATTCTTTCAAATTATTATTACTATTAGCTCTCCCGGGTAAAGACTGTACACGTCGAAAGGGCTTCAATATGCAACCGGTCTTTCCCTGGGTAGGCCATACATACATTTTTATTCATATGTAGCATAAAATAAATTTCAACATATACCCAACCCTGATAACCTACAAAAGTATTTACACCATAGATAAAATTCTTCTAAATCCACTGAATTTAGTCCCACATTAGAGAAATTATATTGTAGCCCAAATATACAACGCTAAACCTGTACAGTGATAGAGAACAAGGAATATTTATAATTTCACCAAAAAAATATACTTACTGTCTTCTAAATCATACATTAAATCAGCGTTTCTAACGGAATCCAAAGTAGACAGTAATGCATCTCTATCTTCTTCCAGCTGACTTGCACCTTTTCTCAGTTTCTCCACATGGCTTTCTAATAAATCTAGAAGCTCCAAAATTCTTTCTTTTGGAGTTTTTGTACTCATCATATCGTTTTCATCAATTTTTGGCAGAGTTTGTAAGACTAATGCGGTAGTCATGCCTAAAAAAACACGTAAACAAGATTAAATGTTTATAAACGATATTTTACATAACCTGAAAAAAACGATAAACAATTACCTGATGAAGTACCGGGCAACGGATCTACATCCATCCCTCCGTAATTATCCTCGTAGGAAGCCAGTTTTGACGACACAAAAATATTGATTTTTCGGAATCAATCCAGAAAAATCTCGACGTCGTATGATACGTACCCATAGAAAAACTGCCACAAACACAAAACAGTGACGTACCGTTGTGTTGTTCGGACATTACATTATTTGAAGTAAATCTCAATTTTGAAAATCTGGCATATTAACAAACTTTCATTATATTTACCTTACCACTTTTTTGTTTAAAATAAACTAATAATTAATGATACTATGGAAACCGTCCAATGTGGTATAGTTTATCCAATGTCAGTTTAAAATATTATAAATTCAGCGTCAGTGTTACGGGTATAACTGAAACGATTTTTTTTATAAATATTGAAGGGCATGTATTGAAAAGCCTTGAAAAGTAAGTTACACGCGCCTATGGATGGCATGTGTTCGAGGTCGGTTTACAAAGGAATGACGCGCTCTTGTTTATTATATCGTTTTAAACTGACTTTGGATAAACTAATTCAGGAATGAAGTAGAAATTAGAAGAGATGGTGTATTAAAATCTGAAAATTAAAAATTCTCAACATACACATGCTACTAGGCGTATATTTTCGAAGTGATTTAATGGATTAAACTGATTAATCTAATAGCAATCACTTTAGCTAATGTTTTTTTTTTTTTGAAGTGACCATAGTCGCAACTGAGCAAACTAATCGACAAAATAGTGTGATCCACAGAACAGAAAAAGTGATCAGTTTAACCACGTAAGAAGTGGGGAGAAAAAAATGTACAAAAGGTTGTTCAGAGTTTGAAGTATTATATTATCTGCTTAGGGCACTTCAGTCTCATTTAACACTAATTGAATGATACTGTCTCCCTCTCTCTCTCTCCTTCATTATTACAACAATAGCAGTGTTTATAAACTACACTGATAATAATTTCCTTGCATGTTATCATCCGATTAGTGTTAACCGAGACTGAAAGTACCAATCCTTAAGCCCGATATTTTCAGTCTCGGTTAACACTAATCGAATGATACTGTTTCTCTCTCTCTCTCTCTTATTGTTACAACAATAGTTTCCTTGCATATTAGCTGTTTTCTTTCGTTCTGAGTAAACTGATTAAAGTTAGCACTTCTGAACGCAATCACTTTTACTGGCGTTCTTTTGTCAATGTTCAGTCTCCCCACTCTTCTCATAAAACTGATTGCATTCAGAATTCCCTTCACCCCTCGAGCACAAATATTTTTTTCGGTTAGTTCGATTATTTCAATCAGTTATTTACATAACCTAAAATAAGATGAATAATAAGGGTGTTCTTCTGGTGAGTGAACTGAAGTGAATATTTTGTTCATTTTCAGTTTACTCACTTTCGGTACATTCAGTTCGATCAGCACGAAAGAAAACAGCTATTATCATCCGATTAGTGTAAACCAAGACTGAAAGTACCGGTCCTTATAAACGTTAAATATCAGTTAACTACGTTAATAAATGTACTTTATCGTATTTTCTTGTCGGTTATAACTAGTCAAGAAGAGATTCCTACAAATTCAAATAACGGAACAAAATTAAGTCTACGTTTTTTTTTTTTCATAATTTATGGTAAAATAATTGAGATGAAAATTCAAGAAATAGGTATAAATAGGGAACACAATGAAAATTAAAATAAAAAGCCATTCTGCGAAGGTTATAATTTGTCATAATTTGTGTGCATGTGTCGACTAAGTACAGAAAAAAAGAACGCCTACTATTAACATACTAAATTGCTAGTGGTGGGATAAAAAAACATCAGGCTACCTTGTCTACTTATTTATTTTTTTACAAATAACGATTAAAATAAGCATTAAGTACATTACAACCATATACATATAAATAAAAGATTTTACATTATAAAGAACACATTTTAAACGAATGGTTATTAAAATTAAATATATTATGCAACTAAAACATTATATAAATCAGGAATTTTTATAGTTAACACAATTTGATGGAATTGTTCAATTAATTATATTGTTATTTTGAATAATGTAAATATTTACTTTTGAAATAAATAATTACCTGCTTTTAATGGCACAAATTAATATGGTTTTATAAATATTTATTTAAAAGTTATTAAATTATGTATTATAAATTATAACTAAAATACAAAATAAAGATTTACATATTCACAAATTGAAATATTAACCACAATTCACTGCACCATAGAGCTTTAAGACCGGTACATATATAGGAAATCTAAAGAAAAAAAAATAAAATTGCTTTTACAAATTTTCAAAATAGTATATACCCATGAATCTATGTATAAGCAATATACCTATATCTGCGCCCCTGCATTATATGAACTTACTTATGAAAGGAGCAATCCCAACATTTCACAATAGCTTTTTTACACAATATACAGCTCTTTGGCATTTTACTGCCTCGATATTTATTTTAAAGAAACACCGTTTTTCAAGCGCAAAATAATGGAAAACACAAATTAACAATAAATATGGCAAACAGCTAAAACCAGAGACAACCCGAGACGCGCAAGTACGTGCTAAAATTTAATCCGCAGTATTGAATTGGACGATTGTAATGGAAGGTGAAAGTAGATGGCGCAAGAAGCAAACACCCGCGAAAATTCAAAACCCCCATTTTATTATTTTATTGATATTATTTATAAGCTTTATTTCTGTAGCAGTTGGTGATCATTTGTGGACCAGAAGTAGTCGATTAGTTGTTTTTAAATACTTCTATTCGCTGGAAGTTAAAAACTAACCGAGTGACTATCTCTGATGATCCACAAACGATCATCAACTGCTGCAGAAACAAAGCTATTTTAAAGTTAGTTACAAAACTAGAGGTCAATTAATTTTTTATGTTAAACTAATCAAAAGGTTAATTGTAACCTTGTTGAACCGCTTAACATAAGATTTAAAAGAAATATGTTTTTTGTATTGGATAATTAACATAACACTCAAAACACAAGTAGGTAGGTAATAATATTTTGTACAAAATTTATTAAAATCAGAAAAATACAAAAAAGCAAATTTAGGACATTTTGTCAATATATTACAGAAAATATCAAGAAAGCATGATAGTTATTTATGCAACAAGACCGGAAAGCGATTCTTAACAGGGCGAGCTGGCAATTTCCATTGCAAAAGCCCTGGCGAGTCCAGTAAAGTCACTTTCTGGGTGTGTTGTGTACAATGTTTTTTCTGCAATGGTTCCTGCTAGTCTCAAAAAACTTTTTAACTTTAATAAAATATAAAATCAACTGACAGACATCAGACACTTACTTTCAAGGAAGACTGGAATAATCATTTTTAATTGTTATTGAATACTTTTTGTCAACAGAAAATGACATAAGGAATCGGTAAAGACTTTACACATCCTTATGTCACTTTGCCGGGCTAGACCTGTAAATATGTATTTTCCACTCACAACATTGATCACAGTTAAATTTCTAGAAGGTTGCAGAAAAAGAATATTATTTAATGATTATAATTAAATTTAAAACATTTATTAGGCTTGACTTGCAGAGACTACCTTAAAATGTTATTAAGTGCTAGATGAAAAAATCATGTATTGTGTGGCACGCAACGTGGCTCTATAAAAATTAAGGTTCTAATTATGCGAAAGAATCTTCAGTTTTCTCTTTGTCTCACGAGCACTATTTTTTTATGATTCTTTTATTCATTTTGCCTCACGAGCATCTTTTTTATTTTGCTTCTGTGCCTCATTGTGCCTCTTACACCACCAAGGAATTCCAATTCTAATAATTCCCCGGTCATTTTCGAACGGTGACATTCTGATCTGATACAGAAGTGCTGGGAATCTCCTCCAAAAATTCACTAACTGCCTTCACTATGCTAGGAAATTCCTCTGCCAACGCATAAGGTATATTCTTTGAAGTTGAGGCCTCACTTGAGGCTAGATCTGAAGTAAAATGAGATAGATATTAGCGACCATGTTTATTGGTTCAAATCTATATTTCTTTATTTTGAATAAATTAAATAATAGTAAAAAGTCTGCGATAATTCTACCAAGCTAATTAGTAACAACTATGGATTGATATCTAAGGGCCCCTCACCACCAACATTTTGTAAAACACATATTACCTGTTTGCACTTGGTATGATGCCAACTGACGACATGGAAAAAGTGTGGGGACTGCATTGCGGGTCAACCTATGACTACTTAGGTCGACATAACTCTCAACAGTAAAATGACGGGAGCATATCCTATAATTTTGAAGAGTTTCTTCAGTGTAATATATACCCATATTCTCTTGCCTAATTTTTTACCTGTAAAACATAAAAAATTGTGCTGTTAGAAGTGTTGTTAATTTAGTGCAGGCCTTAATTTACCTTTCCAACCTTGAAGGAAAATAATGAAGTTTTGCCACATTGTCCTCCGAAGAACCACACACATAACACAATCTAATTCGTGACTCTGTGGCCATCTCAAACAAAAAATAACCTACAACCAATTTCAAAGTTTATTATGAGGAATGAAATAAGTAAAGGATACAGTTAGCACATTTTCTAATACTGTTTATACTTTCTGATTAATATATAGGTTAGATATAGCGGATAAAATTATTTATAATTTTATAACTTACCAGTTATATGAAATTGGTAGTCTTTAAGAAGAGAAATAGTCTTTAACACACAAATATCATAAAATACAACGAGAAATAATCAAAATCACGACAAAATAACAAACACTTCTTTCGTCAGTTCAAGTTGACAGATAAATATCATAGAAAATATATTATAATATTTTTTTTATTATATCTTATCTATGATAAATATCACAGAGAAAGCGCGGGATAGAACAGAAATGACAGCAGTGCAAGTGCTACCCTCTGCTTTCACCTTCCATTTTATCGGACTAGGACAGCTATATTTGACTATTCTTATATTAAATAGAGATAGCGAATAAATGTTAAAATCGGACAAAATTTTTTATCCACTTGCACGTCTCGGGTTAGAAAGACATCGACTGTAACCGAGCATCACCCGAGTATATGTATACACAGAACAGTTAAAAGAATATAAATCCGGGAATATTTTTTAAAAATGACCAATCAGCAATGAATACTTTATTTACGATCCACAGAGGTTATTTGATTTCAACCGAAAACAAATAACGAGATCCAATTAATTGGTTGTTAAAATCTCTGATGAACACTAATCTGTTGGTAAATAGGTTAACTATTATATTTGTTACATTTGTGGATATGTCACAATTACGAATCAGTTTTTTCCGCTAAAATATTTAAGTCGACAGAGTCGTACGCCCCTTGTATATCTAAAACAAAGCAGCTAAGTAATTGTTACGCGAGAAGTTATCCACCGCCAATGTGTTCGAAGGATTTATTTATTCATTTGTGTTATTTTAAGTTTTTAATATTGGTTTTTCTTCGATCTCTGCTTTGTTTGGACGTTTACTTGTTTCACCAAGGTATAAGATATTACAATCCAAGATATAAGATATTGCGATTATTACATTTTAACGATGAAAGCCCTTTCTTTGTGACGTTTAGCGATCTGATAGGTTAGGTTCCCGCATTCACGCTCTAGCCTATCAGATCGCGAAACGTCACAAAGGGCTCTCTCCATCGTTAAAATGTAATAATCGCTTATCTTATATCTTGATGAAACAAGTAAAAGTCAAAACAAAGCAGAAATCGAAGAAAAACCAACATTAAAAACTTAAAATAACACAAATGCAAAAAAAACACTTCGAACGAAAAGCGAAAATGCCCTTTGTGACGTCAAAGACGTTTCCCCCACCATAATTTTATTAAATGCGACAACCGTTTTGTTTATGATGAACCGTGCCCGAACCCCACGGTTCATAAAAAAAAGCCATATCCGAACCCGACCAGGTATAATCAGTGTTGCCAACAAAGATCATATAAGGTTGCCAATCTTCGTACTGCAAAATTCCATAGAATTTCTTGAAAATATCCGTAGAAATCTGTAGCGGGAATTTCAAATTCGTAGAAAATAATTCGTATTTTATATTTATAATTTCAGGTTTTAAAATTAACTTGTGAGCACAAAAACGTTGAAGATGGAAATAAATCACATAAATACGTTTTTATACATACAATAAAAACTTTATTTCGTTCTAGTGCATTCGTCTTCGTTTATATTACAAGTATACCATAATAAAAAGCTAAAAGTAACATAAAAGTGATTCTTCTATATAAAACAATATTCTAGATTTACCTTATGGAGTGTAGAGAAGGAGAAACGTCTCCGTGTTAAAAAAAATGTGATCGGATTTTCGATGGAATAGGTGGCGCTGATTGAGAGGAGGTATTCTACGTGATTTTGTTTTTACTATTTTTATTATTTTTTTACGCTGTATAATTCTTTTCAACACCTACATAATATTATGTTTTCGTTAGTTTATAGAATCTGAAGCTAGTTTCAGAGATATAGTAAGTGTTTAACTTCAGACTCAATCCCATAATACGATCAGCGCCACATCTCATACCTTACAGAATTCAGACCACATTTTGAACGTACCGTCCATAAGAGACGTTCCTCCTTCTCTACACTCCATAATTTACCTACACCGAGTTTAATGACAGTTTAAAATAAACAGGGTCACATCACAGATACAAAAGGCAACTAGAATATAAAGACGTAAATAGTTTTATGCATTTTGAAAATTTGTGATTATAATTATTTCAACTTCAAAGAGATTTTGCTATTTTCTGAACTTAATTTATAATTATAACAAAAATAAAAAATGCGTAGATTTTTTAACTAAAATCGGCGAATCAGAGTGCTGCTTACAGAATTTGATTATTTCATAAAACATCTCTTACCTACTTGTAGAATTCATCTTCTATGCAGTTTGTCATCGCGCTGTTTACGGAACACTAGGTATGGTCGCAGGAGATACTATAGGTTGTGATTTTTACTCTGAGCATGACGTCATCAAGCAAATTAGTTCAACTTTGATCTCGCTGAAAATGGCAACTAGCGAACAGCTTTCAGCAGTGAAAAAATATAGGTAAAGTTCTGTGCATCTAAGAACATACGAATTGAGTAAATTATTTACTTACCATTTCTTTTAATTTATTATGAAGATTATAACATTCTATAACCTAACTTTGTGTTGAGAGCACAGCGGTCTACGTATCGTGACTTTACCCAAAGCTGTAATATTTACTCCGCGTCTGGAGCAAGAGTATAATATGATGATGAGTGACTGATGAGTCTGATGACTAAAGTTGCAAATCGTTTCTGTGTATCATGGTCGTAGAATACAGATGTACTTACTGTCGCTGGCATTCACCTTGACCCCGAAACTCTTTCTCCAGTCCAGTCTATTATTAGCTTTTGAGTTGTGTACACATTAAATCACTTGGGCGTATCGCATATTGTTTATGTGTTTTTATTTTATTTGTTGTATTGTATATTTGATTTGTATTGTTGATATTAATTTAATAATAAAGCATGGCAGATGTACGCAGGGGTAGAAAATGGCCATTTGCTGACAAAGTGAATAAATTCATAGGTGAATTCCCGGATTTATTCTATGATGGTGCTAAAATAATTTGTAGTGTGCGAGAAAGATTGGATGTGCTGAGATAAGCGTGATTGTGGACTTCACGTAAATTGTGTACACCATAAAAATAAAAAAAATGGCGTGCCTTCGACAACACAGTTTATGTTTGATTTACTATTAATGTTGATTGCCTGTAATGTTCCGCTGCACATACACGATAAACAACCATTTCGAGAGTTCTGGAATAAATACAATATCAAGTCGCACAACGTTATGTAACTATCTACCAACTGTACACGTGGACATGGTAAATAAGACGAAATGTGAATAAAAAATACACGGCTGTGGTTCTGTTCATGAGACAACAAATTGTAAAAAAAAATCTATCTTAAATGTTATAGTACGAGTACTGGACCCTCTTAAACCGACAGTTCCACTGTTACCAGCTAGCAAAAGACTAAGTCAGTGTAATAGCGAAACAATTACCAGGGCGCTGCTGGAGACGGCGTTAGAAAAATTTGAACTGTCAAAAAGTCAAGTGTTGATGTTCGTGACTGATGGCGCCGTGACAATGCGTTCGGTAGGCCGTTCTTTGCAAGAACAGGGTAGTACGTTTATACATGTTATGTGTAAAGTGCATGCTTTACATCTTGTGGCAGAAACTATTCGAAAAGGATTTCCAGAGGTGGATGCATTAATAGCAAGTACAAAAAAAATGTTTCTTAAATCTCCTATACGTCTCCGTGCATTTCATAGCAAGTGTCCCGGTATTCTTGAACCACCACAGCCGATTCTTACACGTTGGGGGAACGTGGTTGCAGGCAGCTTTTTATTATGCTGAATATTTCCAACAAATAAAAGTTGTGATACTACAATTCAATCTAGATGAGGCTGCAGCTATTAAGGAAAGCCAAACAAAATTCGAAGATATTTCCGTTGAAACAGCTTTAAAAAATATTGCGAGAAACTATAAACCATTACATGAAAGCATAAGAAAATTAGAAAACAGTGCGTTGTCGTTAGCGGAGTCACTGCAAATAGTGGACGAAGTAAATCTACTGTTACACGCTATAGGTGACGCAATAAATGAGCACGTTAAAGAAAAGTTCGCAAGTGTGTTAAATAAAGACAGCGATTTTACCAAATTAAGATAAATATGTGATGGTGCAGCTCCAGATCCGTTAAGTGCGTTCAAAGACTGTTTTACGTATGCGTGTATTACATCAGTAGATGTCGAACGGTCGTTTTCAAAATATAAGAATATATTTTCACCAAAGCGAACATCACTCATGGAGACAACCATAGAAACATACCTGATGCTGCAAAATGGCTATACATCTTCTCCAGTTTGTGATAAGCAAGCTAGTTCATCAAGCTAGTTAAAAGGGTAAGTTTTACATACATTGTTATAAATTGTAACAGTTTAGTATTTCTCGTATTAGTTAATTTCGCGTACGCCACTGTCCCACGGAACATTTTTGACAGCCCTACTGGATGAGTGACGTTTTTGTCCGCTAGCGAACAAGAATCAGGTAAAAATGTCTTGTTTAGAGTAAATAATGGCCACCGGTGAACACCAGGGTTGCCACGATTAGAACAAATATCGTGCTGATCCACAAATTGTAATGTTTTGTAATTTTGAAACGTTTTCTCTTATGAAATAATCAATTTGTGTACCTTAAAATATTCATTTATCCATTTACTAACATAATAAAGAACTAGAACTAGTTAAAAGTAGATTATATGACAAAAACCTAACTTGTTTGGACATTACTTAGTTTTCAATAGTATGACTTCTTTTGGTAGTTTTAATTTTTAATTTAGTTGAAACAGCCAACACTGAATTTTTTAAGTTACTCATAGCAACCAGTTCGACAAAAGTATGATCAATTATTGTTAATTTTTTTTATTGTTTGGACTAAAAATCGTACAATGCGAACAAATTGTAATAAAACGCGATGATTTTAAAATTGTAGTAAAAGCGCAATGACAGCATGTAAATTCTAATCAAAACATTACCATTGTAATAACTGTGGCAACGGCAACCGTGGACAGACCTATTGAGATTCCAAACTAGAGGAATCCACAATTGTGGGACAGTTGGCAACCCTACATTGGTGTACCTAGACCCAGAGAGGGTTGAGGGTTGTCTCTCTGGCCATATAAATGAATACCGGGTGGAAAATGTGAAGTGTTGCAATCTTATTGATTTATTTAATGATAGTTAGGGATATTTGCACAAGATATTACACTGTGCAATGAACATCTGATGATGTGTAGAGTGTGTCGGTATAATTAGTTTTGTGGTATCTCAGAAGTGCGTGTTCTAGAAAATGACCAAAAAATATTTCAATAAATTTAGAATTATATGTCCTAAAAATTAAAACCGCTGCCAATTATAACTTGGGGATCAGAACTTCCTCACCATAGTAAATCTCGACGTGTGGTGGAGTTTATAATAAAAGTAATTTTTGACGTTTCAAAAAAGTCACATTGGTGGAATGTCACTAATATTTTTTTAGACATTGGGACCGATTTTGCTCATCAACGAACTCAATCTCTTCCTTGATCTCTAGCATGTGTGTACCAAATTTGAAAGCTTTATCTCAAAAATTGTAGCTGCTATCGCGAACCACACAGACAAAATTTTTTCTGTCTGAAATTTTTGTGTATTGTCATAATTCGTCGAGATTCGTCCAGAAATGCAATAAAAATTTTCAAAATTTTTTTCACGAATACATAACTCACTTTGAGTGGTGAGGAAGTAAAAAAAACCGCTGCCAATTACTTGGGGATCAGAACTTCCTCAGCGTAGTAAAACTCGACGTGTGGTGGAGTATATAATAAAAGTAATTTCTGACGTTTTAAAAGTCATATTTTTTGACGTTTCAAAAGTCACATTTTGACGTTTCAAAAAAGTCACTTTGACGTTCCAACAGTCACATTTTTTGACGTTTCAAAAATTGGGACCGATTTTGCTCATCAACGAACTCAATCTCTTCCTTGACGTCTAGAATGTGTGTACCAAATTTAAAAGCTTTATCTCAAAAACTGTAGCTGCTATCGCGAACCAGACACATAGACAGAAATTTTTTTTTGCCTGAAATTTTGTATATCGTCATAATTCGTCGAGATTCGTCCAGAAATGCAATAAAAATTTTCAAATTTTTTTTCACGAATACATAACTTCCTCACTGAGGGGTGAGGAAGTAATTACCTATCAGTAAAAATGAAATTCCAATGGAATAATAATACACACACATTGGTGTATGTTACGATCTGAGCACAAATGTGTTCAGTTTGTGCATGACATCACAGTGAAACTGAATATAAATCATTATAGTTTGTACGAAGTCAATTGAAATCGTATAAAAACTAAAAGCCTGCAAAAACCGTCGGCATCTCTTTATTGTACATGGGCGGAGGTAAATAGAAATGCTTGTCATAAGATAATGTTATACTTGTTTGAAAATTGTATTAATTTTTATTATTTTTTGTTTATAGATAGGCTATTTTTGTTCATTTCGCCAATAAAATATTTTTGAAATATTATATCAGTTTTAGATATAAATTCTAAATATTTAAATTTATTGGGTTTAGTTTTAAAGTTAACCCATACTATATTGAAATATGTTATTGCTCTGCAAGGACCAACGAGAAGGTATGAACATATCCTTGCCAGGATGAGGGAATGGGACAGGTTAGATTAGCGAGGGGCAAGGATGTTATATAGTAAAAAATAAAATAAAAGTTTCTTCTAAAATAAAAATAAAAATGTAAGTTTCTTAACCAAAGCAAAGAATTAGTACCACAAAAATAAATATTTGTTTAGATAAAACATAAAATATGTCTCTAGAATAAAGTAACTTAAATTAAAATTTCTTGTCAACTAAGTAAAATATATTCCAAGAAATGTAACAATAAAAAAGTAAACTTCATACCTAATATAATATCTAAATATTTTGTTCTGAAAATATATGTATATTAAAAAAGTTAAAGGCTAAAAGTTGACGCGTCCGAATCTTCACTTTCTGAAGAGGAATCATTACCAGGTTGAATTATAATCGGTGCATCTAGATACACTATATGCCTGTTTAGTTTACGATATTCTCTGATTTTTTCCAAATAATCTACCCGAAGTGCTACTATACGTCGTGATTCCATAATTACCATACGACTGTCAAGTTTTTTATGTTTAAAACCGCATTCTAATAAAACATTTCGTAGTGTATCTAAAGAACTATAATTATAATCAGGATAATCGCTTAATTTTTCTCGAATCAGTTTTAACTAGGAACTATATTTTTTTCATACATATTATAAATTATACGCCGTATTACATCTTTGGTAGCATCATCAATATTTTTTAATTTCATATTTTTCCGTTTCCTATTTGTACCGTGATCTATAACATCTCCTTTTTTAATTACACGATAAATTGTTGATTTTGATATTTTAGTTAATTCGTTAATACGTTCTATTATTTCTTTCTCACATTTTTCACGATTTTCGCTTTTTAAACGTTCATATATATTTAAAATAATGCGTTAACTTTGTACGTGTAAATCTTTATTTTGAAACTCTAAATTTATTTCGTCTTCCTCGACAATAACAGGCTCAACTATTTAGGGATTTTCGGGCGTTATTATATTATCTTCTGTTTCAAATGGTCTCCAGAAAGCCATGGTAAATTAGTAAATACCTAATACAATATCTTAAATACCTTTTATGTAGTAATAAATATTTACCAATATGAACACTAAGTATAAACCGAACCACCTTGATATTATAATAGGTATTTTTGCACTGCACTGGACAAATGTAATAAATAAATAGGTAACATCCGAGTCCACGTTGACTCCTGACTGATATAAACTCAAACACCCACCGACCAACCGGATTGACGAATATTCTGATCCCAGCCAATCGTCGCCCATCGTCCTCAAAACATAGCCAATGCCGGCACATCTCACAAGTTTCCGTAATTGCGGAGAAACGATTTAATGAGTTTTTTTTTATACTAGTGGGCCTGTCCGTTTTAATATCTTTAAAACATGTGCAGTCGTAGATGGTTCGTTCAGGCTGATTACATTGCCAGTCTCGGACTCACCTGCACAATTTCAATTACCATTTGATTCTCGATACCATTGCTAAATACATAGGACAAAATATCAAGTTAAGTGCGCACAGTCCTGTGCTTTAACAATGACCAATTTCAATTGACTTCGTATAAACTATACCTCCATATGTCATTAGACTAAGGCATCGTAATCAAAGAATTAGTTTAGAAAACTGCCAGAGAAAAGTCGGAAAAAAATTGTCAACATTTCTTAATTATAAGCGTTAGATTTGAAATTGAATTTATATAATATATATGTAGTTATGAATTTACTAAAACACTATCCCCAAAATAAAAATTTGGTTGCATAAAAATTATGTTTAATCATTCTAAGTCTGAATCTTTTCCTTATATTTTCCATATATAATATAAAAATTAATTTTTTTTTTGGGTTCATTCAAGATTTGGCAGTTTTTAAATTGTGTGAAATTTGTAAAAGAATAGAATTTTTTTAGGAGTACCATTATCATTAATAACAATCCAAGTTTAGGCGAGGGATATTTTAAAATTAGATAAGAAAATATTTATATCCATATACTTGCAACAGTTTATTGTAATAAATGTTTACAAAACCACTTTATTCTTTGTCAAGTAAATTGGTAATGGTTATATCCTGTAATAGCTCGTTAACTGTTGTATTTTGAGCACTATAAAAATATAATTGCCTAGTTTGATTAACTTGTAAAAATCCATTTTCTGAAAACTTCCCTTTTATGTTAGAAGAATCCAGCCAAACGAACAATGCAATTTTATCTGTACTAATTCCTATCTCATAGACTTCTTCATTGCTAATTTTTTTAATGGAATCAATCTAGAAATTAAATCTATATACAAAATCAGAAAAATGAATATTTCTTAATAAATAATTTGATTTTGTTCTAATATATTTTACTTGTATTAACTATTAGATATCATTATTACATAAATTCAACATTTACCTGAACTTTGGGTTCTTGGAGTTTAGAATTTTTTTAATTTTCCAGGTAAAACAAAATTATCTGGAGCTATTTTTAATCCATCCTTGTCCAGTGATAAATAAATAAAGCAGTTATATTTGGCATCTTGTAATAAACCGCAATTTTGTTCTACTAAATAATCATCAATATTAAATGAATCAATCAGGTGGGATTTTCCTGCTTCCTAAAAATAATTTAAATATTAAATTTTCTATGCTTTACTCTACTGACGGTTGCATTAGAATTAGCTGTGATATTTCTTTTCCGAGGTTGATAGACTACCGACATTTATTCTTGGGTGTGTTAAATGTCTATTGACAATTTTAAAATAAATCAATTATTGGTTTGATCTGTAAAATTGTAAAAGTTGCTCAATCTTTTAAGCATATTTTATTTTTCAAGATTTTGGTTATTTGAATCTATTCAACTAAAATTATTTAATACAAAAAAAGTTTTAGTTTTTATTTTAACATTTAATTTTTAAGTAACCCTCTTCAACTGACTAAGTATAAATTATTTGGGGCTAGTTTCTAAGAAATTTGAAAGTTGATTAAGGGAAAATCAGTTGTCATATTTACTTCATAAAATTTAAAAAAAGGCATTTAGCACCTCAGACATATCGTACAAATTTTTTATTTAATATAGATCAACTCTGACACTAATCAATAGTATTGTCTATGGCTAATGCAAACAGATTATAATAAGAATATCTTTATTATTTCTATTTTTCCATGCAGTGTATGATATGAATAATTATTTGGTAATGCGTAATTATAAGCCCTAATGACCAGACCAGCAGTGGAACCACAAGAAACCGATATCGATATTTTCCCCTTACCCCTTATCCCACTTCACCTAAGTTCTCATCATATCGAAATAATTTAGTATTATCAACATTAGTCGATGCTATCAATGATCATTTCTATATACCCCTCTTACCCCACTGCACTCCTGTCGACTCGATTTTAAAACGAGTAAATAAAGTCGTTGAAATACAAATTTCGGGAGTTTTGTTTGAGGCTACGTTATGACAGCACTGATATTTAAGCTATCTTTGACTAGGTAATCTACAAGAAAACCTTATTCTTGTACCATCATTTTAGATGGAATGATAGAAAAAGATAAGATAATGAAAGTCAGTCCTAGACAATGGGATATTCTATTAAATTTATTTGAAATCAGACTATTGGGATAAATTTGAACTGTATCTTTGTCCAATGAATCTTTGATAGTTGCCACTAGCATAAAATATTAGAGCTGTAAATAATTTTTGATGGGGTTCAAGAGCATTTCGTCTAACATTAATATTAATATTAATAAAAGTGCTATATTTTTATTTACTCTAAATAAATGTTTGAAAAGAGTATAGTCCAATTCAAATGGATTTATATTGTTTCACATTAAAATTCGTTCTTCATTTAAATTCCTCCTAGACCCTACTTTTGGCATTTTTAATATTCTGCAAAAAAACAATTTTATAGTGCATACTTACAAAATGTGTATATTAATTGAATATTTTAGCAATTCTTATTGGTTAAATCATACACGAGTATTTACACTTACCTTTCATAATGGATTATAAATTTGTTAAGATCAAAAATGCACAATACTTCAAACATGACATTAGAAATAGCTGATAATTGACAAATGACGGCAATAATATGATAATGTTTTTAGGACAGGTTAAAAATAATATCGATATCAACGAATACGCCAAGCTCCTGTCGACAAAATCATAACGAATTTGTAGTATAAACTTCCAAGTTTATAAATATTTCAACGATCGCTTAGAAGTCAATTATAAATGGCAAGATTTCGTGGTTACATTGCTGTTCCTTTATAAGAATGTGTTATTAATTTATTCTATATTTGATGCTGTTGATGTTTTTCTGTCTAATAAATTGCTTTTATTAAATACCAACAGATAATTAAAAGCATATGAGCCCTAACAATTAAATATTTGGGCCCCCCTTAATTTTTACTAGAACCTGATAATTTAACAAAACTGTTTTTTAATATCTATTCTGCATAATATACAGGGTGGGCCAGATTTTAATTGGGAAATTGAAAAAAATCAATTGAACACACCAAAATAATATGGATTTTTCATATACACTTACAGATAAAAATGCTTAGTTTTCGATATAGAGGGCATTGAAGTTTTAATTTATTTTCAGTTTTTCCCATTTCTCCAGAAATAATTGAGTGATTGTTATACAATTTGGAAGGTGCAAGTTGGGTACATCAGTACACTTCTCATCATAGTTTTAATCTCTCCAGTCCAACAAGAAGCATAAATATGGGGGGCATTGAAGATATTATTCTCAAACAAAAAAACGGGACGCCACTGACCTAAGCTGTTTTTTCTTTCTTTTCCGACATTTAGTATCACTAATGTACAAGAAGTTTTCTTCTAATTTTTTGATGGATGCAACGTTTTTGAGTTAAATTCATTTCAAAATCATTCATCCCTACTACTTATCAATTAGCTGTTAATTGAAAATCGTCTAAAAAAATATGTTTTTGCATTTTTCTATTAATGCAATTTGGAATTCATGCCTCAAATATCATGCAATCTGGATGTATCTAAATCCACCATTGGAAACATTATTAAACATTATGGAGAAACAGGTAGCATTGATGTCCTTGGTAAAAGTCCAAGGAGACCTAAGCTAACAACTCAAGAGATATCAAAGACTTTTCGTCAGAATTTGCAATCTGGAAGGCGAAATACCTTGTGAGATGTTACCGCTCAATGAAATATGGAGGGAAATAAGAATGTTTCATGCGAATGTTGCCATAAATATATCAAAAAAATCAGGACTTTGGTTTTATAAGGTATGTAGGTATCATAAATTGTTTTGAAACAAAGCTCTCTAGCGATTTATTTAAGCAAAAGAAAAATCACCCTTAACTGCGGTCCAAAAGCACAGACTTAACTTGGTCAATGTCAAAGTGTTACTGGACCCAAGAGGGCTGGAAGATAGTAATTTTCAGCGATGAATCCAAATTTTAGATGTCTGTGTGAGAGAGATACCGAAAAAGAGTTATCAGAAACAAAAATTAGGCTTTTTCATAAAGACTACATTAAAAGAACAATGAAATTCCCACAGGATATTATGATATGGGGCTGTATATCTGCAAATGGGTTAGGAACTCTTTAATTTATTGATGGTTAGTCAACGCTGAAAAATATCAACATATTTTTGAAAATGGCCTGTAGCCAAGTGTAGACATTTTGTATCCCAACGATTTCATTTTTCAGGAGGATGGCGTATCATGCCATACTGCTAAAAGCACAAAAATTTCATAATATTAAAGTTTTGTCTTGATCATTGAGTAGTTTTGACCTTGATATGGCACAAAATGAAACAATTATTGAGAAATAATCCTCAAAGAACTATTCCAGCAGTGTGTCAAGATCGAATGAAATGGAATACTTTCACTCCTGAATTGTTACTGGTTATTAGTGAAGTAAAAAAATTCAAATTTTAAAGGTGTCCGAACATTTAGTTATCGACATTTTTTTACACATTTTGAAATATGTTTTTGTTAAGAATGAATAATTTAGGAAAAATAGTTATAAGTATTGAAAATGTTTGTTAAAGATGTGTATTTATAGTTATATATTATGCAGAATAAATAATAAATACAGTTTCATTAAATTATCAGCTTTTAATAAAAGAAAATAACAGTTGGTCAAATATTTAGTTATAAGGGCTCGTAATGCAATTAATAATTATATCCAGTCACACTAATAAAGTAATTCCACATACCAAAAATACATGTTCTTGTAAACCCTATATATTTTTATACAAAAATAAATTTTAAGTAACAAATTCAGGTTTTTTGAATTGGGGTCGGATATTTTACTAGATGATCCTGTACTTACCAAATCAAGTGTTAGATTAGAAACAGAAATAGCTTCTAACGAATCCCACTTATAAACCTGAATGAAAGCCGTAACATTAAGCACAGGTGATAGTAAATCAGAAACTACATATATTTCTAGAGTTCTCAGAGCATTTATATGCCCTGTTATAATAATGGGGGCAAAAAAATCAACAGTATAATACTGTAACATCTTCCATTTGCCTGTGTAATCTATAAAAAAAAATTCTTAATATGTATCCATGTTATAATAGCATAATTTAGTCAATTTAATTTAGCCTCATTTGATTACATACCAATGCTTGCCCAAGTAGGAGCAACCCATACATCATTGAGCTGCCAGTAGAGGGCACCCATTGTATATCCTCGTCCTTGGTTATCTAAACTGCTTCTATAACGACGATAGTGCTCTGTTTGTATTTTCGTCGAAAAAGCATGCAATATCTGAAAAATATATAAGCAGCTTTCTTTAATTCATAATCTAAAGATCGATTTCCTGTTAATTATTCCTATGTAACTGTTGTTTACTAATAAAAATACATCCTGTGAAAATTGTACGTAAAAATGTACCATACCTGTGAATAATAGATAAAAACTTTATAATAATTGCTGCTATTTTCACGTGGCAGTTGCAGCTGATAGTCTATAAGCAACCTCAACTCTGTATTTCCAAATGGATGGTGTTGACGATGTTCTATAAATGTTCCATTTATTTGTAACTCAGAAATATTTGCAGCTGTTAATAATGTATCAACGCTGGGTAGTGATTGGTAACCATATTCTGACGCAAATCGAGGGATTGGATAAATATTTGAATCGAAAGAGTCCAAAATATAATTGTAGAAGTGAACTAAAATATATGAAAAATATTTTACTGCTAGGAAGAGAAATAAAATTAGTTTTTTTACTGTTATCAACTGTAAACATAAAAAATTTAAAATCCATTTGAAAATATACATCGTGGGGCAATGGTACATCCTACTTCAATAATACGAGTTCTATGATAGCTAGAAATTTTATTAAAAAAACATGAGTAAACTAGATAAAAAAGTTCATAACTGGAAATTATTTTTGATTATGCAGGGCGAGCCAAGACTCTTCTACGGGATCAAGTGTCTTTATATTTAATGGAATACCATATATATTAGTATATTTTTTGAAGACTCTTTCTAGTTTTCTTCCACCACTAAATTATTACTGACTATCTCCCAACGACTTAGATGTAATGATTTTTTTTTTTTGTTGAAATAATGCCATCTGCATTGATGTATATTGAAAAAAATCAGTATAGTCACAATTATGGATTTTAAGAAAAAATAATATTAAAACCAGTTATGAGATATCTGCATGATGTTTTTGAATCATTTTCACTTTCTAAAAGTATACAGACTGGCCAAAAATGATTTTTTAATTTAGAACTTTTTGAATGAATTTTCTCAATTTTTTTCAAACAGAACACTGAATATTTTTCAATCATGTGATTTGAAAAATATATTTTTTGAATGTACATCCTTATGGCTATTTGTAACCGTTTTTGGATTTATTGAGCAATAATTACAAAATTCAAGAATACTTTTAAAAAATTAAAGGTTTTTCAAATAATTTAACAGAAAAAAATATAACAAGTGATCCACATGTTGCCCATTTTGATTGATACACATCTCTAAGCTTTGGAATGAAGTTCCTAATGTTCTTAGAATTGCTGATGTGATGGTCACCCTGTATATTTTTTGACCATGTGATGTAAAATTGAAAAAGAAAATGTTTTTATGTACATCTTTAGGATTATTTATAATCATTTTCTATTTATTCAGTAATAATTACAAAATTCAAGAATAAACTTAAAAAATTAAAGGTTTTTTTCAAATATAGTCGAACTTCTCTAAGTCGAACATTGTAAATCCCCCAACATTGTTCGAGTTAGTGAAAATTTCAATTAAAGAAAAAGAAAAACGAAGTGTTTATCAAGGGCACAGAAACATTTTCGAGTTACAGTAAATTTCGAGTTTAGAGATGTGTATCAATCAAAATGGGCAACATGTGGAGCACTTGTTATATTTTTTCTGTTAAATTATTTAAAAAACCTTTACTTTTTTAAATTTATTACTGAATTTTGTAATTATTGCTCAATAAATCCAAAAACGGTTACAAATAGCCATAAGGATGTACACGTACATTCAAAAAATATTCGTTTTTCAAATCCCATGGTTGAAAAATATTCAGTGTTCCATTTGAAAAAATTGAGAAAATTCAATTCAAAAAGTTCTTAATTGAAAAATCATTTTTGGCCACTGTATACTTTTAGGAAGTGAAAATGATTCAGAAGCATCACACAGATGTCTTGTAACTGGTATTAATATTATTTTGCTTAAAACCCATTACATCCAAGTGGTTGGAAGATTATCAATAATAATGTAGGGGCCGAAGAAGACTAGGAAGAGGCTTCAAAAAATGTACTGATATATATGGTATTCCATTTAAAAAAAAAGGACACTTGACCCCGTAGAATCCTCTTGGCTTGCCCTGTATGTTTAAAAATAACTTCGGTTATAACTTTTTTTATCTAGTTTACTTACGTTTTTTAATCAAATTTCTAGCTACCATAGAACTTGTGTTATCGAAGTCGGACGCACTATTGCCCCACCCTGTATAATCAGACCACTAAAAGATATGGTGATATCCACACCTACAACTGCTGATGCTTTGGAATAATAATTGTAATTTTGTAATGACAAATTGTAAAAACTTAAAATTTATACAAGATAGGTATAGGACTAATAATACTAAAATATGTATTTCAAAAAGGAATTAACTAATATCCTAAAGAAGAATAAAAGTTTCTGATATACATACAATTTTAGATAGTTCTTATTATAATTGTAATAAGTATAAACATATTTTAACAAAAATTTGGGCAATAGCCTAATAGGATCTTTTTTTTTTTTAATGATGCTATATAATTCTTTTTTTTCAAAATCATTATATGTTTAATAATGGTAAACAAAATATTCAAGTTATTATTTAATTACCATCTCCATAAAGTGGGTTCCCAGGATATTTGGCAACATATCCCTCATCGGTTGATTCTTTTCCATTGGAAGGACTTGAAGCGCAAAAAACTCCTCTGTTGTGAGTCAGCCGGTTAAATTCTTTTTCAACTGTGTCAATGTATAACGTGACATAATCCTTTTTAAATACCTCAAAATTGTTTTGTGTGCCATACCTACATTATAAAAATGTTTGTTGATTATATTTTGAAAGAGAAGAACATTAGTAATCTCATACTAGTATATGTCAAACGTAACCAGAATTATAGTGTGTATTCTCCCATACTTAATAGAATGGAAGAGATCTTTATTAAACACATTATATAAATAAATAGATTATGCTGAGGGAACTAATTTATTGCCCATCTTTAGATTTTATTCGTTACAGAAGAGAGAAAGAATACATGTTCTCTTTCAAATCAGAAACGACCTGGGAACTTTTATGTTGCAGCGGCTGTACAATATTTGTTTAAAGTAACTATAAATTTTTATAATTCGTATATCTAAATTAAAGTAAATTTCATTACTTATTACATATTTACCAGTTATCAGCCAGTGCACCTTCATTTTCGTTATTACCAGAAAAGATTGCTAAACTAATGTGGCTTCTTAATCTCTTTACTTGATGACGCACTTCATCTAAAACGTTGCTGAAACAGAAAATTTTGTATGAAAAACTAGTCATTTATTGATATTCATATGTATATTGCGATAAACTATACAGTTTGATTTTGATTTTAGTACTTTTTTATTTACCAATGTGTACGACGAAGACACTACAATGTTAATAATTATAAGTATAAAATAAGGATAGATGCTGGCCACGTCCTTTCCCAATTGGGTCATACTCATCCTACCCATATAATTTGATTTCTTGACGGTTTTTGTCCTAATTTTATACCTATAATTATTAGTATCGTATCGTCTTGTCTTACTGGTGCTCATTGTTAAATTTAAAATACCAAAATTGAATTTTGCTCAGTCTGTATAACTTTTAAATAGTTGTGAAAATTAACTTTTGAAAAATTAGAATTATTTTGAATTTCCATTGTTTTGTCAATGACAATAATTCATAACTTATAGGTGATTCTGGCTAAGTGATGTGAAATTTGGCACCCATTATGACATTAAGAATAAGACTGTTAGAAACATCAATGGTATGATTATGTTTATTATTTACTTTTTTGAATTCCATCTAAATAAGAGTTTTAGCTGCAATGGTTATGTCTCAGGTCATATCAAGTACAATCACAAATAATTTTAGGGCATGATTGAAAAGACAGGGTTGGATAAGAGCCCGTCTGTTGTAAGCATAAATTAAATCTAACAGATCAGATAAATAGTCAGTATACAAACAATAATTTACAAATACTGTAACTTTTAAGAGTATATCGCTGGCCCCATGCCAAAACTGCGAATATGCAAATTTGCCGGTTTCAACTTTTCTATTGGAAAATATTTTTTTTTTTTCAAAGACTGCAATGCTAAAACCTTAAATGAGAATATTGAATATTTTTGCCTTTGGATTTTCAACAACAAATTGAACCTTATTTCCCTTCTTTTGAAAAAATTAGAAAAATGCACATTTACTGGTTTGGCAGTGGATTGACGATATTATATTAGTATTGTTTCAAAATGTTCTGCAGATAAATTTCGGCGCCTATTAGCAAAAACCTATTTATAATTAAATAATCAATAAACTAACTAACATAGTACTTTCATAATACCATGTAATTATGGAAAATGTTTCAAAGAAACATTTTTGAATTGTAAAAAAATTTCCACTTGTATATAGAAGATTCATTATAGTGCAGAAGTGACCAGTAGGAATGACCACATTAAACATGAAAGCAAATAGTTTTTTGATTCATTTTTATTTTAGTTATTATCATTTATTATTTTCCTTAGATTATCTCTGATTTTGGGGTTATAAAGAAAGCCTCAAAAAAACATTAGATATCCATGTATATATTTTTAATACATTTTTAAATATGGCGATTTCTGTCAGCTGTCAGCTGTAATAAAACAAACTCTTTTTGATTTCTTACTTTAGGTAATTATCATCTGAAGGATATAATGCACAGGCAAATGTGAAATCCTGCCAAATAAGTATGCCTAGTTCATCAGCTAAATCATAGAAATAATCTGATTCATATACCCCTCCTCCCCAAACACGTAACATATTCATGTGAGAATCACGGACATCTGTTAAAAGTTGTTTTATTGTGGTTTGATCTTGTCCTTTTTCTGGTAAAATATCAATTGGAATCTCGTTGGAACCTTTCATAAATATTGGTACTCCATTAACTTTAAAATAAAATGTTAGACCATTATCTAAAATAAAAAAATAACATTTTAAATAAAGACAGGCAAAGGATGAGTCAAATTGGGAGGGACAAATTAAAATTTGCAAAACTTGCCTCTGAAAATTCCCAAAATTGTACGCAACATTCCTTATATGAATGTAGCGAGTCCTTCTACAGATTCCTTCATAAAAATATGTAGTACCCTACAAAATTTTGCCATCCAAAGGTAGAATTAATTTTAAAAGTACCAACCAAGTGCAAAGGTATGATTACCTGCAAGGACCCGTTTACTATTTTCCAATTGCAGTGATGTTCAAAATAAGCCGTCCCTTATAATTTTTGAATGAATTTTCTTTACAAATAATTTCAGTATAGCATATTTGGTAGAATATGAACAGTGTTCAGACCAGCCAACGGAACCCACGACCTCAGAAAATATGGTTGTCATGAAGAAACTGTTTTTATTGAGTGAACAACACAGGGCTGGCCAAGTAAAGTGGCACAAAGAGTTGTTAAATCTAAAACAATCTAACCGTGGATTGTATGCCACAGGAGACAAGACTTTGTAGTATTACCTACTATCTAAATCCAAGAGCCAAATGTAAAACTAGCATGCTTCATCAGTAAAAGAATAATCACAGTTCTCTTCGGTAAAAGATGAATTATTAAACAGTTGAAAATCAAACGTCTGTGCGGCATTAAATTTTTTTTTTTTTTATATTTAAGGAAAGTTGACCCTAAGGCATAAAACCATGCAGGCCTCTGATTTCACTCCAAAGAGAAATTAACTGGTATGTTTGATGAGCAAGTAGTTTATATGATAAAGTGTGATTGACTGATGAAAATATTTTGAAAACAATGCTGAACGACAAAACTTTCTTGGCGCCCTCTGCACATTATCACATCTGGAGACTGGAAGCATTCCTGAAAATATTTTCTAATGTACAGTCGACGAAATTTAGAAAAACATAGTACGTTTAGAAAGTATGTGGAATATCAATAAACAAACAAATTATTTTTATTGAACAAATCTCCACATTTTATATGAAAACAATTTATCTTACTTGCTAATGCACAGGCTATTTTAATACATTTATTAATTCGGTGCGAAATACCGGTAATTAAGTCGGATGTGTATTTCTCAGTGCCATGCTTCTAAAATTGCTGCCACTAGGTCGAGGTGTCACACGTTCTACTTCGGTTTTCATGAGCCCCCATACATTTTCAATGAGGCTCAGGATAGGAAAAGCTGCCGGAATGGTTGTGATCCTGTTCTCTTCTGACCAAGTTCAGGTAGGCCTGGAGGTATATAGGGTATTGTGTTGTTGTAATCGCCAACCTTCAGGATACAGAACAATAGCTATTTGAACAAGATAGAGTGGTACATTAGCATGCACTATCGTTACTGTACCGTCGATAATACACAGTTCGGTGGCCCCACATTGTTTAATGCGGAGGAAGCCATCATTTTTGCAGAAAATTTTGATTTTTGTACCTTCGGCCTCTCTGCTTAACATCCGTTTTAAACACATTATATACCACCAACTTACATAATCCTGCCAACCTCGCTAATTCTGGCACTTCTTGAATGCCATTTTCGTACAATTGGTTGAAGTACACGTCTTTATGGCCACCCGTGTCATATTCTTAATTGCTTTTTTGGTGCCTTAAAATTATCACAATAACACAGAATTTGTTTCTTTAAATTATGTCAGGTAACTGTCAGTCAAGGCTATCTATGATATATTTGATTTTAAAAAATCACAGACGAACCATACACCCCCAAAAGAAAAGAAAAATTTCACAGACTCTAGATGTACTATATTTTCGATATTTCTCCTTAATACCATATTATCAACAATTACCAATTCGTAATTGTAGTTTAGTCTTTGTTCTTTTTATGGGTGTAATTTATTATACAGGGTGGAGCAATAGTGTGCCCGACTTCGATATCTCGAGTTCTATGATAGAAACTTGATTTAAAAACATAAGTAAACTAGACAAAAAAAGTCTGTAACCGGAAATTGTTTTAATCATACAGAGTGAGCCAAGACGATTCTACAGGGTCATACAACATTTTTTTAAATGAAATGATATGTATATCAGAACATTTTTTTGAAACTTCTTTGTGGCTTCCTTTCACTCCTGTATTATTACTGACTTTCTCCCAACCACTTGGATGTAAAAATTTTTGTTGTTGAAATTATACCATTTACGTGTATACCATATGTCTAGCGCCAAGTGTGGCTAGTTAAAAAAAGAATACAAGCAATGGCTGCGAACTAGGATGAAATGAGATGGAATAAGACACACCCAGTGAACATAGAGACAGGCTCGGTCTATGCCCCACCAGTCAGCTACAATACACTCATACTGTTATATCCATCTGGCTTATTCAATCAGTCTTTGTTAACAGTTGGCCACATTAGCCGTTTTAGACACTATAAAAAATATCACTACAATCACAACTCTCGATTTTAAGAAAAAATATGTTAGTAGCCATTTTCACTTCCTAAAAGTATACAGGGTGGCCAAAAGGGATTTTTAAATTTACACACTTTTTGAACTGAATTTTCTCAATTTTTTTCAAATGGACGATGTGATGTAGGATGGAAAACGAAAATTTTTTGTACGTATATTCTTGGCTATTTGTGACCATTTTCAATAACTGCAAAATTCAGCAATAAAAATTAAAAACGAGGGTTTTTTTCAAATAATTCAAGAGAAGGTATTATGATAAGCGTGTTACAAGATGCCCATAAAAACAGCACACCAACAACAATCCAAAATTTGAGGGAAGGGATAATAAATGCTTTTAGAAGTATCACTCCGGCAATTTTATGAACAGTAGAAATCTCATTCTACAGACGCATAGAAATGTGTCAATCAAAATGGGCAACGTGGTGCACTTTTTATAATATCTTCTCTTGAATTACAAAAAAAAAAAAATTATTACTTCCTCACATTGAGGAAGTTATGTATTCGTGAAAAAAATTTTGAAATTTTTTATTGCATTTCTGGACGAATCTCGACGAATTATATCGATACACAAAATTTTAGACAGAAAAAATTTTCTATCTGTGTGGTTGGCGATAGCAGCTACAGTTTTTGAGATAAAGTTTTCAAATTTGGTACACACATTCTAGCGGTCAAGGAAGAGATTGAGTTCATTGATGAGCAAAATCGGTCCCAATTTTTGAAACGTCTAAAAATGTGACTTTTTTGAAACGTCAAAATGTAAATTTTTTGAAACGTCAAAAATTGCTTTTATTATTAACTCCACCACACGTTGAGTTTTACTACATATCGAAGTCGGACGCACTATTTCCCCACCCTGTATAAGTATATAATTGTCACTTTGTTAAAGGTTTACTATAATATGCATTTTCAACTTACCAAGGGTATCTTGCACAAGCTCTATCGTTTTAAACCCAATTCTCAAATGTTTAGTGCTTATCTCCGTTTCATCAGCATTAGAAAATATAACTGTCAAGTTATAAAGATCTTGTGCACCATAACCATTAGGCCACCAAGTATTAACAAAACCCTTACAAAAAAAAAAAAATTATGTGCTTAATATTTTATAGTGCAGGTGTTGGAGGTTATTTCATGTGAAAAATTAGGGCAACGCAACTTTTCATTAGAGTATATTTTATTAACCTCTTAGCAATAAGAAGCTACATGAGTCTCGAATGATTCATGTTCAGTTATTGCTTATAACAATTATTTGAATTATAGGGTTTCTGGCTAAATCAATGATTAATTGAAAACATGGAAAGAAAAAAGTTCTACCCCTGTGTCTCAAAAACCAAGTTTCATTGTTTATATAACAAACATATAAGTATAGAATCGATTCTTGAGGTTTCCCCTGACCCTGTACAATATTGATTTAATCATGTCTCCAAATAATCAATTTTCTATTTCTGTTGGTTAATTAAAAATTTCTATTTATATAATATTATAATCTAATTTTCGCATACAATTTAACAATATATTTGTATGAAAAACTGAGACATGGGTGTGTGAAATTTACACACACAATAATTCAACATGCTATATTTTAAAAAGTATAAAATACTTAAATATATCCCTAAGCCACTGAGATTTATTAGACAATCTAGAGTAAAACTAACCAGTCTGCATGCTGAAGACGATGCCTAGCATGCGACGAGCGTGTTTATGACTTTATAGGAAGTGATTTTGCTGGTCTCCTTATGCTGTGCTTTAGGTGTCTTTTTTGGTTGATTCTCAATATCTACATTTACTAATAAAATTAATAAACACCTAAAAATGAAAAAAATCCCAAATTTATAAAATTTTATTTAAATTTAAAGTAGGAAAACATTCTATGGATTAAAAAATCAAAAAATTAATTTCAATATTTTTCAAAAACAAATAATCATATCTCTCCATGTTCCATATTAGGCATCTATTTTTTATTACACCAAAGATGGAGCTCAAAAAATCAAAAAAAAAAAAAAAAGGATGGAGTTGTTAAAATATGTGTGTAGAAGTTCTCAACAAATTTTCTATAACTCTAAAATAATGAATTTATTACATACCTTGGGAACATCAAAGGATGTATTCAGTAAAATTTCACCATATTCATTTAGTGGTTGAGATACTTGAACTATTCTACTTATATTTAAATTTGAAGTTAATGCGAGTTGAAACACAACCGAGCCAACAACATATTGTCTCACATTATTTGCAAAGTATGTATCTATATTTAAAGCCCACGCATCTGCTTTTTCTACAGCATCTACTACAACGTATCGTATGGCAGATGTATTATATGATTCAATATACAAATCTTTCCTGAAAAAAAAAAAAAAGAATAGTAATAATTACATGATTTTTCTTACCCTTTGACCATTAACCATAAAATAATTACTTACCAAATTCCCACTGAAGGAAACGATGGACCCCAATCCCAAGAAAATGAAGCTTGCATTTTTCTTATCATATTTACATGACATTCACCATTATATTCTCTAGGGGGGCAGTTTGGGGGTATATTATAAGATTTGTTTTGCTCTCCAGCATAATTTTCAGCTACTGCTATTGGTGATTGAAAATTAACTTCTATTCTATTAACACCGGGCTAAAAAAAATTATAGACATTTCCAACATTTGCAGATTTACAGGGATTCCTAGAATAGTCAAAACAACAATTAAAAAAAGTTCATATGAACATAGCTCCACAAATAATTTAAGAGTTGCAGGTCATTAAAGAGGGTCTCCGAATTATGATTTTTTGGCAAATCTTCGGAAACCAATTGAGTGGTTTCGAAAAATTAAATTTTATTTACAACTTAAAAATTTCAATACATTAGAATTAGGGCACCATTTTAATCCTACACATTTTTTGTCATATTTTTATTTTATTTGAATAATGTATTTGTGTTTATTTTCTTAAAAGTTATCGGTTTTTGCGGAGTTATATCAATCACAATAATGTGGTCAAATATGTAGCCCGCATTTCAAATTTCAAGTGACCTTTTTGTTTGATTATTCATTTATTAATTATAAAATTCCAACATAGATCATTATAAAATTACATCAGAATGTTTGCAACAAAAACAAATTTTACACCTAAAAGAAATAAATATAAAGGTAGTAGTGTCTAATAGGCAAGTGGGCAGCTGCTGGGTCTCACTAGGGCACTTTGATGGAGGCAACAAGTTGATGCCACTAAACTTAGTGGCATCAACTTGTTGCCTTGGAATGTTCCAGTGTGATCTAAAAGTTACCGTTTCCAGTCAAATAGGCCTGTAAAGACTTTTGTTTTACCCTGGGAGCAACTTTACTGTCCAGTTGAATGCAACTTGACATATTGAAGCAACATGTATCCCAGTGCGAATGTTATCTGTTTAGGCAGCGGTAACTATTTAGTGAAACTATATTAATAAAAATAGGTACAAACATTGTGGAATAGTAACCAAATATAAAAGTTTTAGGTAGATAATAAATTAAAGTATACTTTATCGCAGAAACTATTAAAACAACTACTTCACATAAATACAATGACATTGAATTAAATAATAGTATTCATAGTCAGGTTTATTATTTACCTAAAACTTTTATACTAGTGCATTCAGACATGAATGACAGTGTTAAATGTAAGAAACAATTAAAGTATATTTTATCACAGAAACTATTAAAACAACTACTTCACATAAATGCAAGATGACATTGAATTAAATAATAGCATTCACAGTCATGTTTATTATTTACCTAACATTTTTATACTAACACATTCAGACATGAATGACAGTGTAAAATGTAAGAAACTATAGGTATTTTATTGTTATATTAGGTTTGAAAGGATGGTTATGTAATACCCAATAATTAATTTATTATTTTTTCTAGAAATATATGATATGTTTTTGAAACAATTGTTTATTTTGATCTAATTTATTTACTGTAAAGAACCCTATTCTGCAAATATTAAATTGAATTACTCCTTGATACTTTTTTGTTTGTAGTATTTCTATTCTTAATGCACAATTTTGCACTTGTGTAAATTAAATATTTAAAAGTATAGTTGTATAGCTTAAACTTTAATGCAGTATCTTTGTATATGTATAATTTTTCTATCTTGTAATGTAATGTACACAAAGCTCTATTCGATTCAATATTCTATATTTTACATGTATTTGTTTCTTATAATATCTGTAGAATTCTCTCGGGGATGACATTGAGGCTACATGTGGGTTCATATACATATAAGTCAGCAGGTTGCTCCATGTCATCACACACCATGTGATGTGTCCTACAACTGTTATGTTCTTTGGACAAATAAATTGTTGTTATTATTATTATTATTACTAACTTTTGCATGTAGAACTAAAAATGTGAATTTGGGTTGGGATTCCGCAGTCAACGTGTAGAAGGCATTTATTTATTTATTATTCGCCATTTTGCATGGTATCTTTATTAGATAAATGAACTGGATTCAACAATTCGCAAGTGTGATCTCAATATTACAAGCAACTTTAGTGGTCAAGTTGTTGCCTCTATCAAAGTGTCCTGGTGAGACCCAGCCTTTTTAGGAACATCAATTAATTGCTATTGATATTATACCTCAAATATTAAAATTTAATGACCCCCTTTAAGGGGCTGCAGCTCCTAAACAAATCATCTGCGGCATATATTACACAAAGACATGAACTTTCTTAATTTTCTTGACCAGATGTGTAATTCCTCCAAAGTTATAAAAATTGAAACAGAACTCCATGTATACTGAATGACCCAAGAGTGATATACACCCGCATTCTCTTATTTATTTTAAATGGTATCAATTTGAAATTTCTTTGCCTACTGAACAACTTCCAATTCACACTTGAAAAATATTTTTCCAATCATTCACCACAAGATGATATAAAACATTTTTTAAACAATTCTCAATTAACGGCTAATTGATAAGTAGGGAATGAATGATTTTGAAATGAGTTTAACTCGAAGTCGTTGCATCCTATCAAAAAATTATAGGAAAATATTTTTGTGTTAATGATAGTAAATTTCGAAAGAAAAAGGAAAAATAGTTTAGATCGGTGGCATCCCACCCCTTTGGGCAGAATATCTTTGACACCTCCCCACTGCCACATTTCTGATTGGAATGGATAGATGAGAATTATGGTGAGAAGTGTACTGATGTACGCAGCCTTTCGAATTTCATAACAATATCTCAAATTATTCTGGAGAAATATGGGGAAAAACTGAAAATAAATTAAATTTTCAATCTCTAAGCATTTTAACTATAGGCTTCTATGACACATCCATATTATTTAGGCATGTTCTATCGATTTTTTTAAGTTTCTCAGTTATAATCTGGTCCACCTTGTATATGTTCCTTACATTCCAGGTTAAACAGAAATGCCATTACACTTACTTATTTCTTCAGAAACAATATCATTAGGAACAGTAGGTATAAATAACATTTTTCATCAAAAAAAACTTGGACAATGACATTTCTTTAAATAAGCTTAAAAAATTTCTGTTCAGAAATCAGTTGCCTTCTTGGAAAGTACTAATGTTTACATTACTTACAAGTTCTAGTTCCTACTTTCAAAATTAATAATACGGGTATCACTTTAGGCTCTGCCATAGTAACCTAATAAATATATAGAATTCTATAGGGTGTTAATTAAAATAAAAAAATTAGGATCACTTTTAAATTTTAAAATTGTATGGTAAGATGCAAATATTTGAAATGTTGAAAACATTTATACACATGAGGACACCTAGGTTCCAGTTATTCATTTGGAAGGGTTAAGTTAGGTTAATTTAGTTAAAAATTCATTTAATTCAATATTAAAAAAAATTGTGCAATTGTCGGTTCCTTTATAAAGATTGAAATAATATTTAAGTACATATAGAAATTTACCTTCAGTTGCGTTTTTATGTTGAAAATATACTGGACAAACATGTTTTGGCTTTCTCCAACTTTAACATCATTAACAAACACACTTGCAAAGGTGTCCAGCCCATCAAATACTATATTAATATTTTCAAAATTAAGTAGATCATCATCAACTAAAATATACACTCTTATTATAAAACGTTACTTATTAGACCTCTATTTACTACTTCATATATGGTAATTTTTGGATTATAATTAATCTAGCTATTTGTAATAGGTATGGAAAAATAATAATTTATTAACTGTCAAATAATTTAATTACCACAATAAAAGAATTAAATGTTTAAATAATTGAAGGGAAAACTTACAGTCTAAACTGTATCTAAAAAAACAGATAGTAAATATAGCTAATAAAATTTAAAATGTCATACACTTCTGGCATAACATTTTACCACACAGTAAGGGGGGTTTGGCATAAAAATATTTAAATGAATTTACCAATATGACAATAATAAAAAAGATTGATTTATTTGTAATACAGTTGATATAATATTTAATTTCTAAAAGTTCTTTATGTATTTATTAGAGGTAAATTGCATCAGTTGTTGATTTGTCAATATCTGTTATCGGTCAAGCAAAACAAAATTGTGATCAATATGAAATTAAAATTTGGCGCTTTCAAACTACATTTTTTTAATTATTTTGTGTAGGTTATGCTAAAAACCAACTGAAGTAAAGTTTTTACTTATTTGTAACCAATAAGTAGAACAATTACCTGTGAAATTTGTGTAATATGTCCAATTTAATCGTGGCACCCATTTCGTTATTTCATCATTGTATCCATAAAAAATATCATCAATAATACCATTATTCATTAAATCAGTATAGATACCACCGGGCACTGTAGCCTCTACATTTACATATTCTAAAAATAAATCAGATTCATGTTTAGATTCATTATTATTTATTGTTAATATACTGGATATAATTTTTTTGTTAAAATGTATTTATATAGGATTCAGACTTTGGGATATACTTAGGTTTAAATCCAAATAAATTCATATTTTTAGTTTGGTCCTTTTCCAAATAATATGTAACACCCATTTAAGTTCAGAAACTCATCAGAAAAGATTAATTCAAATGTTGTTACATTATTCTCAATAAAGAGAATTTAATACTTAACAAAACATGTAATTAGTCATTATTTGATTAGATGATACACTTAATAAGTCTGAATAGGAAAATATAAGATTAAATTATTATCTATTGTTCATATGAGTCAAATAATAGCACTTGGAGACAAAGATACATAACGACAATAAACTGTTCAATTTATTTGCATTCATATATTTGCATAAGGCTCATCTTTGACTCTATACCAACAACATTGTATATTGAATTATCATAATCAAAAATTTCTTTGAATAGTTTTCAGCCGCTGAGTCAAAATTATAAAGAACACTAGGTCCTGGGACATATTTATATTGTACTTGTTATGTGGATCTCACACTGTGCCCCTGAATCTATAGATGTTTAAACTGACACCACCTGTATATAATACATTATTCTTTATAAATTTCCATGGGTGGTATGGATTGGAGACGATTAAAAGTCAATTTTAATTTGCAGTGTCAATTTTGTTGGATTTTTGATTTTCTGGCAAATAATTAAAACTTAAATTAACCAGTGCATTTTGTTAATAGATTATCAAAAATATATATTAAATTCTACAAAAAAAATTTATAAAAGCCATATCTCCTTAAAAGTGGCACATTTTCATAGAATCCTTGTTTCCTAAATTATTCATAGTTCTGGCTAAGAAATTACTAAAATTACTTTTTATAGATACTATTTTTTTAGAAAACTTAGATTAGAATATTATTAGAGGATTTATAAAATAAAGATGTGTTCGTATACCTATGTGAAATTTCTTTTATTATTCTAAAAAACACTTACTTCCACTTGTATCTCTAAGTAACCATTTTCCACTTAAATTTTGTATTTTAACAGAACTAGATAAAACTACAAACACTGTTGAAAATACAACAATAATTTTAAGTGACATTGTTCATTTATAATGGTAGCAACTTGATAATAATAGAACTAATAGGACTTCAGGGTAATCAAATTATAGTTTCCGTAGTTAAAGTGAGATAGCACCTAATCATCAATAAGAAGACTATGTACTTCATTTTTGGTTTTATATTTATGTGTTTTAAGTGTTTATTTCATTATTATCAAAATTTAAGTGTTTGCTGTGATAATTATAATGATTATTTTTTATTATCAATTATTGAAATCATGAGTTTGAAAGTTAACAAAAAAGATAAATGATATTTTTTGATAATTTTATATATCAAATTTCTTGAACTATTTTAATTTTGAAGTAGGTACTTCACTTTATTAAAACTGTATAATATTATTGTTAATGGGAAAATATTTTCATTATTAAACATTTTTTTTAAATGTACATTTGGTTAATCTGGTCTTAATATGTACAGGATGTTTTCGTTAAAACTATATCCCCATAATAATATACAATACCTAAAATTTTTTCGAATCAAATGTTTCAAAAACTAATTCTATGTAGAGTTTTGACGTAGTCCAATAGTGGGCCTATCATCCTGAGAAACATTTTTTTTATTTATGCATTAAAAATTTAAAAATTGCACATAATTCATTTTTTCGAAGGAATTTAAATATTCCAACAATTGAATTCAAAATAAAAAAGTTATAGCAAAAAAACAGTTTTTCTGAAAATTTACACTGTATTTTGGCACAGAATGATGTGGTATTAGGTCAGTAGGCAATGGAATGGTTGAGCCACCACTTACACTTTTTGCTCAACGTCAATTAGAACAAAATTTACTGCCATTTCACAGCATTTTTGTAGATATACTGGTAACAGCTTGTAACAGGTCTGTACTTATTGCAGTGTAAAACAGTAAAAAGCTGTACCCGTAAAACTACAAACCTGTCAAAACCTGTGACATAGCCGTAAATTACGTTCTGATCGGCTGACGCTGGGCAAAATGTGGAATTGGTGGGAGGGGTGGCTCAACCACATGCCTAAAGTATATGGGCTCAATCGTCTACTACCATGTGCGCTACTAGTAACGGGAAATTTAATCGCTTAGCAACAGGCCAGGCGTGTCATCGTTTGCTCGTTAACGCAATGACGGGGTTTATTGCTTGAGTACCTAATCGGAGTACGATATTCTTATGTTACCAAATTGTAGTAACATATTTGGGGCTATAGATAATAAGTATACTTTAGCTGTTACCATTTTAAATAAATATATGACCACACCAACGAAAAAGGATCAATTTCAATTTTTGTAAATATTGACCTATTCTCAAAAAATTCGGAAATTACATAAACTACTTTTTTTATTGACAATAAAATACGCAATGCTTTTTGTATCACACTATTTTTTTTTTTTTAGTCAATAGATTCACCAGAGAACTACCTCAATGGATTTCTTGAAAATAGCGGCCATCTTGAGTCCAAATGGTAACTGGAGGTGACCCTCCTTCTAAAAACATTCCTTTGGCTAATACCACTTAGTGTGCCAAACGGCAATAACCTTTCATGAATAGCTATTTGGGTAAATTTTTTGTTATTTGTGGTTCTATTACTATGTATACAATTAGTTCTAACAATAAACTACTACCATATCTATGGACCTTTCAAGATTTGTGTCAATACATCAACTAACAACAGGAAATTCGCAATCCGCAAGCACAACTGACTAGAAAAGTCAGGATATGAATTTAAAATATCTTAATACTAAACTTAATCTAATGCTTTGGATATATTTAAAGGGTTTGCCAAGGGAAAATGAATGAAGATTCAAGATACGCTGCAGTAAAGGTAATATTGACAAATGTCCCAACATTTATTTCCTTAACTTGCCCACTTGTAAACATTAGACTTTTTTTTTAAAAAAAAAAAGAAACAGTTCACAATATGGCCATAAAATATATTTACACTTACTACCGTACTCATACAATCGTTAATTTCTTTTCACTAAAATCATTTCTATTTTCAAAATGAATGGTTATAAACACATTATATACATTGACATATATAATAATAAGTAATGGACGGAGCCTTGGAAATAATAATTTAAATGAGCTGAAGGGATTCAACATAAGAAGAGAAAAAGACATACCGTAATCCATAAGAAGAAAAAGGAAATGAAGGGGCTAAAGTCCTGTAAGTAGGAAAATACCTGGGTATTATTTCTTCTCTCACTTTATTTTGGCATGCACTCTCTCTCTCTCTCTAGGCTCCGCCCATATTACCTATTAGGTCAATGATTATATAGGAGTACTCTTTTTCACATCACCCACAGAAAGAATTGATGATTTGTTTTAAAAGAGAAAAACTAGTTATTTAAAAATGTCAGATGAAATAACTGAAATTGTTCAATTTGACTATTAAATTAGGCAGGTGTTAATGCCAGGCGTACCGCAATATTACATATCTAAGTGGTAATTCAGTAATAGTGTGCTCTGATTGACATAGGTATGTATATTATGAATCGAACGTCAGAATAACCACGAGCCTTGTTCGGTGTGGTCGTTATTATTTTATCTTTGTATTAAGTATTTGTTCATTCTTTTAATATATGAACGCTGACAGCGGGTATAGGTATTAAATTATTCCACATTGCCAGTTACAGGTCTATTTACCAGTACTACGACACTGAAAAATAGTGCAGAAAAACCATGAAATAAATTCAATACCTAGCAAACTTTTTTAATAAATTATTTTCCCAAAAAATTAATTTATTTTTTAATTTTTTATTTTTTAGTACTTATACTTATTACCACAGCTACCTCAAAGTTATGAGCTATGACCTCGACTTTTTTTTCATATTCTAACAAAAAAAATTAAGTTTTGCCTAATTACCATGGCTCACTTGATCGAAAATATACCTATTAAAAATTAATTTCTATTTACATAATTTTTTACCAATTCTGTTAATCGTTTGCACATTCCTGGACACCGCATATTATATGTATATCCATTTTTATACCAAATATAGTTGGTCAATCCACAGACTTTCACAAGAGATCCAGGTTGATGGGTACGCTGTGGAGTCATTTTAAAGACATTTCCTAACAAAGTTACTGTGAGGTTATGAAATTTGTGCCAAATTTAAATTATTTACTTCAAAAAGGCATTAAAATAAGTGATTACAGAAAATTAATTGTATGGACTCAGTGGTGGGTTCTTGATGAAATATACTTAAATAAAATAAGATTAATCAAGATGAACATTTGATTTTTTCTTCCACAAATTTAATTAGATTCATCTGACATTTATCAGTCTCATGACCATTATCAAAGTCTAAAAACTAAACTAAAAGTAAAGGCACACAATCATCTGTGTATACTATGGATTATTGCTTAATTTGCATATTTATTATAGTATTTATTATGGGTATATTTACAAAATTAATTTGAGTACTTTTTTACATATTTATTATTTCTTTTTTTAATTTTGTGAATTCATAACAAATCCAAGGTTTTTCCTTTTATTTAGATTATGTAGCAGTCTAACGCAGTGGCGGGTGATGGAATATAGGCTATATCATATCTTAGTATTGGAGTATGGCACCCAAGCAATACTTTAAGTATATATTAGTATCAAGACTAAATGCAGAAAAAAATTGTGATTGAAATTTGCGAAAAAAACTGAAAAAATTGTGTTCCTCGCCAGCTTATTTTTTAAACGATTTGTAAAATATTTGCAAAACATTTTTTTTAGAATCAGGTCAAAAATATATCAACAGATTTCAAAATTGATCAAAAAATTTTGAGTTTTTTTTACAAAGTTGCAGCTTTTGCAACTATTTCACAAAAAATAACCTGGTGAGGCACACAATTTTTTTCAACGTTTTTCGCAAATTTCAATTGCAATTTTTTTACCGCAGATTTTCTTCATTTAGTCTTGACAGTTATGCCTTGAAGTATTGCTTAGGATGCTCTAATAATACTCAGATATGACAGCCTAAGTTTCACTAGCCGCCACTGGTCTAACATTTTTATTGTTAAGAAAATTGTCTGATTAATATAATGTTCTGCAAAACTCGTTGATTCTATAGTATCTAATATATTTTTTCTCACTAGAGAAAACAAAAAAATATAATCTTGATTAATCTAATTTTTTTTATAAAAAATAGTTTTATAAAATTGAATACTTACCTCAATATATTGGAAATTTTGATAAGTTACTTGTCAATAAACGTTTGTTTCAGCATCTTATATAAGAATTATTAACTTGAACTTCTATGGAATGTGATATCCTCTTATATTAGTACGAACAAGAGACTTTGTTGTTCAATATTGTCTCCTTATTTTTATGCAAACTACCTCTTCTTCATCAAAATTGTACTTTTACTTAAACAGCGGTAGAATTAAAGTTTGTCTTATTGCCAGGGATGTTTTTGGTTTTGGTGCATGAAACTTCGCGGCAGCAGGAGCAAATAGTCTAATTACCCAGAACATTTAAGAACTATTTTAGAAGGCACTAGTACTCTCCATGTCTGTAAATAATACTGAGAGAATTCAATGAAGTTAAACCTTAACTTTGAAGTAACACCTCTATTAAAGCAGTTGAACCTATAGGAAATTTGGTTTTTAATGTTCTCAGGAGCCCTAAACACAACAAATTGTTCTCCAGTATAAATTATTTTATGTATGATGTTGGTTCATTCTGCTACTGTATAATGAGAGTTCGGTTCATGCTGCAGAAATGTGATAGTTGCAATTTTTAGAGGTACCAGTTATTATAATTAGTTACATTATAATAGGTTAAAAGTTACCACTATGAATGTTTTCTAGAAAAACATCTATTTTTGCACAAGAGTATTTATAATAATAATATAAACTAACTTTCAGACTCACCAACATTAATCAATAATTGTTTGCACCCCATTAGATGATCCACTCAAGACTGCTGCAATAAGTTTTCTTTTGGCAAAAAAAGAACATTTTTCACATCACAACAAATCCACATATTTATTATAAATGTCTGTATTAAATATTCTATTATCATGGGATATGCATATCAATAACCTTGAAAATAAACTTACAACAAAAAACTATATAGCAATTCTACTCTGAAACTGCACTAATTTTAGCACACTAAAAATATTCTACTACGGCTGTGTACTACTATTATATGGATTAAACTGTTGGGGAAATAGTACTGACGTTCAAAAAATATTTGTCAGAAAAGAATTTGAAGGAACATGCTATTTCTTACAAGCACCATGTCATACTGACCATTTCAAACAACATGGAATACTCACAACATATAGTATGTATATTCTTCAGTGTGTATGCTACATTATAGAGAATATTAAAAAGTTTGTGAAATGTGGAGAAATAAACTATTATGATACCAGAAACTCGGAAAAATTATTTGTATTAGCTTATAGACTTATAGTCAAGTAAACAAAGGTCCAATTATTACAGCGATTAAATTATATAATCATCTGCCTGGGCATGTAAAGTTTATATCCAGCTTCAATCTTTTTAAAAAATCCGTGACAAATTTTCTATTGGAACATTGTTTTTACTCTCTTCAGGAATATTTTGATTACTGTGATAACTAATGTCTCGATTCTGTTGTTTATCAAGTGTCTTATTCCTTTTACAAACTTGTTTTACAATTATTTTCCGTATTTATGTTTTGTACACATGTATGTTCTTCTGTGAATATATGTATATGTGTATGTATGTGCATATGTATGTATGTGTATATGCATGTGTGTATATATGTGCATGTGTGTATACACTGTGTCCCAGACTGGGGATGCATGCATTGCTATCTTGGTTATTATTAGAGATCGTGAAATGGTTAAATTTGGACTTTTTTTGAAGAATTTTATGACCGTTTCGATGCCGTTTTTAAATTTGGCGTAGCTCTGTCCGTTTTCCAGATATTTTCAAAAACCTTTCCTATCTGCCTAATTTGATGACTTGTGATATTTTAATAAGTACACTTTGGACACTTTTTTAAGGTGCTTTCGTTGACGTTACTAACAAATTTCTTTTCGTCATTTGTTTTTGAGTTAATGCTACCTTGTTATTTCTTATGGGCGCCATATTGGATTTTTTGATAGTTCAATAGTGCTCTTAATTCCCTTTTTAACGATGTATCACAATATCAGGAAAAAATTAGTAACTGGTGTAAAGTATAAAAAAATTCAGTTTTCTAAGTAGGCTATAAAGAAAATTTATTTTAAAATTTTCCGATTTTATTAACTTCAACTTAAAATTTCAACAAATTAATTAAAAACTTAAAAAAGTGTTCAATATGTCGTCCTCGTTCATCAATGCACTTTTGACATCGCTTTTATATTGAACTACACGCTCTTCTTAAAGTATTTCTGTTAACAGCAGTACTTCTTACACATTCTTCTAAAATTTGAATATTTTCTGGTGGTTTAAATGCATAAACTTCTTTTCTCTATCTCTAATAATAACCGAGATAGCAATGCATGCACCCCCAATTTGGAACACAGTGTATATGTATGTGTGTATATATACATTTTCTCTAGTTTGTAACGAAATGTTTGCACATCCCGTTACTGTTTGTCGTTTGGGTTTTTGCCTATATTTAATATACCACTAGTATATCACTTTTACCTTTATTGTCTTTTAAATAAATTGCCAACAGCCGCGATAGTTATAGAGCGCATCTATCCTCGCGCAACACACGCTTGCACCCGCGGTTTTTTTGAGGCTTTGGTTTTCCAAGCCACGCGAGGTTAAAAATGAGGTATTCATGTCTCCACTGTTCAAGTAAGTGGTTGATTCTTAATAATATTGATTCGCTTTCTCTGCTAAATCAGATTAAAATAATATTTTAAATGCTTTTTGCTTAATAATTGAGGTAGAGGGTAGTTATTTTAAAATAATTATCGTAGCGTAACCATAAGGTCACAAATTTGGGCTAATCGTTGTGTGTAGTTAGCCGTTACCTTTTTTTGCTTGTTTTTTTAGATACCTGTTTTTTTTTGGCCATGATTAAATAGGAATTTTGTGAAAACGATACTGTTTCGTTTTTTGTATGATTTTAGGTAACCAGGAGACTACCGGACTAATAAGAGCTGCACAAACATCTCAAATCCCAAGGAATCCTAGAAGCGCTCCACCGAGCTAGGGTTTTCCAGAATTTGTCCAGGCTTTTGCTGGGAAGGAAGTCTGCCTAAGGATAGGTCCTATTACACTCTAAGTAAGTGATCGAGTTTTATTAATTTGTTGCTTAAATTAAATACGATCACATACCTAGGGTGTGGCAGCTTTCTATCTGCGATAGTTTGTGCAACTCTCAGGTTGAGTAGTATACGGGGTATCTCATGTGTCAATTTTATTTTTTTATCTTATTGCTACCTTAATTATTAGTCTTTGGTGTCCTTTTGAAGGCAAAAAAAAGGAAAAGCGAATTTTTTTTTGTTTTTGTGAGAACAGTCCAGATTGGAATCAATTTGCAGGAGAACTGTGTCCTTCAGGCACTTATTCTATTTTTTTTTATCTAGAAAGATTTATCTTAATTTTTTTATATTACGTTTTCATAATATTTTTTCTTTTGCTAAGAATTGTACCCTTCAGGCACCTTTCTTCTTAAATATTTATTCATAGGCAGTATAAAGTTAATTATCAATTTTTTTTGGTTTTTTGGTCAAGCATTCAAATAGCTGAATTTTTTTTATAACTCATTTCGACAATCATAACTTTCTAAATTCAATTTATTCAGTCAGATAATTTTGTTTTCCGTGTTGTAATCTTTCAATTCACTAATTTTTTTCCTAATTATTTTTTTATAAACACTTAATTAGTCAAACTGCATAGCTTGATTTTATATTTGATTTTTGCTTTCATAGTGTGCTTTTGCGTCTGTAATAATTTGCTCAGGCTAGCTTCAGTAGTTTTGGTAGTTAATTTTTTTATTAATTTTTTTTGTGACTGGTCTTACATTATTTCCCCTTTTTTATGTAAATTGCCATTGGACCACCAACGAGGAAAATATACCTGGAGGTTCCATATACCAGTCTACGTATTCCTGTTGGACCACTTGTGAAATTTGATAGCGTGGAGGAGTGCTGTTGGTGATTCCACCACGTCGTAACCCAGTACTCGAGGGAGATTCACCCGAAAACCTCACCTTCGTCAGTCTGTCTGCTTCCAACAGTTGATCAACAACAAAGTTACGTAAGAACCTTCCATTGGTGTCAACATTTTTTTTGGTCAGAAGAAGTAATGTTAACCAGTAGTCATTTGTGTTCAATTTTTAATTACAAATCACCTTAATTCATTCATTTTTTTCATAAGTACATTCATCAAATTTAAATTATTTTCAGATTTTAGATTGTAAACTAATTTCTTAAATGTTTATTGTTTATTGTCCATTTACACTCGTTAAATAAATTGTTATTATTTTTGAATTGTTGTTTCATTATTCGTCCTTGTTTGTGTGTGCAAAAATATAAAAGTTTTTAGAGTTTTTTGATAGCTATTTTGGTATTCTATTTTTCGTATTTTCTATTAAATAAAAAATACGTGGCACCCTTATTAGTTATTGGTAGTAATTATAACTGTCCCATTAAAATCAATTTTAATATTAAAATCATTAACATTCGATTTAAATAATTAATATTCAATATCAGAATCCATACCCTCTGATTGAGCTAACCGAGGTACTGTTTCAACTATTCATTTTATTGTTTGCCAAATTGCAATAGAAAGGGTGGTTATAAGTTTTAGTTTTGATAATTCCGATACTTGTAATTTAATTTAGTCGATGGAAATAAAAAATGATTATTATTATTAAAGGTTCATTTTTTACTGGAAAACGTATTGTTTTGTTTAAATTCGGGAAGTAGGTTTTTATTTTAATTTTGTTGGTGGTAGATCGATTACAAAATGGCTCCGCTATTAAACTTTGCACAGAATTCATTTTTACGATAATAAATATGCTGTTTATATGCGTATACGTACAAAAAACTGGGCTGGCCAAAGCCCTGAGCCCTGAAAACTACTGAATTACTCAGTTTGCACTTGATTTGCAACTTGTTGAACCTTTATGGAATAAACTCGTATGGAAAAGGGAGAAGCCATTAATGCGCAGGACTTCAATGGAACTATAATTGGTTTGCCGGCTGTCTGCAAACCACCGTCAATGTCTAATGTAAACAGGAGTGGTAGCACAGCACCAAAAGTGGTTCAGTGTTTTTGGTAAATTATATATTATAAATTATAACCAGTTAAATCGTATATATTACGTTGATTATTATTACGAAAAATTAAATAGAACTTTTTTCGTTATCATTTTTGGGCGTTGCGCAAACCTGCAAACCATAGCAAAAGCTGCTACTGATATAATGACGTTCCATAGTAAAGTTGAGTTATGACCAGTGCAAGGGTTAAATTTTAAAAGAGTTTCACAGATATCTTCAGATTTGATATATTTATTTCTGTTTCTGAAATATTCTAGAAAGACTGAAATTATATAATTTCTTTATTTCTTCATCTAATAAAAAAAACTATTTTCTATCTTAACTCTATTAAATTTAATTCAACTTACTTACATTTTGTTATTTTTCATCATGTCTTCTCACCATATGTATCACTATTAGTATTCCTTATTTCTTATAATTGCTATTAGTATTTCTTTACTATCCTTGAACAAACTGGCATTAGATGCCACCACCGAGATTATTGCATCGTTCGCAAGTTCATCCTTAATAATAAATAATAAAATTTAACCGCTATATTAGATACAGCCCAAAATAATTATAAGAATTATAAAATAATTTTGTGTGGGGATTTTAATCTGGATTTACTAGAAAGCTCAGTTTTTAAAAATTGTTTTTCCAGAAAAAAATTAATCTCAAAAAGGTACATAAACAGAGAGTGTTCTCTGCTGCAAAACTTCGACATTTTAAACAAGAACTACAATATACTGACTGGAATGAAATATATAGTAATACTAAAGATCCTAATCAAGTTTATGAGCTGTTCTTAACAAAATTTGCAACAATTATGAATAGAATTTTTCCTAAAAAATCTATCAAGCAAAATATTAAAACAAAAGTATGGATTACAAAAGGAATAAAAATATCTTGCAATACAAAAAAGAAATTTATACAAAAGGAAAATATGTGGTGAAATTTCAGAAGTATACTATAAAAACTATTGTAGAATCTTAAAGAAAGTCATATCTGAGGCCAAAAGGCGCACAAATATTGCATATATTAGTTTGGCAAATAACAAATATATAGGCACTACAATTGATTATAATAATTCTATTTTGCAAAACATTGACACGCAACAAACTAATAAACACACAGTATTAAACAATGTCAACAACTTTTTTGTAAATGTATGTCCTTGTATAAATTCTAATACACATATGGTAAATAATCTAAAATATTCACAGACAAACATATTTTTGTCGCCGACATGTCCAGTAGAGGTATGCAATGTAATAAAAAATTTAAAAAAACACAAAGTCTACAGGGGAAGATGAAATACCAGTAAAATTTCTGAAATATGTTGCTTTGGAGTTATCTAATCTACTAAATCACATAATAAATTTATCGTTGCAAACTGGAATATTCCCAGAAAAACTAAAGATTGCTAATGTAAAAGCTATATACAAGAAAAAGGGTGATAAAAGTGTAGTTAACAATTATAGGCCTATTGCGTTACTCTCAAATATAAGCAAAATTTTTGAGAAAATAATATACTCAAGGTTAATAAGTTATTTAGAAAGTCATAGTTTACTAAACGACACACAAAACGGTTTTAGGAAAAACAAATAAACAATTAAAGCATGTTATCAAGCGCTGTGTATAGTAATTAACTCCCTGAACAAGATGCAACATACAGTTATTATAGGATTGGACCTATCAAAAGCATTCGATAGTGTAGACCATAGCATTTTAATTATGAAGCTAGAAAGATATGGAATTAGGGGTATTGCATTAAAACTATTGATATCATATTTAAGTAATAGGTTACAGTGTATTGTCGAAACAGACAGTAATGGTGACTTACAAAAATCAGAAAAATTAAAAATAAAAAGAGGTGTCCCGCAAGGGTCAGTCTTAGGGCCATTACTGTATATTTTATACACTGATGACTTACCTATGATACTTGACGAGTATGCTGTCCAATATGCTGATGACTGCACACTAGTTATCCACTCGTCTGACTCTTTAATACTAGAAGAAAAGGTCTTTTTGACATTGGAGATTTTAGAAAACTACTTTACTGCTATAAATCTAAAACTGAATAAAGACAAAACTCAAGCTATAGCTTTTACATGTAGCACATCCAATGTTGAGAAAACATTTGATAATGGTATTAATATAATGACAACCATGCCAGCAATGACCTTTTTGGGAATTAAAATTGATGTCAGACTTGATTGGAAAGCCCATACTGATGATATCATAAATAATATAGCAAAGTACTGTTACGCCTTAAAAGTGATAACACAAAATATCAGTATCGAGGCAGCCTTTATAGCTTATTATGCCTATGTAGTATCTAGACTTAGATATGGTATTATCTTTTGGGGTGGAACAAGTCATATATATAGGATATTTGTGCTACAAAATAGATGTCCCAGAAATATACTAAACATTAAACAAACTGTCAGTTGCAAGCCAATATTTATAGAAAGAAAGATACTTACCTTAATCAGTCACTATATATATATATGTCTGTTGTTTTTGTTGCACGAAATACTTGTCTGTTTACAAATCACGATAGAAGTCACTTATATGATATGAGAAATAAGACCGATCTTTTAAATATTAAAACTAGGTATACTTTTATTCAAAAAAATGTACCACATACAATAATTAAAATTTACAATAAAATTCCCCATAACTTAAGAAATGGTACAGTAAAAGAACTGCAAACAAATTTAAAGGCTATCCTCGTAGAAAAAGGCTTATTACACTTTGGACGAGTTTTTCATTGATGATTTTTAGGACTTTTTTTCCTTCTTTTTTTAAATTTAAATATGTATTTTAATATGTGTATTTGTATTATTTAGTTTTAAGTTTTACCTTTTTTTACTTGTTATAATTTTACTTAGTTTTATTCTGTGACACGTTCCACATCCATTTGGATATATCTGAAGAACAAATAAAGACTTATCTATCTCTATCTAATATAAGATATTTCACAAACATGCAAGATTCTTTGAAAGCATTGTAGAAACTTTTTAAGTCTTTCGATATTTTTTTAAAGATTCAAGTTACTAGATACCAAAGTATTTGTTATACAAAACTTTCATATGGTATACTAAAACTATTCAATATACTTTTAGGCGTCGATTATATTTTAATTCAGATTTCCTTTTTAGTTTTGAGATCACAATTATTTTGATACAAAAAACAATATTTCGTACATACAAAGTAACAAAAATGTTTAAGATGTAAAACTTTTTTTATTATACTTACCCTGTACCCAACAGTGTAATTCCTATAAAACTATCCACCTCTTTATTTCATTCATTGTAAATATATTTTAATATTATACAAGCCAATTTTATATTATCATTCACATAAATTATGTATCTCATCAAATTTTTCTATACATTATATGTTTTCGACTTAAACATTCAAACACATATAGTGTATTGAAAAACTATATTTATCATTCTGAATACAATGGTATGCCATACTTCTAGTTCTGTTTTTAAAAACTTAAGATACTCGTATTTAAAAAATGTATTAAAGTTAAAAATGAAAAAAAGAAAAAATTCACTTAATAATAGTTCTAGAATTTAAAGTAAGTTTTTTTATCAAAACAAACATTGACCGAGTTCCGGCACTTGGGCGCTGAAGAATAAATCGCCTCTCACATATTCAAATGATATGGTGCTGATTCAGAAAGATATTCCTGGGTCTTTGAAGCAGCACACCATCTTGTTACCATGTCATTTTTAGTCTGTAATTTCTTGACGAATAGCTAACATTATTTTATTTGATTAATGATCATTAAGGGAAATAATTAACTTCCTAAATTACCATTATTCCATCTAGAAATAGAAGAGACCTACACCTTAGCCAGATCTAAACCCAATGGAATATTTTCTTTGAAGAACTTTGAAAGATAAAGATTATATACGGAATATAGACAACTTATATCGGCGAAGAAATCTCATTGATATAACATAGGTAATAATTAATCAAATTATTTTTGAAAGAATTCGTCCTAACTTTATTAAAGAATGCAACATTCGTGTGACCAGCAATGGAGGATTACAGAAAACACTTAAATTTCTTAGAATTAGTTACATTAGATTAGTTTTTATTTTTTTTATTTTAACGTTAATAAATTCAAATTCAGAGTAACGAATAGAATCTAAATATTCAAAAAGGTACGAGACATTTTATGAAACAAACATACTTCTTATTACACTCTGTACAGTTTAAAGGTATTAAAAAGTTTGAAAACAGATTTGTAATCTATGAGAAAAATTATAACAAATGAAAAAAAGAGGTATAATTTTATAGGGACCACCCTGTACATGTATTTAGTAAGGATGCGCGAAATGGTACGATATTTTTGGGTACCGGTAGTTTCTTTCCAATCCTCAATATCTTGTACTGGTATTACAGTTTACAATATGGTATGACAAGGTACATTTTTAGCCAGTACCTATCATATCCAGGTACTGCTATTGACTTTTCAACAAAAAAACTTAACTGTGTTCTACTGTTGAATTGTAGGTACGTCGATTATCACGGAAAGGCTATTTTTAAAGGTCGGCACTATTCTGACTCATGTTAGATTAGAAATCGATTACAAGAAATGATTAAGAGTTATTTTTAAGTCCATTAGAACTTTCATATTTCATGTTGGTGGCAGTACTAATTTTAAAATCACTTTCAATAGATGCCAGAACGGAGGTGAACCGGTATTTCGTGTATTGGTACTTTTCAGTTCGATATTGTACCCAACCAGCAATATTTAATCGATACAATACGATACGCGATACCGGTACTTTTCAATGTATCGCACATCTCTAGTATTTATTGTTGCAGAGTGCCAGCTAAAAATCTTTTGCGAATTGTGGGATTTTAATATTAATTGAAATATTCAGGCCGTTGCAGAATTTTCCACCAGATCCGGGAACAATAAGGATATTGAAGAGAAAAATGCTAATGAAATTACAAAATAAATTACTTTGTATTGTAAAACCATTTTTTAAGAACAATTTAAAAATCACAGTATCAGTATAAGCAGCACTATACTAAGACAATAATTGTGAAATTTAGTACTGATGATTCACTTCATATAATTAAATATCCACATTATATTAAAATTATATATGGATACTGTTAATTTAATTTTACATTGGTTCTACATGAATCATTAGTACTAATAATACTAATACCAAAAAGTATCTAACTTTTAATTAATTTTTACCATAAGATACACAGAATTCCCACGAGTTCAGCATATGAGCAAAATCAAGTTTTCTGATAAAAATTGCATACATGGTGCTTGAATAAAGAATAATAATAGACACTACATGAACGTATGTCCAGTTTCACTCCCCAAGAAGTTATCTCTCCAAATGAAATTAGATTGAGCCTTACCCACTAAACACGAAACATAAAGATAACATTTTGTAACATGTAAACAAGCAAAATTTATAATTAATTTCAATGTAATCTGATATTTTAAGTTCCAAAAATACATGTTCTTGAATATTTAATTTATTTATGATCATGTAATTTCAATACTGACAAATAACATTTAAAAAATATTCTTTTGATAGTTCCTGAGAGGTAAATTTATTTATTATTATATATACGTTAACAAATATGTGCATGAAACTGTCCTTTACTTGCTGCACACCATTTTCTTTGAAAATAAGCGTTTGTTATCTGTCAGTTGAATTTTATGAATTTTGTTAAAAAGTCTTTTAAGACTAGCAAAAAGTTATAGGAAACATTTTGTACGCAACACAACCGGAAACTGTCTTTACGGAGCTCGCTGGCTTTCAGAGCTTGCTGGAAATTGCCAGCTCGCCCAGTAAAGAATCACTTTCCAGTCTTGTTACGTAAATAACTATTATGTAAAAGTTCTTACAATGTACTGTCCAGCCTGGGAAAGTAGGCCCACGCGGCAAGAGAGAGTATTGCCGATAAGTTGCCAGCTTTCTGTGAAATCATATACTGGGAATATAATATCTCTCCCAATGAGTAGATGCGGATGCAAACGATCACAAAAATTTGCCATGCATTAATTCGTTTCATTTATGCTTAACTGTGAATGAAATGCAGAAATCATTCTTTCCGCGGGTCTTCTTTCCCCGACCAGACAGTGTTATTTAGAGCTCCTTTATTATTTGGAGCATACTGTCATATTTAGGATGTATGTGTGCAATTTATTTATTTATTATTCAATCAATTTAAAGCATAAAGACTGTAATTATGTGTGGTACCTAACCTCAAAATATCATCGAATGTGTAAAGTGTATACCATTTTGTGTGCCTCTCTAAGCAATTAAAAGCTATTAATGTTTTTTGCACTCCTCTTCAATTTAAAAATTTCAACAGATATGACCAAAATTAAGTAACTAAAAGCATGTTAAATTGTAGTGTTCAGCTATAATTAGGAACAGATGTACATCAAAACGTTTGAAGTAAAAATGGGGATCCTGAAAATCAATATCATTTAAATGTGTCATACATGGCAACTTTGATTATTGTATTGTCATTCAAAAGTTATTTACATATATACGGTTCATTCAAGTTACATTTGGAGGGTTAGTCACCTTAAGAAATTAAATTGATCATTTCATATATGTTAGTGAATATGCCCAGACTTTTATAAGCATACTATTTAATCACACTATACACTAAAAATATGTATATAAAGTTGGAATTCTTATAATGAATAAGTAAACTATTCAGAATTAAAGATATCTTGAAAATCTATGGTGAAAAATGGCAACCTCCTATGTCAAGATTTACACAAATTCAGCAAGTTTCTGTCAAAAAGTGGTACTTTTAAGGAGGAAAACAATTACGTTTTGAATATCATGTTCTAGTATTTTCTTTCATGTTATAGCAAAGTGATTTTGTGGTCTACACCCGTATTTATTCATTATTAACATGTGGTTTTGCCAGCTGAAAGAAGGCTATTTTGCAGATTATTTGATTCTTAATTTTCAAATATGTTGAAATTGACATAGGAAGTTGATGCTTCATTGTAAATGGTGACACAGGAGGTTACTATTCTTCACCATCAAAATGTTTTATCGCAAATTTAGACTTTTAACAGTTAGGCTATGTTAACATCATAATTTATTTTCCGCATTATCTATTATTAAAATCGAGTAAATTGACCATTTGTATTTCTTCTAGTTTTCAAGAAAAAAGGATAAAGCTCAAAACTTTATGTCTAGCATGGATTTACTTGACTCTTTTCTATTCAAAGAGATTTTTAAAGCATACCATGGGTACACATTTTAATGTGTTTGTATATAAAAAAATGAATTATTTAAAAAAAAAATCAAAGAAACTCAATGAAGATGCCCGTGAAGAGATCTAGGCAGAAATGTGCCGTTTGTAATGCTTCTATGAAGCATCCAAAAATAGCAGCACATATATTTATTTTGTAAATGCAGTTTTATCACTAACTTGTCCCTACAATAAACACATTTTTCAGGGTAATTATATCTAAATATTCAAAAAGTAATATGATTATTAGGTTAAGAATATTAGATTTATTATAAATTGAGTAAAATTGTAATATTAAATATTATAAATTATCTCCAGCTACCAGTATATATAAATTTCAGTAACATGTTTTTGATTCTAGCACAGATGCTCAACACAGGAATATTATTATTAACAATAAACGTAACACTATAAAACAACATAAGTTGTATAAAAATATTAACGGTGAAACTATTTTTTTTCTCACCTCATTCAACTGTTGGTGTTATTGATTTAATAAAAGTACAAAAAAAATAATTATTAATTTTCTTAGATATTTAAAAAATGTCTATACAGACAGTGGACACTACCACCCGACTGATTTTCCTCAGATTACCACATAATTATTTAATAATTGTATGGCTTTTTACAATATATAAATAAACAAAACATATTTTAACAAACAAATTCCCAGCAAAATGTTTCTTTAAACCAATAACACATAAAACTATGTACATATACTGTTAAAGACGAATTTATTTAACAATCTAGTATGATTCGAGATTATAAATCCAAACTTTATAAGTTCTTGGCCTTCTTTTTTGCATTACATTCATTTACGTGAACCTCAAAGTTAGTTTCAAAGTCTACAACTTTATCACATACTTCACATGTTATTCTCGAGATTTTTGAGGTTGAGCGCGTAACAGGTTCATCTCCACAGGTCGCAGCATGTTCCTAAATAACATAGTTTAGAAATAGTAGGATGAAAAATTCTTATAAATATGTATTTGTAGGTTTTATGAATGTGATGAAGATTTTATGTAAAGCATATTTCAGCAGCATAATGAATCATTATTAACAGATGAAAATAAAAATTAAGTCAAGTAGAATCATGCAAATAAAATATAAATAATATAAAAACTGACACAAAATTTTCTGTAAGGGGATGATTTCTCCAATTTGTATTCAAGATGAAGCAAACTTAATTTTTAAAGTATACAATTAGACAATTAGACTCGTACTGGATTAAATCTGCGTGTGTGGTAACGTTACATTTTTTTTCACTCATACATAGAGGGATTTTTTAAATTATTTCACAGAATTATATAAAGACCACCTATGGAAATTAGAAGTGAAGGATAGAGAAATATACATATTATCATTAAAAAACAAGAAATTAGGAAGCTGATTCGAAGTGCTGCAGTGTATACCAATTAAAAACAAAAATATTTTAGAAAAGAAGCAAAAAAAAAAAACAACTTCCTTAATATTAATTAAAAAGCTACCAAATTGTATAGTACAGGAGAATTACAACAAACTGGTTTTACAATGACTGTCGCAGGGTTCAGGGTTGCCAGATTATTTTCATACTGAATGGCTAACTGAATAATCAATATATCCCAAAATCGCTAAAAAAATGAAACTCCAGTATTTTAATGTAAACTATGTCTACCTTCTGAAGTATATTGATTTCACACTGATTGGTTAAAACATGGCATAAAAATAGATTTATAAATAGGCATAATCAGATATTTACTCAGAGGAATTGAACACAATTCAATAATTTAAGTTTATGTTGTATAACGCTCATTTCGGGAGACAGGGGGTTAATAACTAGGTCCATGAGATTATCTAAAGATAATATTGTGATAATTAACTAATCACAATAGACATATAACGCCCTAGCTAAAAAAATAATAAATAATTCCTTGGGTAATTTTTTTTTTTTCGAAAATTGCCATTTTTTTCTTGATAATGAAAAAAATCAAGGAGAAATTAAATGCTCTCATTGGAAATGATTATACTCTTCCAATTTAGTCCTATGCATTTTTTACGTGAAACGAACCGTTTCTAAAACGATTGTTTTGGAATACAATTTCAACAAACTTATGTAAAAAAAATCACTACTAATTTTGTCGCCAAGGACATAACTAACTCGCCTGCACTAATAGATAAAAATGAAATTTTGATTCTAGTTTTAAATTCTTGAACAGTATTTGAAACAAGTACTTTAAAAATGGGCCAATTTTTTATAAAAATCATCAGGCGTGTTGATTTTATTCCTTTCAAATACATCAGTTTATAATTTGCATATTTTTAAGGTTTATAGTTTCGAATTATGACAACATCACCCTTTAATGACAACACCAGATTTTCTTTAACTTCCATAAATTATATCCAAATGATAGTGCAAAAATGTTGGTATATAAAAAGAATCAAGAGAAACACATTTAAACAGTGTATAGCATTTATATGCAACAGAATACTTTACATATATACTTCTTACCTGTATCACATTTACAGAGAATAAACGATTACAAATAGGACATGACACATCACTGGCATTTGCAGCTTTTGAAAACTGGCTAGTAGAAGGAAAAGATTCTGCTCCACTACCCAATGCACATGGTTTTCGCAGTCCAAGTCTTTTTTTCACATTTGTTTTTATCACAACTTCATCTGTATCTTGACTCGAATTTGAACTTGAATTCTGTTTGCTTATATCTTTCTTCTGTGTTGGTGTATTAACAGTAATATTCAGGGGTGCCAGGCCTTTCAAAATAATTTAAAATTAAAATATATATACCCATAAATATATTGTTTTTTTTTTTACAGATAAAGTAATATTTCTATTATAAATAATTATACAGGATGCTGCATTTTACGTAACAGACAATCTCAAGGAGCATATTCCTAAAGCTATTTTAATTAGAAGATGTCCTAAATCATGGAACCGTAACAGCTTAATTTTCGAGATAATAATAAAAAAGTATGTCTTTTTAAATATCTTAGAAATGACTGACTTATGAATAATACAAGATATAATATTTGTAGTGCATCTACTGTTTCCTCAGTTTCTGCTGAATAATTTAACATAATTGATACCCATGAAAATAACTTCTATGTATTATGAATTATACCCAAGTTTGATTTGCTAATGTAGCATTTCAGCAAATGCGTTACTTTTATTTTTAAATGTATAAAATTGTAATACAGCATGCTGCCTGCCATCAAACTCTTTAACAGTAAGACAATGTTTTTGTTTATATAAAACAGATTAACAATCTAAAAAACAATTAACAAGCAAAAAAACTTATTTATAAATAGTAATGAATAACTAAAAATAAGTTACCCCAATCCTCTCATTTTATTTAAATGAAGATTAAATAAAATTACGATTTATGTACCCTCTTTAGGTACTATTTTTAGTATTTCTATTACTATCTGTAAATTAATTTTACCCTCTCTGTTGAAATACTTTGGTATTTTAATTTTATTATACCTTTATTAGAAAAACTAATATTTTAATTACCATCTGGTTTATTTCTTTTTCGATTATTGATAGGTTTTCGTCCAGGAATTGTTGGTATTACTCTTTTGTGGATAGGTTCATCATCATCAACAGTAATTACTTCTTCACTGGATACAGTTTCATTATTTTCCTCTTCTTCTTGCTCCAAAGTTTTATAAAATAGATCCCTAGCTTTTTCCTCATTCTGTTTCTTCTGTTCTTCTTCTTTTAATTTATCGAACATAGTTTCACATCTTCGCTTTGGAGTATCTGCAAATAGACTACTGCGTTTCATAATTTGTGAAATTGTTGGTTTTCGTGATAAAGGAGTTCTTGTTTCTGTTTTCTGTGGCTGCTTAATGTTGTCATTAACCGTATCTAAAAAACAAGAATGTTATCGGGACAAGAAATTTATATTACAATCATTTATTAAGACAGTTTCTGTAAAAAGTAAAATTTTCAAATAATCAGTTCATATTACTACAAATTATAGGTTGACTTTTGTGTTTAAACTTTGATATACGGGTTACCCCTTCTCTGGTTTTTGCCCCGAGACTCCAGATTTTGATTAAAATCTCCAGATTTCATGTTTAAGCAAAATTATCGATTGATAAAGATATAAAAAATCTAAACAACTATAACTACTCTTAATTTTTCATATTATTTTAAATAGGGTTGTGAGGTTGAAAATTTCCACTGGAAATTTTCCATCATTAAGAAAATCAACAAATAATCTAAAAATGCATGGAAATTTATCATTTAGCGCTTGTGATCAAAGCCAAAACAGCCGGAAATTACCTGTCATCCAGTACTTCCACCAGGTAAAGATTTACACAAATATCACATGAAAAAATATTGTTGCTAACTAAATAAAAGAAAAGGATATCTGAAGTAAAATAGTGGTATTAGGTTCAATAAACGAAGATGAAATAATAGAAAATGATTATTTGGACAGTTAATTCAAATACTTTTCACGAAACACATTCAGTAACTAATAAATATTACATTTACAGACATTAAACCAAAGTTTCATGACCCAGAGAACATTTTAGATATGTTGCAAAATGAGCTGGTACATTTTTTTTTTTATAGTTTGCAAATTGCCATGTATGATAAATCAAATTTATATGCACATATTATGTTATTGATAAGACTTAAGCACGTTAGTAAATAAATAATTAAATATATAAATAAATAAATAAATAAATGGCAATGAGGGCTATGTCAACGTCAAATGGGGAATTTCATTAGTTCACACATAGTCAGCTAAATCCAGTTAACTGGTCTGTCAAATCCGATGTCGAATTAAGAAAACGTGTAGCAGAATTCTGCTAGTTCTACTTGGTTGCCATAGTGAGTTCTAAAATGCAACTTCTATTATTAATTTCGGAACTATGAACTAAAACTTGCAAACATCAGCAAGTTATTAAAACTGACAGAAGACCGACTTTTTTTAAGGGGGAAAAAAGTGTATACTTCTTTGTCATTTAAAAGGTCCACTATACTTGACATTGTAAGAAATCCAGAATTGTTTTTTAAAAGTTTCGAATTTTTGTTTTGTTTGTTTTGTTTTAATATTTCCCGATAATTGAAAAATGTACACTGTAGTGCAGTGAACTGCATCTACTACAGTGCTAGAATTCGTAGTTTCTAGTACTTTAGATGAAATCAGATGTCCATGCATTGATCAATTTTCCTCCAATGTACCCACCAAAAAATTTGTCACCTTCCAGCCACAAACATTAGTGGTTTCATCCAAGCTAATCCAGAAGTATTTGTTATTCAGTTTAATATAAATTTTTTGTTTAATACTGTCACATTTTTTGTCAGTGTAGTTCGATGGCACCTGAACATTGATATACTACCCACTAATACACTTTTGCAAAAATTGTCTAAATAGTGGATTATCTACTTTTGTCCACGAAATATTATAACCAACCATCATTTTCACTAAATGTAAGTTCAAATTTGTTTGTCTGTCACTATCAGTAACACTAGCACTCACGCACTTTTTATGGCTGTCTGAGGAAATGTGTATCCTAATGTTTGCTTTGACGTTGCACAAACGCTTTCTATATCTATGTATGTGTTATCCACATATGTAGATGTTTTATAAACACTATTTATTTAGACGTATTTAATTATTTTCAACATCGGTCACTGGGCATAAATGTGATAGACAAGCGACCTCGGGTGCCTGCTATTGGATTCTCGGCGATACCAAGCCTTTCCCCATCATGATGACGGTCAGTAAGTAATTGTTTTTTATAGCAGCAAGCCGTCCAATTACCTGATAAAACCCTTTAATGTTTTGTTCCCATTTTTATAAAGAAAACAGATTTATTGTATAATACCTACATAATAAGAATATTTTATATATTTCAACTGTTTTTTTTTTTTGTTAGAGAATATATTGCATGCAATGCTGTATGGGTTAGGTATTATTTTTTGTATATAGCCCTCCCCCCCTCTTTGACATAGGTTGTATCCGCCCCTGATCCAAGTTCAGTAATTTTTAAAATAAAGCAGGTTAATATTAACACTATTATAAACAAAAAATGGTCACAAATTCTCCTAATACAAAAGGGTGCTCAATATAAATCACAGGTTTATTATGTACTATAATACTTAACAACTGGTTTATAATGGATTATACTGGATTTATAAATAGGCACAATACTGTTTATTTATATGATAAAAATGTTTTCATTTCCAAAAAACTACAGGTCACAAATTGAAATATGGTTTTGGTTATGGTTACAAAATGCTAGGAAAATCTGTTGGCCATAATTCTTGTTCAAAGAAAAGACGTTGGCAGTCCTACAAGTGTAGATCTGCCATATTAATTAATAAATACCTGTAACTTCTGATTCGGTTTCCTCTGGATCAGTATGATTACTTTCAGATTTTTTACGAATGGTACTCTTATTTTGAGGTACTTTGCACAACCACTCCTGCTCCTCTGAATTTTTTGTCTTTTTATTAGAAATACCATCCAGACTATCATCATCATCGTAGTTATAAACTTTTCTCTTTGTTTGACGTCCTGAACGACAAACATAAGTTTCTTGAAAATCAACATCATCTGAAAGACTTGGGAAAGTGTCAAATACACTTGTAACTTTTGGTAAAGGAGCAGGATAAAATGACATTCTAGCCAACTGATTCTTCATTTTATTCACTTTTGTATGGTATGCATATAACATTTGAGCTTTTATAGCTGTTCCACTATTTAAGAAAATTTGGCTATTTTGTACAGACACAAATTTTAATTTATGGCTAATAATGTTTAGTGTGTGTTCAGAATCTTTGACCATCTCATTAAAACCAAAGGTTACCTTAGTAGCATCTTTAGGAGAGTCACTGATTAACTCTTCCGAGATATTATCCTCTTTAAGATTTTGATTATTATTATGTTCAGGAATATCATTATCCAGTTTCTTTTCAGAAGTCCAAGCCTTGGGAATAAATGGTTTTTCTTTAATTTTTGAGGGACTTATCTCCATATTTTTGTATTCTGTATCATCATTAAGGTCTTTATGAATTTCTTCCTGGCTTTCGTTTATTCGCCTACATTCATCTTCCATAGTTGCCGTGTCTTTTGAATCTTTTATTGCTTTGTAATAATTAATCATTAACTCTTCTGTTAAGTCTGGATCATAGATATTGGCATCTAGTTAATTGAAAAAATAAATAAATAAAATGAAATAACATTAGCAACTTAACTTTAATCCAATATTTTTAAAAGTCGTACATTATCACAAAGTTGGCATTTTGAATAATTTTAAGTACCTACATAATTGCAATCTAGCCTAAATTAATATCGATATAATCACCTTCCAAAACTTTTTTTACTTCTGCTATATCTAATTCTTCTTCCATCCTAATAAAATAAAGAACGGTCAACGTCTTCTATAATTTACAACATAAAAGGAATTATATTATATATTTTGAGGTTAGTGATTTGACATTACAAGTTTTTAGTTTTTTATCTAAACGATTTCGCGGTATTCTCTACATATAACTTTCATTATATATAATCTACAAAATAAAAACTGAAGATTTCTAGTTTCCAAATAAAACTGAAGTCGAGTGATTCTATGTTGAAAAGTGTCAAAAAATTTAATAAAATACAAGACACAATAGTTGAAAGTAAAATTCAACATTCAACATATTTCTAACTTATAATTGGGGACGTAATAGCTACATACAATATCCAGTTCCTTTAAAAAAAAAATAATAAGATGTCGTTTTTCGGGGTTTTCCAAAGAATTATTTAATAACAATATTATAGATGTTGTGCGGAACTAAAATCACCTCGGTGTACATTTAAAAAGAAATTGTATCTTTATCTTTATTTAAGAAATAATTAATTATGTTCATTTTTATTAAATAATTTTTTTATATAGATTTAGCCATTACATTACATTAAAATCAGCTTTCCACCACTATCCACGATTAATTTTTTTTAAGATCGATGTGGCATTATTAATTTTAGCTGGAGCCACCACTATTTGTGTATTTTAGTGGAAATCTGGTGGTTTTGATATTGTCATTTAGCGGGGGGACGGGTTTTCATTGTTGGCAACCCTGCAACTCTGCTTGCTTGCTTCGACCTACGAATTTTAATGATTATATTGAGAAATTCGTGCCTCAACTCTTCTTCTGTTTTGTGCCTCAACTTATGGAGTGTAGAGAAGGAGGAACGTCTCTTATGGACGGTACGTTCAAAATGTGGTCTGAATTCTGTAAGGTATGAGATGTGGCGCTGATCGTATTATGGGATTGAGTCTGAAGTTAAACACTTACTATATCTCTGAAACTAGCTTCAGATTCTATAAACTAACGAAAACATAATATTATGTAGGTGTTGAAAAGAATTATACAGCGTAAAGAAATAATAAAAATAGTAAAAACAGTCACGTAGAATACCTCCTGTAAATCAGCGCCACCTATTCTTCCATCGAAAATCCGATCACATTTTTTAACACGGAGACGTTTTTCCTTCTCTACACTCCATACCTCAACTATTATGAAGCTTGCTTGCCTTGCTTGCAACCAACATCTATGTATTATGTAACCAACTTGCAACTTTGCGACAGAATAGCTATGTTCGCCGGTGCTATATAGTTGTGATTTTTAATCTAAGTAAGACAATCATCAAGCAATTTAAGTCAACTTTGATATCACTGGAAATGGCAAATAGCGAACAGCTTTCCTCCTTTATATTTACTCCTCGTCTGGAGCAAGAGTAAAAATGTTTTAGCTCTGAGTAATGCCGATGCCGTTATTGTCTACTAACGAACAAAAATCAGGTAAAATGTCTTGTTAGAGTAAAGTTGTCCTGGAGTAAATAATGGCCAAGGGCGAACAGACCTAATAACAACTCTTTTAGCTGCGATTGCTCTCCCTTTCAGTATTGCCAGATGTACGATAATTATCGTTTTTGTAACGAAAAAAATGATTGCGTGTACGATGTTACGATAGTCCGTGTTTGATAATGCCTAAAAATGCGATAATTTGAGAGTATAAAAAATACGATGAGACTGGAAACAATGTAAAATCATCCATAGAGTTGAGAGTACGTCATCCTGGGTCCTAGATACTATTTTATACATCGTATATCACTTGCTCCACAAATTACTCCAGAATACTGTTGAATATTTTGTTCGAACACAGCCTTTTGCGTACCATTTATTTGTGACTTTACTGAGTGGGAAAATAATTTCGAATGTTACGGGAGAGGCATGCTTATACAATACCACGTTGTAGAATCGTGCTTCTCTTTCAGCATCTTATATGAGTGGACAACACGTATCCGTATATCTGTACTATTTGAGACGCTGGTTATTTATTGTGTTTAAAACTTAAATGACAGTGATAGTTCGAATGAATAACCGAGGCTCGACGCAGGATTATAAAAAATGAAAGGTGAAAGTTCTAAAGTAAAAAATATAAAGTATTTTAATAAATATTTTGAGTTTATTTGAGAGATTTTTTTTGTACAGTATGGTATAGTAATATACGATAAAAAATACGATAATTTTCAGGGGTCTGTACGATAGTCAGCTTCATCCAGCCTGGCAACATTGCTCCCTTGTGAAAACCTTTTGATGAAAACAAGTTGTTTTTTTTTTAACTGAAGGCTCCCAAAATCCTGGTTTTGAAAATTTTGTTCTTCTATGGTTTTGATAGAGTGATAAAGAATAAAGGTGACTGGTTTTCTTAAAAAAATATCAAACGTTTAACTGGACCAATATATGTACTTTGACCACATTCTCATGGATTTTACAACTGTTGATGCTAGTGTTTACTGCAACCCTCATTTTAATAACAAGCAAGACCAAGAAGATAATATGGAACCTGGATATACGCCTTTTCAACCATTTAGAGTAATAATAGATCCACAAGTGATGGATATATGTCGAAATGATACTCCTAATTTATATTTTCCTACTATGAAACAGTTTGATTTTGGAGTTGATGTTGTAAGATACAAAAAAATTGAACCATTCATCACCCGAATTTAAGAATATACAACTATTATTTAGTAATATAAGTTATTATAAACTTACAGATGTAGAAGTGGTTTTTAATCCGTATCTAAAAAAAAAATTTGAATTACGAAGACAACTTGTTTTTGGTGGTATTCAACCAATAAGGCTTTTTCATGGAACCAAAGAAAAATATATTGATAGCATTTGTAATCATAATTTTGACTGGAGGTGTTACCGTAGAAATCGCCACAGGTATGGAAAAGGTGTTAATTTCACACCTGATATAGGTTATGCAGCTATTTATTGTGATAAACGCAAGGGTAAAATTATGATAATGGCTGATGTATTAGTAAAAAAAGATAGCTCATGGCAATAAACGTACCATTGTTCCACCCGTCGAATATGATACTACAGAAGGAAAAAAAGGCGTGGTAATTGTTAAATATCATGATAATGAGTTCTACCCACAATATTTAATATATTTTATTAGGTTGAATGGAAAAACAGCGAAAGACAAATATTTTTGAACATAGCAATTGTAATTTTTTGTAATTGTCTATGTGCATTCTTGTACTGCATGTAAGTTATGTGTGTAGGTGTATGTATCTATATGTAATGCAGTACTTAACAAAAAGCAAAGGCCTAAGCAGGCACAGATGTCATGCTGTGAGATTAGTTAACTCTGTCCAATAATGGTTGTCATATAAATATACTGGATATATTTCTACTGTATATTTTGCAAACAAAATATAACCCTGTAGGTACTTTTTTCTGTGTTATTATCCATTGTATTTAAATGTGCATTTCATAAAATTGGTGATTGTTAATATTTGTAAATACAAATATATATCGAAATATAGGTATATTGTATGCATAATAATGATATAAATTAATCCATCGTAATGAAATGGACCAAAAAGTTCTCTTGTTTTTAGTTTCTCCGTGTACCTATACATATTGTGTATATTGACAACAGATATTTTTAAATTTATAGTTTGTTGTCCAGACAACTGCAGAATTTATTCGATTTCTACTACTAAAAAGTAAAAAAAGGAAGGCCTTGAACCAATACAGATAATAATATACATATATACCACTGGATTTTTTTACTGTTTTATTTCGTTAAAAATTTAGGATCACAAATTAATTAATTTGTTATCATTAATTCAAAAGTAGAAATATATTTGTGAAAAAATTTTCTGTAATCCAAAATTTAATGGAATAGATGATAGCAATTACAAATGTTGATTTTAGTACAAATAGTACTAATGCAACGAGTAGTGTCAAGTATACATGTTCTTTGGACTTTAAAACAAATTTTATTCAATAAAGGTTAATGAAGGCCCATTACATGTTCATTTAGAGTATTCTACAAAAAAAAAAAAAGTAAGCGCAGGCGAAATTTTCCGAGAGACATGTCTCTGTGGTAGTTAGTGATGGAGTACTATCGATTATAATTGATAGTTTTCACTATCGAAACAATTGATAGATTTCGATAGTATGAATGCAAATGATTTTAATCTTTTAGAAGTATATTCTAAAAGGTATTTATGTATACCAGCTTCTTTTGTCGAGTCAAAACGTACATGTCAAACAGTTACAGACAGGCACTAGAATTAAAGTTGAAAAATGTGATTATTTTTTTGAATAAAAATAGTTGGCTGTTTTCTAGAGGCCATAAGAGGAGGAATTCCGTATCATAATCTCACAAAACATTATTTACACAAGCAATATTTTACTATTTTGAAAAAGGTGTATATCACACTCTCACATAAATGTATATCTGCCATTTTGTAACAATACTATATTATGTATTGCCTGTAAATATAAAAACTGTTTTTAATTTAATAAAACGCCATCTATTATTATTGGCTAAACTAGATGGAGTTTTATTTATAATCTGAGATGAAATATTCACAGGCAATACATAATATAAAATGACTACAAAATGATAGGTATAAATATTTGTGAGATTATATTATTTATTTTTCAAAATAATGAAGGATTGTATGTGTAATTTTAAAAATGAACATGTGAGGTAAAGGTACACAATTCTCCGTCGTAAGAGTTGCATCATCAAAGCACATGATCACTGTGTGCGTAAATTATGATAAAAACACTGTACCGGTAGGTGGACTTTACCACCCAGCTAGCGTCTCAGCTATTGGTCAATGTCATGTACTATTAGCTCTAAGTTTTATTCAGGGTCGGATTCGAGATTATGATGATTTATTGTGAATTCGCCAATATCGTGAGAGAATTATTATTTATTGTGTGTTGTGTATACATACTATTTTGTGAAAATCAAAATATGACAATTTAGAACAGTATTCGAGTTAATCGATTTAATGTTCATAATTAGGGCTTGTACCACTTGACAAACCTTACAAGGCATAGATATGCACGAGGCGCCAAAATTTATTGCACCATATTCACAAAACTGAACAATATTTGATATTTTTTTTGGGTCAGATATAACTAATTTTATTATTTTTTTCTAATGTATCGGTTTATTACACCATCATCAGCGAACTACAATTAATATAATATTTTAAAAACTTAGTTATGGTTATTTTACATTACATTATTTACTTATACTATTATTAGGTATTTGTTTTAAATTTTAATAAAATTAGTTATATCTGACAGAGGGGATGAGGTATGGACATCCGTTTAATATCTGATATTCGATCAGTGAAGTTAAGCAGCACTGATCGAGTCCGGCAATTGGATGGATGAACGATAGCTCATCTAACAGTCAGTAGGCTGTCAACAGACAATCCCGGGAAGGCTGCTAGCCTGATGCAGGCGGAGAGGCGAGCCCGGGTGGAGGGTCGAAGAGACCTACCCAGGAGGTTTGCCACTCTGCTAGCGGTGCAGACGGGCAGGCCCAGGCGGTGGGTTAGTTGACAGTCGAGGACCGTGGTTCGGAATCCACGCTAAACTGTAGGTCCCTAGGTAAAAAGGGCCCATTGTGGCCTACTTGCCTAGTAAAATAAGTAGCTACTACTACTATATCTGACAGAAACTCCCAAAAAAAACGATTAGATATTATTTGATATTAACGGCTAAGAAAAGAAAAGGAAAAAATATATATAATATATATGTATATAAACACTGAACTGCAAAATACAACAATTTTCTGAAAGTTACTTTTTGCAGTAGCATACCGATGTAATGTATATAATTTTTTTGTAATTCAAGAGAAGATATAAAGAGTGCTCCACATGTTGCCCATTTTGATTGACACACATTTCTATGTGTCTTTGGAATGAGAATGAATTTGGTAAGTGTATTTTAAATTTGAGCTCAAATATAAAATTTAACCAAAAATGCACAGGTTAATTAAACATGTTTTTTAGTAAAAGACACCCTATCTATTTTTTGATAAATTGACAGAGCTCATATGTAACTGTAATATATTTGCTTCAAAAATAAGGCAGATAGCTACTTAAAAAGAATGGTCAAATTTTATAATAATTCAAGCGAGATTACTATCACATAATTTTTCAAATAACAATTTCTATAGAGAATAATGAAATTACAAATAAAATGAAAATAAAATTAAATAAAAAAAAAAAAGGAAATGTATAATAATTATAAAATTTAATGATTCTTTCGGTAGTACTTTCTATATTTATGAGGCAAATATATAACAACTATATATTTTTGAAATCGTCTCGATGGACTATGTCAAATTATCGAAAAATGCACAGTGTAGAATTGAAAGAATACATATATTTTTGATCAACCTGTATATAAAATCTACTGAAAATTTTTTTTAGAAGTAACGACAAAAATTAGACGAACATTTTATGTGACATACCCTGTACGTACAAAATAAAATATAATAAATTATGTTTACGATGACGTTTTCCTTTTTTTATTGAATATTGCTGCATTAAGTACTCCAAGTGCGAATGGCATCAATTAATTCACTTGGCATATGAATATTGTACTGTTAATGTTCTTATGTTCTTACTAGAATACTAGTAGTAAACGGGGCCATAAATCACACTGAATACACGTAGAGTTGACCGTGCGACTATACTGTAGAGGGCGCCTGCTCCTTGTATACCAAAATCGGAAAAAGAGCCAGGCAATTAAAAATATTTGAGGTTGAAATAATTTTTAAAAAAATTTTTTGGTGGTGTATGTAATTATATTCTATGTCGCTGTGTTTTTAGTTTTTCAATTTTGATATTTTGAAAATTTGAAAAATGGTAGAAAAAATCTAAATTTTTTTTTTCAAAAAATCTAAATTTGTTTTCAAAAAATCCCATGCAGTGACACAGATTGAACTTTCATCTATTTGTCCTCCAAATTTCATATTCATATCTTCTTTAATAACATCGCAGTTATCCGACTACAAATTCATGTTTTTCACGGTCGCAGACGGAACTCTTAATCAATAAAAAAAATACTATTTGATTGCAATTTTGATTTTCACTTTTACATTTTCCTATTTCCAGCATAAAATGATAATAAAATAAAATTAAGGATGCTCGAAAACTATCGATAATTATTGATAGAACCAACAGTCGATAACTATCGATGACAATGAATGACTATAAATAATTTTCCACATCTTGTATTATTTAAAATAAATGTAATACTGTGCTGTTTTTGGTAAGTGCAAATAGTTTATTTACTACCGATATTTGTTAAATAATAGTATATTAGTAAAAAATTATAACGTCACAAACAAATGGTTGTAGGAAACTACAACGATGTTGTAGATTTTCTAATAAATTTTCAGTTTAGTCACCTTTCTTGTGATAAAAAGTTGTTTGTAAATTAGGTGTTCCTCATCCCGACAAGTAAATCGTTAATTTTGCCGGGTCATCCGAGTCATAGTCTTGTTATTATATGATATTTAAAATGTAACTGACTAGCGGGTAGTACAGTGAGAAATAAATTATTTTGTTGGCCATGTAGTTTGTTTTTAAATGGCAGTGAGAATGGTTGGTCAAAATGAGGATATAGTGACCTTAAAAGTTTATCACATATTTTGCGAAATAGGATTTACAGATAAATTAAACTTCATTTGTTATCACTGATCAGTGATCATCAGTAGACAAATTCTAATATTCTAAATCATTTCCCCAAGAATTGTTTGACAGTTATTAAAGCAGCATAATTTCTTTGATTCCATCCAATGAACTTTTCTTTTGCTTATTCTAAAATGAAGCATTATTTTAGTTTTTAATTTTTGGAATTATTTTTTATTTAATTTAATATTTCCCTTTTCCCAAAACCATCGTTTCCTATCCTGGCAAAAACTACATACCTACACTATTTTATTTTCTATAAAAGAAATATACTTGCACCTGTCAGTTTTGTAATGCTATAAATTTTTATTGAAAATACGATAAAGCGTAAAGCAGCGTAATTTTTACGCCCCTTAACAATGAAATATCTTATATTTAACCGTATCTACATATAAAAATATCAGGCAATTTTATTGACAAAGTATAAAGTCCCTTTAATAGTAAGAACAGAATTTTACATCAATACCCAGCCCAAAATTACAAAGAGCATCTCACCAACAGTCACATTTTTTGTTAGTAGTGTTACAGAAATTTTGAAGTATTTAAAAACCTCAAAAACTTTAATGACAAAATCCCAAAAAAAAATTCCAGACTTCCTACAGCTTGTTAACACTTCTCAGCACTACCTTATTTCACCTACTTAAATGTCCACAAACCACCACTGTTCCATGGATATAATTGTGTTCCAGGAAAAGCACTAAAAGTTAGTTTTCTAAGGTTTCATTACATTAAACATTTATTTTATTTAGTTATCTTTAAAAATTCAGTTGATTGTTTTATCCAGTCCCTACACGGTTAATAATATTGACGATTTTTTTTCAGGCACATGTACACCATTCGTCAATACGCACCACACACGGTCAATAGAAATATCGAAGTTAGTAATATTGACAATATTATTGACCATATAGGGCCTGGATTAGAATATATTCAGTTCCCATTTATTTAGTTATGGGGTTAGAGATGGAGGAAGATAATTTAAAATTGACGCTGCCAGTTTGCGAACAATTAAAAACATTTTTGAAATGTTGCCGGAATTGTGGGATACAACTCACAAAATGTATACTAATATGATAAGCGAAAAATTGATAAATTATTAGAAATTAGTTAAAGCTAAAATTAAAGCAACACGTTTTTTTTCTGTTATCTATTGCTGATTTTGTATGTGCTGCAGATAAAAAGAACAATACTGAAGTCAATAAGATTGATAATGTACATGTGCCCCTTAAATTGAAAAAAGCATCAATATATCCATCAATATTATTCACCGTGTAGGGCCTGGAATAGAGGCACACGTACACTATTCGTTAATACACATCACACAGTCAATAAAAATATTGATGTTGGTAATATTGACAATATTATTGATGTGGAATTAGTTAAATACTCTTTATTTTTTGTCAAAGGTAACTTCAAAAGTTCACATTAAAATTTGCATAGAATTCTAATTACAGAAAAATATAGTTGGAAATACTGCTGTCTTCTATATTTTATTCTCATTATTTAATGATAAAACTTGAACATATATAAAAGGATAAAAAATATTTGTTTAATAATATCTATAGGCACATAAAAAAAAACAAGTAGGATAGACAGACCCACAATATAGCATAAAAAATTTAATCCCGAGTTATACCTTTACATATTTTACTTATTTTATTTTATAACAATATAGCAAGCTTAGTACTTAATACTATGTAGTCTGTCGAATGGGGATGAGGTATGGACATCCGTTTAATATCCGATATTCGATCAGTGAAGTTAAGCAGCACTGATCGAGTCCGGCAATTGGATGGATGAACGATAGCTCATCTAACAGTCGGTAGACTGTCAACAGACAATCCCGGGAAGGCCGCTAGCCTGATGCAGGCGGAGAGGCGAGCCCGGGGTAAGGGTCGAAGAGACCTACCCAGGAGGTTTGCCACTCTGCTAGCGATGCAGGCGGGCAGGCCCAGGCGGTGGGTTAGTTGACAGTCGAGGACCGTGGTTCGGAGTCCACGCTAAACTGTAGGTCCCTAGGTAAAAAGGGCCCATTGTGGCCTACTTGCCTAGTAAAATAAGTAGCTACTACTACTACTAGTCTGTCGAATCAAGAAAATGTATTAGAGCATTCAAATAAACAAAGTTTAAAATAGAAATAACCAACGTTTACATTCTTTTAAAAAGAATTATATGAAACAATTTCTATGGTTCGTCGAGAGATCAATATTGGAAATGAAAAAAGAAGTTTCCTTATCACAAAATTCTTTATTGACGCTTATCGGTTTCATGAATTAATGTTTGTTTCACATCATTTTTGCCTGATGATTTGAAACAAACATTAATTCATGAAACCAGTAGCATCAATAAAGAATTTTGTCTTGAAAGAGACCACATTTTTCATTTCCAATTTCTATTAATATAGATCCAGAATTTTTTGATTTCTTTCTTAACATATGAAAAAACTCCAATTAAATTTGTTCACATTTTGTTTATTCATAAAAATATAATAAATCAATAAAAATGTTTATTACTAAAGTAATATAAAATATCTTCATGTAAAAAATAACAGCTTAATTATACACATTTACACATTATACAACTTATTTGTTTTGTTTCGTTTAAAATAAAGCAAAATAACATAGGATAATGAATGGTTATATACAAATGTGCTATGATTATGGATAAAATATAAAATGGACATGAACAGGACGTCAGCATTGACAGATAATTCACCGTTGGTACCACTGAAAAGTTTCCAAATAAATTAACAGTTGATGGTTTCTCTGTTTCTTTGTTGTTTTTAATATAAAAAAATTCTAAATGGATTAATAAATTAGTAATCGTTGAAATTTAACATGTTTTTGATTTCTTTATAAATTTGTGCTAAAATCAATTTTAAGGAATATTTCCTATTACATATAACAGTGTTGGAGATTTGTTGTGCTTAAAAATGTAAAAAAAAATGTTATCCAAGTTTAATTAAATACGAAATAACATATTTATAATTATTAGAAAACAACTTGTATCTTTACATTATTTATAAATCTGTTAAAATTTGTGATATAAATCGATCATTTTGATAACACTAAAAGGTATAAACTATTTACAGCACAGTTGGGCAACTTTAAAAAAACTAAATTATACACAGATTTTACTTTCATTTAAATATAAACTGACTTGAATAGAGGGATGGGTCACTTTATGGTTGATAATATAATTCAAATTTGTACAGATGTTATGTTATTAAATGTAGGGGTTTTTTCGAGCTAGTAAATTATATTATGGTGTGATTTTTATTGGCAGTAGTTTATCTGAATAAGTTTAATAACGGAGAATTATTTAAATCTATTTGGTCGTTTAATATGTTGTGATTTTTATTCCTATTTAATTTATTAATTTCTAACACTTCTAATAAATTAAGTTTTTTACTTTTCCCACAAATATGTAATATTTTAGGTTGATGGTCGTCAGTTATTGTATGACCAGAATCTGTTAGATGTTTATAAAAGTTGGAATGTTGTTTTTGTGTGTGAATATGTTCTCTATATCTTACTCCGAACGATCTCCCTGTTTGGCCTACATATGAGGCGTTACATTCTGGGCAATCTAACCGATATACACCACATTTTTTAGAGATATCAGTTTTTTGTTTTGCATTGAAAAGATATCTGCCTATATTTTTGTTAGAACTAAAAGATGTTTTAATATTAAATTTAGAAAAGGTATTGCTAATTGAATAGGAGAGTTGACCTGAATATGGTAATGAAATGTATGTTTGAACTTTTTTCTCGTTAATAGTGGGATAAAGTTCTTTCAAGAGGGACTTATTTTGTTTTTTATAGATTAAATTGTTGATTATATTTCGAGGGTACCCGTTATTATGTGCAATAAGTCTTATCGTGTCTAATTCTTCTTTTAAATCTGTCTCAGATAGAGGTAAGCTGAAGGCTCTTTTTTTTCATACCTTCTTATTTAATAATTTCTTATTAGTGAAGTTGTGTTGCTACAGGTTTCTTAGGCCGCCGAATCTAATTTTAAGATGATTTTAGTGCTCTGAATTAAAAGTACCTCTAGGAAGAGGGTGATATTATAGGATATTACCTATTAATTTTTTCAATAGTTAACGATGTAAAAAATATATTTATTGTAAAATTATCAAAATTGCAGTTACTCCCCACATCTTAGCGGGTAACATTTATATAAAAATAGAAAACATTAAAATGCAACACAGTATTCGTTTGTAATATTTTTGGAGTTTCTAAGTTATATTTTAAGGTTGTTTCTATTGTAAGTATCGAATACGACCATATTCATAGTAATAATCTGTATTAAGGGCACTTGCAAATCAAGTGTACCGCGCCGCGCATTCGCAAACGTTGCAGCGCGCTTGATTTGGAAGCGCCTTTAAAATAATTTTTTAAATAATCCAAAACACGATTTTTTTCACTTCCGTTGTGTCACCCATATACTGCATAATTTTTTGTGTAACATGGACAAGTTTTTTTTATCAGACATTTTAATACAATAAAAACATCGAACATAATATGTTTAGGCAACTTTTATCAGACATATGAGTGATAAGTGTATCCCTCTGGTGGTCAGTGCTACTACCCGTCAGACATTACTGATGTCTTAGTGACTGATAGCAACCTGCAAAGCAGCTACCAAGAACTGCGACCTCTAACCCTAGTGGGCTAAACTATATACTGAATAAGATTTACAGGAAACAATTACTCAGCGGACAAAAGCCCCGACCTGCATTGAACTAAACCTGCAAGTTTTGTTTGGTAGCTAAAATCATTTGTCAATTCATCACTAGACATAGACCGATTTCGGACTTATGTTCTCATCAGTATGCCATAAGTAATGGATAAGAGAAATAATAATAGCAAACCCGGCTAGCCTAAAGCAAACTAAGCAAGACAGACATAGTAAGTGATAAGTGTATCCCTCTGGTGATCAGTGCCGCTCTCCGTCAGACATCACTAATGTCTTAGTGACTGATAGTAACCTGCAAAGCAGGTACCAAAGCTGTGGGCTAAACTATATATTGAATAATATTTACAGGAAACAACTACTCCGCTGAGTAGGTGTTTCGTGTAAATTTTATTCAGTGTGTAGTTTAGCCCATTAGAGTTAGAGATCGCAGCTCTTGGTACCTGCTTTGTAGGTACGCTATCAGTCACTAAGACATCAGTGATGTCTGACAGGTAGTAGTACTGACCACCAGAGGGATACACTTATCATTTACTATGTCTGTTTTGCTTAGTCTGCTTTAAGTTAGCCTGGTTTGCTATTATTATTTGTCTTTTCCATTACTGACGAGAACATAAGTTCGAAACCGGTCTATGTCTAATGAGGAATTGACAAATGATCTTAGCTACCAAAAAACTTGCAGATTTGATTCAATGCAGGTCGAGGCTTTTGTCCGCTGAGTAGTTGTTTCCTGTAAATCTTATTCAACTTTTATCACAAACAATCCGCAGAAACAGTATTTACGTACATAGCACTGCACAAATAGTTCACCATGCTTGCTTTTACAAATTAGCAGAAAATAGCACATCTTTTGCATTTATACCTGCCCTAGAACCTACTTAATCAGCTAAAGTCAAGTTTAAGAATCCATTACAATTCCTTCAATTTGCAGATCATGTAATGTTCTACAAATTATACTATGGAGCTGTTGTATTGAGGCCATTTCTAGGAACTTTATATACATAATAGGGAATATCAAATATGTTTATCCCATAATCTAAGCAATGCCTTACAATATACTTCAAACAATTTAGTCACTACCTATCTATAGAAGCACTTTAAGGAGGAATAAAAATGTACATTTTTAAAGAAAATTGCGTGTTTACAAATTTCCTGGTTTTTCTTCTACTTTGAAGGTCTCCAAAATCCTCACATGTAATGCAGGGTCAAAAATTAATAGCTCTACAAGTGACAAATTTTCAAGTTAATTAAAACATAAAAACCTCATTTCGTATGCGTTTTTTTAAATCTGGCCCACTGTGCGGCGGTTGTTGAGGTATCTTCCAAGGAGCCGCCTCAGAGGTGCTAAATTGTGCAATACCAAACAAATAAATAAATTTGTACAATAATGATTTTCATTATTCATTGACCTGTTTAGGTGTAATGCAACTACCAAGTGCAGCTCTGTAGCACTTACAGTACATTTATAGGCATAAGATGATTTTTACTTACAAACAATAATACAATGTCTATTTTTATGTCACTAATTAAAAATTTAAGTATTTATAAATATTAAGCACAACACATGTTTCATAATGTTAATCTTGCCATATTTCGTCAAATTTTTATCCAAGTATCATAATTTGTTGGGGTCGTTACAGGGGAGAGGGTTGAATTTTCTATGTCTGTAATTTTTTTTAACATTTAAAACGGCACCAGTGTTAAATACTGCTTAAAAAAAGGTGCTCTTACTAAATTTCTATAGGAGCCATTATTTTGGAGTTATTTGTCTGTGCCTTTTCCGTTTTAATGTAATTTGACAAAATATGTAACATTATGAAAGTAATAAATGGTTCAAATTTAATTTTTACAGCTTAAGACGTAAGGAATTTATTAGCAAATAACTATGTTCTACTTACCCCCTTTAAGGGGTTGTAGCTGCCTTATGAACTGATTTAAGGTAAATCTTTGTATACAAAACAACTTATTTTTATAGTTCTATCACCCCCCCCCTTGAGGGAAAATACTTAATTATTTGACACCCTGTATAATTAATTTATACAAGAATAAGGGATTTTCGGGTGCAGAAATAGAAAAAGCCTCGTAGTACCACATTATATTCTCATTAGATAATTTAAAATAAGATTATTTTCATCCAATAAAAACTAATCAGTTCACAGGTTATAACTTTTACTGCATCCAAAAAGTCCCAATTACTAACAGCTGCTTTTTTCATGCCAGAAAATGCAAACATGTTTACGTGATCATAATCCATGTTTTGTTCATGAATAACTGGTATGAACAAAAGCAGCTATAATGCCAGTGTCTGAGAATCATTTAGTTTTGAATTGTTTGGAAACTTTTTAATGTTGCCAACGTGTTTTGTTGCGTTGCGATTTTTCGGGTCCATTGTTTAATGAATTTTACTACCAACATTTCTTATCTAAAAAAATTATACAACATTATGTCACCTCCTGCTGTTAACATAAATAATAATTTATTCGTTTAATTTGAAGGTGTACGATTTTTTTTAATGGTTACTGGCTGTAAATTTATTTAAATATACCGGGATAACCGCGTGACCGTGAGATTGAGTAAACTACACTTTTGTAAAGCGAATTAACTGAGAAAAATGGAACGTCAACTTATAAATTTTGACAGAAAAATTTTCTTTGTCAGATATAACTTAGGAAATTGGATCTAAAATGAGATAGATTAGGATCCTGATATCTATTGATACTCTGATGCAACATGGAAAATTAAAAAACTACAGATAATTAAAAGTACATCAAATTGCATTTAATCCAAAATATCTTTAAAAAAAACATCAATTTTTGAAACTAGACTCCTCACTAGGAGTAAACATGTACGCTTGCTCCTAGGAATAATGATTTTATGTTGTCATCGATTATCGATTCCTATTTAGTCTAAAAATTATTTGTTTCCGTTAATTTTCTTAGCCTACCATTGAAACTAATAATCAAACTGCAATTATTTTTCTACATAAAAAAATGTTGCTTGTGTATAATTTATATCAAACTTATTTGCAACATACAAATCATCAGCTTCTTTGATGATAGTAAAGGGTTTAAAGAAGCTGACATTTTTTATGTTGCAAATAAGTTTGAAATAAACTAACGGATCTTCATACATGATCGTACACCACGTGACCAATTAGTTACCTTTAACAACCTCGTCGAGCCATCCCGTCAACAAAAGATAGTTGAAATTATTTCTTAGATAAATAGGTGTGTGCAAAAATCCTCATCGGGTGCTGCCCTAATATGAAAGACACAAAATCACAAGTTAAAACGTACCAATTGATCACGTGGTTTACGAGCATTTATGAAGGTTCTATAATATATACTATTATTTCTCAAATATGCATTAATGTAAAATATCAGTTTTAGTTTATGCTGAACTTAAAGCTTACTAAGTACATTTTTATTGCCAAAATATTATTAACAATAAAATTTTTTATATTAAAATATAAACAATAATTAGTGTTTCACCAAATAATTCATTATACTATTTGGTTTGGTTTTTTTAATTGATTGGAACAAACCTTATCCCTGTCTCTGGTTTGTTTATATTCTTCCCATAATTCTTGTTGTACGTCTCTCGGTAATTCACGAAACACTTCTTCACTGGCGTCTGGAGGGCATGAAATATTTTGATTGGTGTCCATTGATTTTTCTGTTGAATTTAATCTCAATTCAGCTACTCTTAATTTGGACGGAGAAGCACAATCGTCTGAGTCTCTCAGAAACCGTTTTTTCGCTATGAAATCACTAAATTTACATTTTTTTGGTGTTGGTTCAGGTTCGGTTTCTGAATTTTCTACATATGATGTAGAAGGAGAATCATCAGGAGTGGTTTTAGTTTCTTGAACATTTTCTATATTTGTTATGGACTGTACTTCAATATCTTTAATGAGGAATTTTGTTAATGTGCTTTTGGCACTAGGCCGTTCAACGAATTTAGTAAATGATAACCCTAACAGAGTTATATGGTAAGGTTTGTTGGTATTAACTAATTTATTAAATAATCTCATAATTGCTGTCAATATCTTGTTTTCATTAGTTTCGGTAAGTTTCGATATATCCTTTGGATTAAATAATGTTGTATTAATATTACACTGTCTTGTCTCACGATTACTAACTTTACTTTTTCTGTCAAATTTTCGAATAGTCAACTTAATTGTTTTTGGTACCCGCCCATCTTCACCTACTAACACTAAAAGCCTACTTAGAAGTTGCCTTAACTTTTCCCTTACTTCCTTTTCTATAGAAATTGACTTGCAGCTATCTTCTATTCCAATACTCTGTGGTTTACCTGTAGATTTAACAGGAGTTCGATCCAATCCAAAACTTAGATCATGAACTGTTTTAGCTTTTTCTGATCCTAATAAATTTTTAAGTTTTACAAAGTCCATATTATGAAGATCTTGAACAGTTTTAATGTTAATGCTGCCCAACTGCTCTGTGAGAGTTGTACCAATACCAGGTATGTAAGACACGAGATTTAGGCTCAACATTAATTCTACAGCACTGTTTGGAAATATAACTGTTTGCTCGTTTGGTTTATGTTTGCTACCAGCTATTTTTGCTAATAACTTGTTGTGGCCAACACCAGCACAAGTCGTTAAATTTAGTTCCGATTTAATTTGGTCACGTATCTCTTGAGCTATATTCGTTCCAATTTTAAGTCTATCACTACAGCCGCAATCACATAAATCACTAATGTCACCAAAAACATTCCCAACTATATCTATTCTTGTTGAATCTTCTATCTTTTCATTTACAATGCTTGTAACATCAATAAAATTTTCATCTAACCCTAAACGTTCCACTAAATTTGAATATTTTTGTAATAGCGTTGTTACTTTATAGGAAGTTTGTCTATAGTCATGTAAATCTTCACCTTTCACCAGCACCAAATTTGGACACATCTTTTTTGCCTCTGTAATTAGCATACATTTTTTAATTCCATATTGTCTAGCGATATAATTACTTGTCACTACAATGTTCTTTTGCTGTATACCTAAAGGCAAGGTTCTTAATTCTGGATTTTTTACCATTTCAACTTGCGCATAAAAGCAATCAAGGTCTATGTGTATTATTGTTCTAGAATGATCATCAAGCGTTGACTCTGCTTCCATCTGAAAGTTTAAATCAATAGAACGGATCTTAACTTGAACAAATTATTGCATTTACCTTTTCTTATAATATTTACCACTGAATAATAAACATAACGTTTGTGAGGTTAGTATACGTTTTACTTTTTAGAATTTCCATAAAATTACACCACACTACAGTGTTGCCACACTTCCTTATGGTGATGCACTAGTAAGTACAGAATGTATTTCTGTCCTTTTCTATAATTCTATCTTAAAATAGGACAAAAATATACTCGGTGCGAATTAGCGCAAAAAGTTGAAAATCGCCTTTAGCTTCGGTGTTGCCAACATTGAAATTTCATAATTCCCAAAAAATGAATGTGCCCAACCCACGAATTTCTCAATATAATGTTAAGAAATTCGTGCCCCACCCCAGAAAACCAAACACTTGGCACGTTTTCATAGTGTTGAAATCGATTTCAGTCCAATACCATTTAATGCTTTTATGAACAGCATCCAAAACGATTTGAAATCCCGTATTGAAATTTTAACATTTACCAACTGTTAACTGTCATCTCGGGGCAGGTTGCATTTATCAGCTGATATCTTTGGTTTGATGGAAACTATAATTATTTACTACATATTTTTATTTTAAATAAATTAAGTTTAACAGCCACATAATATGGAATACCGTTTTGCTTTTTATTATTACAATTTATTTCAAACAACATTTAATTTATATTTAATTAATTTCGATGTTTCTACATTGGTTTTCTTACAATAAATATGTCTGTTTATAAAACTTTGCCTATTTAAAATATTTGTTGAATAAAATTATTTCTTGATAAAATATGTTTTGTCAAAAATGTGCAAGTCACATTAAAAGCCTATGTTTTAAATCGGAGAATTAAAATTACCTATCAACAAACATTTTAATTCAACAAACAAAAAATAGTAATCCTTAATTTTTAGGATTTTAAATCATCAACTAACAATTTAATTCCTGGAATTAAATGTTTCTTATTATTTTGTTACTTGAATTAGAATGTTATATTAATCTAAATGTTGATAATTTTAATTTCTGATTTTAAATGAAAGATATAAATTATCAACAATCGTGGTAATTAATTACTGAATTAAAATGATAGTTGATAAATTTAATTAGACGCTGCTGTGGGGCGGACTTTATGAGTACTAAGCAGTAGTTTATTTGGCAACATCGCATGTTCATATCCAGTCCCACGGTTCGTAAACAAAAGCAGTGACCCCTGAGGAGTATACTCTCCTCTCAGAGTGACCCAGACCATAGTAGAATAAACCTGAGTCTAACTCTGATCTTCGCGTATGTAATATTAGAGATCTGCAGGCCTGACGTCATCGGACGCCATTCAGAACAGAACAGTCGTCGCGGTGCGGTGCGAATGCGGAAAACCACAGAACAGAAAAAGAGCGGAAACAAAGTGCACTCTGCACTGTTGCCGAGTGTATAAACTAGTAGTACGCAATGGATCCGAGGACTGCAGCGCCCAATTAAAATTATCATAATTTTAATTCTCTCATTTAAAATCGGGAATTAAAATTATCATCAAATATATAAATTCATGTAACATTTTAATTCAACAAACAAAAAAATAAGGAACATTTAATTGCAGGAATTAAATTGTTTGTTGATAATTTAAAATCGTAAATATAAAAGATTCCTATTTTCTTGATTGAATTAAAATGTTACATGAATTAAAATGTTTGTTGATAATTTTAATTAGAAGATTTAAAATGGACTCTTTTATTGTGACTGTTGTAATATTATAACCAAAGATCTTTTGTCAGGAAACACTTTTATTCTTCTACATTTTAAACGGGTAACATTTTGAAAACAAACTTTTCAAATGTACTAATATAAACATAGAAACAACGAAATCAATTTAATGAAATGGGATTTTCTTTGGGTGTAACAAAATACATTTTAAAAATAAATAATTATATATTCTATATTTGTTCATTTTTTTTAATTATATTCTTATTTTCAATAGTTGGCTTATAAATCTTCTTAAATAAAAATGTTTGTTTTAACTAAATTGCTGATTTACAATATTTAATGAATACAACTATTTCTCCATAAGATATCTTTGTCCAAAGAAAGCCAACAATCATATTAAAAGCCTATATTTTAAATTAAGTGATTAAAAATGTCGAATTCATTTAACATTTTAATTCAATAAACAAATAAACAAGTAATATTAAAATTCAGGAATTAAAATATTTGTTGCTAATTTTTATTTAGTATTTGCTTCAACAGGTACATAAGAAGACATGTATGAAATTATCAACAAACATTTTAAATCCTGAATTTAAATAGTTACAGTTTTTGTGATTGTTGAATTAAAATGTTACATGAATTTAAATGTTTGTTGATAATTTTAATTCCCCGATTTAAAACACAGGCATTTAATGTGCCTGTTGCAAATTTTTGACAAAACATATTTTATCAAGAAGCACTTTTATTCAACAAACATTTTAAATAGACAAAGTTTTATAAACAGACATATTTATTGTAACAAAACCAATGCAGAAACATCGAAATTAATTAAATATAAATTAAACGTTGTTTGAATGTCAAGAAATAAATTGTAAGAATAAAAAGCAAAAGGGCATTTCATAACAGCCACAAAATGGAAAGCGAAAAGGTTGGAATTTATTGGTTATACTTATTAGGTATTTTCGCCGGTGTTACTATAAGTTGTGATATTTACTATAAGTATGACGTCATCAAGCAAGTATGTTCAACTTTGATCTCGCTAGAAATGGCAACTAGCGAACAGCTTTCCTCCTTTATATTTACTCTAAAATGTTTAGTTCCAAGTAAAATATGATGACGTTGTTGTCCACTAGCGAACAAAAATCAGGTAAAAATGTCTTGTGTAGAGTAATACTGGCCACCGACAAACAGACCTATAGTTTCTTAATTCTGTGATACGATACAACACAGAATTTTTATAAGTCTATGCGATACAATCACATTAGGTCTGTTCGCCGGTGGCCAATATTTACTCTAAACAAGACATTTTTTACATGATTTTTGTTTGTTAGTGGACAAAAAAGTCATTGTGACGTCATCATATTTTACTCAGAACTAAACATTTTTACTCTTGCTTCAGACAAGGAGTAATTATAAAGGAGGAAAGCTGTTCCCTATTTGCTATTTCCAGCTAGATCAAAGTTGACTTGTTTAAATGACGACATACTTAGAGTAAAAAACACAACTTATAGTAACACTGGCGAACATACCTATTAATAGTATGATTCAAATACACTGGTATTTTATGCTTAATGCTAATCTCAATAATCTCGCGACCGAGTTTCGTGCACTCCTGCGTAAGTGATGGGCGATATATCACAAACTGTGATTTAATCACTGATATTAGAAAATCACAGGTAGCGACTGTTAGTAAAGTTGGTAGAAAACTGTGACGTGATCACGACTTTCCTATTTCGTTCCCTGGCTGTGATATAGTATCGTAAGATTCAAGATCAATATATCAACATTCAACCAATACCAATTACCAATATATCTTTTACGACGATGATAATGATATGTGATATTTACTTAGAGTCGATTTTTGATTCCGACCGTATGTACTAACACGGAAAGCAAGCGATTTCGTGCCTTAGCGTTATTAGGTATGCATTTCACACTATAGGTATAGATTTATGTTGTATAACTATAAAAATAAATATAAATAAAATATTACGATTTACGATGAAGTTCCATTCAAAACTTAGTGCTTTTGCTTTTTCACCAATTCATAAATCAGATTAGTTGGATAAACAAATCATAATATATTACACATAGGTAGATAGGTACCTATTATCTGCGGACCTGCGGCTGCACAGATTACTAAAGTAGCAATTTCACCATTTACCGTCTGTCGGCGTTACATTTCTCCCATACGTCGTATGAAAGTCGTGATCACATCACGTTTTAAAATCACTGATATGAGAAAATCACAGTAACAATTCACGTTGTGATTGAAAAATCACGATATCGCCCATCACTGATGGGCGATATCGTGAGCTAGGAGTCGCCGCTCTCGGTACTTGTTGTGATGCAAGTCGCTATCCGCCACAGAGACATCGAGGATGTCGGTCGGATAGTAGCATTCAGACCATATGAGAAGTTTCATACCTCTCACCACCATTCACTTCACTATAGTTAGTATATAACTAGCGGGTTGGCCACTATCATTTGTCTGTTCCATAACCTATGGCATACTGAAGAGAACAAATAAGTTCGAAATCGATCTATGTCTGGTTAGGAATTGACAAATGATATTAACTATCGATCTATCATGATTTGAAGGTGTAATTCAATGCAGGTCGGGGTATTTGCCAGCTGAGTAGTTGTTTCCTTCAAATCATATTTAATCACATTAGTTTAGTCCACCTGGGCTAGGGGTCGCCGCTCTCGGTACTTGCTGTGATGCAAGTCGCTATCCGCCACAGAGACATCGAGGATGTCGGTCGGATAGTAGTAGATATGAGAAGTTTCATACCTCTCACCACCATTCACTTCACTATAGTTAGTATATAACTAGCAGGTTGGCCACTATCATTTGTCTGTTCCATAACCTATGGCATACTGAAGAGAACAAATAAGTTCGAAATCGATCTATGTCTGGTTAGGAATTGACAAATGATATTGGCTATCGATCTATCATGATTTAAAGGTGTAATTCAATGCAGGTCGGGGTATTTGCCAGCTGAGTAGTTGTTTCCTTCAAATCATATTTAATCAATATATATATATATATATATATATATATATATATATATATATATATATATATATATATATATATTTATAGCGATTGTGTTCTTGGGATTTTGGTTCTTTAATGATATGAATGAAAGTCTAAATTGTTTATTTATTCATAAACACATTTTACAAACGTTTCGGTGGCTGTTTTCCACCTTTTTCAATGCAATGACTAAAATATAAAGCAATTTAAAATCTTTCTACATTTTTAATTATTATTGACATATCTTACCTTAAACGAAAAAATAATCTGGTGTGGCACTTTATACTTTAACGTACAATAATGTTACTTAATTAATAATTTGTGCGTATATTAAGTAACATTATTGTACGTTAAAGTATAAAGTGCCACACCAGATTATTTTTTCGTTTAAGGTAGAGATATGTCAATAATAATTAAAAATGTAGAAAAATTTTAGGTGGGACTATTTTAGCATTGGAAGGGGACGAATGTTAACTTGTGTTTATGAATAAATAAACAATTTGGACTTTCATTCATATCGTTAAACCAAAATCCGGGAAGTGTAATCGCATATAAAAATATATAAATAAGGTTCAAGAAGTCAAAAAGAAAAACAACTTTCTTTCAAACTATATATATATATATATATATATATATATATATATATATATATATATATATATATATATATATATATATATATATATATATATATATATATATATATATATATATATATATATATATATATATATATATATAAACACACACACACACAGAAGAATGGCCCAAATAAACGACACCTTTTCACTTTTTTATTAGTAGGAAATGTTTTTTTATTGAGTAATAATAAAGTCTACTAATAATGTCAAATAAAAACTTTCATTTAATACAAGTTTTCTAGTACAAATAACAGTGATATTATGATTTAAAAAAATGTGTTAATGGTTAAGATATGATTATTAATGACAAATATATATTACTATTTATTCCATTTTATTAATTGCTAATAACGGAGGTTGTGGTATTAATATATTGATTTTAAAGCAAATAGTCAGTATCTAAACTATGGAGTGTAGAGAAGGAGGAACGTCTCTTATGGACGGTACGTTCAAAATGTGGTCTGAATTCTGTAAGGTATGAGATGTGGCGCTGATCGTATTATGGGATTGAGTCTGAAGTTAAACACTTACTATATCTCTGAAACTAGCTTCAGATTCTATAAACTAACGAAAACATAATATTATGTAGGTGTTGAAAAGAATTATACAGCGTAAAAAAATAATAAAAATAGTAAAAACAAAATCACGTAGAATACCTCCTCTAAATCAGCGCCACCTATTCTTCCATCGAAAATCCGATCACATTTTTTAACACGGAGACGTTTCTCCTTCTCTACACTCCATAATCTAAACGCAAATTACTAGTTTATTAGAATTCAAAATTCGTTGATATTCGTGTGGTTACGTCGCGACCGAAAAGCGTTTCCCGCTATACTTGGTGGGGTAGTAGGAAGTGCGCGTCGGCCTCGACTCCTTATTTCACTCCGATGTTCTGTGCAGTGCTGTGTTGTATGGTATAATCAGAATAAAAAACTTAGTTTATGATTGTAGTCTTCTTGTGCGGTGCGCGATTAAATTATAAATACAGTGTATGCCTGTTTAGAATTTAGATTAGATGTCATTAAATAATCTATTGAAATATTATCGCACTATTAATTTTTTAAAGTATAGAAATTACAAAATGGCGTTTACATGAACGCATGCCGGCTGACCTAAAATTGTGTCTCATATACTACGTGACGTTACGGCAAGTGTGATCATGAATTGATTGTTCTGGCATTATATACTGTTATTAGTTATTATTAAAAATACATATTAATATTGTTAAGTACAGGGTTATCCAACAAAAAGGCCCATCCCCCTGTGTCTTCTTGTGATTTTACATATATGTATATGTTGTATTTTATCTTTTACTGTTTTTTATTTATTGCAAATTTTATACCACCAGTATCTGCGTTTATCAAGTTGGCCATGAATGAAAAACAATCTGACACGTATGCCTTACAGAATAATTTAATAAAGTCAAAAAAGCAAACTACGTAATAATTGTTATATAACGACTATTATACTTACTATACCGAATAAAATGTTACTCGTTTTTGTTATTTTTTATAAATTGTGACAACATATATCGCTTTGACAAAGTAAACATTTTCATAAATATGACACACAAAACCACATAGTTTGCTTTTTAAATTTATTAAATAATTATTCTGCAAGGCATAAGTGTCAAATTAATTATTTTTCATCCATGGCTAATTTGATATGCATGCAGATGCTGGTAATATATAAAATTTGCAATAAATAAAAAAACAGTACATAAGATGCAACATATACATATATTTGAAATCATAAAGAACACATATTTCAAAAATGTAAAGAAATATAGGGTATTCCATTTAAAAAAATGTAAGTTTGATTTGTCCCGCTTTTATGAGACAAGCTGTATATTTTTTGTAAGGGTTCCAAACGAGATCATTTTGATTCACTATAACTTTTATTTGAAACATATTGTTCTAACTTGAAAAATAAACCAAATATAGGGGTGGGCCTTTTCGTTGGATAACCCTGTACACAGAATCGCACTGATGTATCATGTACTTACCTAGAGTATTTTTGGATTTTGAAATTTTTTTGTCTTTCTAATGTATAGAATGATTTTTATTTTTAAAAATAAATACTTTTTATTAAATGCTGTTCTTATTTGCTATAAATATATCCTGTTTTACAAAAAAGTTGAGAGAAATAATATTTTTCTTCTAAATAAACAATATGTTTATAATAAATAATTAATATATTTGTGATAACTAACGAATATATTAAATAGTAAACATTAAAAAAATAGTATCAATATTTCTATATAATTGCTGCTAATAAATTGGGAATTAGTGGCTACTATCCAATAACGTTAGTTACGAAAACACAGTAATTTTAGTGTTATTGGTTAACTTATTTAGCTGAAATAAAAAATGTGGTAATCACAAGTATATACAATTATATCACTAATAACTTGAATATTAGAGACATTATTCGTTAATATTTTGTTGATTAAACAATTTATTTGCCAGTAATATTTAATTTTGATCACACTTTGTATATTTGTCACAAATAACATTATCAGTAACCTGTTTTTATTAACCGCTAATAGATTTGATTCTTGTCCCATATTTAATTAAATTTTTTATTAAGGAGCCATAAATATATATTTACCAGCAATCAACGCTTTGCTCTGTATATATATATATATATATATATATATATATATATATATATATATATATATATATATATATATATATATATATATATATATATATATATATATATATATATATATATATATATATATATATATATATATATATATATATATATATATATATATATATATATATATATATATATATATATATATATATATATATATATATATATATATATATATATATATATGTGGTCGAGGGCGAGCTAACACATCTCTCAAGCTTTATCAAACGGGACCCTGGATAACTGCGCGTCTCGCCTCGCTTCGTCTCTATTACGTGTATTGTGTTTATATTATTTAGAAACCTTTTTATATATTTAGTTGTGGTATTTTAAAACACTAAACTAATTTTTTAAAATATATTATCTACTTCTATACCGCTAATATATGTGATATAAAAGCTTTTATTATTTGCTCAGTTATTTGTGAGCGTATCTGATAAATGCAGAGAGCTATGGATTATAAAATTGTTGGCCAGTTAAATAAATTTGTAGTCTGCTGGAGCCATTTCCAAAACATGGTGGAAAATTACTTCGACTATCGTTGATAATCTAACGAAAATTTACTTAGAAAATGGGTATTGAACTACATCAACTCATATTTACCACATCTCGTAATGTAGTGCCTTGGAGACATCAGCAGATTATTTGTGATATATTCTGTGATTGCACTGGGAACCAGATTTATAATTTAATCTGAAAGTGTTTACATCAATTTTTAGGTTAACTAACCTATAATTTTGAGCTATTAATGCATTAGCAATGTGTAGTTATGAAAGAGCTTCAGTTTCTTTCCTTTCCTTGCTTGGACATTTTTCCTACTTCAACATTAAATATTATTAATCGAAATAATACAGGCGCGCTCGCCTATGTGTAAAAATGCAAACATAGTTGTGAGCATCCCCACCACTTTCGCTTTCTCATTGCCCTCACCATGTTGGCGCGTCATAACACACTGTGACTGCTTGATTACCATTGGCATACTGTATCCAATTTTTTAGTGTTCAAGGTTTTATATGATTTATTGAGATGTTGCCGTTTTACGTATATGATGGTGGCAATAATTGAAAATTGTATTTTTAAATACGTAAGTATGTAAGGCAACTTAATAAACACTAGTATTTATATAATGGGTCTTCATAAATGATCAAAAACCATGTGACCAATTAGTTCCTTTTAACAGCCTCATCGAGTTGTGCTGTAAATAAAAGATGGTTGAAAACGATTCCATAGACAGATACGTATGTGCAAATATCCTCATCTGGTACTGCTGTTATATGAAAAGACACACAATCATGAGTTAAAACGTATTAATTGATTACGTGGTTTTTAATCATTTATGAAGGCTCTGTATAACACATCATGTAATTTTGTATAACACGATCTCCGGGTATAAAACAATAAATATTAGCAACATATATTTTTCACCCAGTAAATAAATGACAAAAATTATTTAAAAATAAACTTTCCCCTCACTGCCAACTACAAATAAGTAAAATCCGGTTGTCTCTGGTAAAATTAAGTAGTTTAATATATTTAATAATAAATGTTTTCCATTGTTGCCAACAGGGAACTGGAGCCCTCTAAGTTTTACTGAATCTTTCCATCTACTATTAAATTTATTCGGTAGATAATTTCCTCAGACACAATTGTATCAATAATTGTTTCCATGGAACTTGTTTATCAAATAAATTTAATGGGAGACAGGAAATATTGGCCCTTAGAAAAACTTAGAGGGCGCCAGTTCATTTATCTACTGTTGGCAACAATGGAAACATTTATTTTTAAATGACTGGAAAAAAAACAATTTCATTACTCATTACTAATTATAAGCATATTCTTGCGCCATGAACAAGACTAGTTTACTGTTGTAACCAGTTATGAATCAGAATTTGTAATCAACCAATTTTTAGTAGACATGATTCAGGCGTTCATAGCACAAAAAATACGTCTTATGTCTTGCATCTGTTTAATAGTAAACCATTTAATTAACTTGAAAAAAAAAATTGTGTTTTTGACTGTTTCAAAATGATAAATGGGTACCAGTATTTATGAGGTTGCCATACAATTATTCTTTCACTTTGATCATAAAAGTTTTTTGTCAAAATATATAAAATATATATAGTAATACACCTTTTCAATGTCGTTAGCATCATGTAATTAAAATAAACTTTAATTCCGACATTTACATTGTGCAAAGAAATATGTTAAATTCAAATGATACCTATTTTATTTTATTGTTAGAAATCTTTTGACATAATCACCTACTCCAATGGTTAACTCACTTCATTTCTGTTTTAGAGACTTTTCAATGTTGTCAACTGATTTGGCTGAATTACGTCACACATTTCTGGTCCATCCTTATTAAATATTATAACAAATTTTCAAACAGGGGGTCTGGAACAGCATGTATCAATTTTTGTATAATAAGATGAGTATTTTATTTTATAAACGTGTTTGCAAACTAACTATGGTTTTCATCAAGCAAATATTGATCTTGACCTTTTCTTTCTGATTTTCGGGGAGGTGGAGTTGCTTCAATTTCATCATCTACATAACGATACATTAGAAAATTGACCCACAGCTTATTATTAGAATCACACTACCTGCCAGTCCAAATGGCTAAAAATGATCATATTAATTTTGCATGATTTTCTAATCAAATTAGTGTATTGCATTTTCACTTACCCCGGGTATTTTTGTTAATGAACCATGCCCAGTACATTCCTTTAATGTGAGAACTGAACATATTATAGTATTTAAAGAAAATGCCAAGTTTAATACAACATCCTAAAACAAAAGGAGACAATTTAAAAGACTCCAGTACTAAGTATTTCAGAAGTACAGATTTTTTTTGGGCGGCATTACTCAAAGGACAAGCCTGGTATGTCATAGAGATGCACTGAGAGCAGGAAGATTGGTATCTATTCATCCTTAAGGTAAAAACATAGGGGAGGAGGAGATTAATATATTTTAATGCATTTGAAATGAAAGAGCACATACTGAAACAAAAAGCGGTCGCTTGCGTATTTCATGTGTTGCCGGAACCCTCGACGTGTGCCTCTACCCTCATTGCTCCACTATGTTGAGACCTTTACTTAAAAAGTTTAAGAATAGGAACCAGGGAAAATATAATGAGTAATGGATTACATAAGTTTGTAATTCATGGGAGAAATGATGTCTGGTAGTGATGTAGAATAGTTTTTGTAACTTTAGGGCAAAGGGAATAGTAGTTCTGCCCTGTCTAGTTGTAAGATGCCACTCGTGTTGATATCATGACTTTTGCTGAGCAATCTCTATGAAAATGACACTAATGAAGACTAAGATCATCAACACTATGACATTTTAGAAAGACGGTGAACTCTTATCAGCCGAGTCACCAATCGAGTTTAAAATGTTCAGATAAATTACACATGTTAATACCAATATATGGGAATAGTATTCCAAATCAGGATGATTTGTGCTATATATGGCAATAGTAATAACAGTCTTTAGCTCTCTATAGGAAACCAACAAGCTCACTTATTACAACTTCATGTGAGTGTTAAGAATTATTATTGTAGATATCGAAAGGCCTCTTGATGAGCCATGATCTGATGTGGTGATATTTAGTCTATTCTTATTATATTTTTTTGGAGAACACCATTTTACATGAATTTAAATCAACCAAATTGACTTCAATCCATTTTAAACACAATTGTATGCTTTCCAAAAATGTAACAAGAATCTATCAAATACAACCGTGATAAATCAAGCAAAATCTAGAAGTCCCTTGATAATACGCATGGATTACTTGCTATAATCTTTCCTGGCAGATGCACATGTTACTAATATAGCTGTCAGCTGCGAAGAAAATTTTTCATAATGGAAAATTACCCAATTCACACTGCCATGTATATATTTATGTATAATTCATTTCAGAGGTATGAGAAATAAAAAAACACCATTAAATCACCCTATAAAGATGCTGCCGCACAAACGGCAAAATGCACAATTTGGATGGACAATAATGTATTTTTAATTTGTTACCATTTGTATCATGTATTTATTTTTATTAATTTAATTTAATTTCCATCGATTTAACCAAGACTTTGTAAAGTGTCGTAATGTCATAAGATTTCATCAAACAATTATTTTGAAGAAGTTTATAAAGGAAATTCGTGGGTACTACATTATCTGTTTTTTTTTTTTTTTTTTTTTTTTTTTTTGAATGTTAGTCTTACTAATTGAGGCTATAATATGAAAGATTCAGATATGCCGAACAGTGGCGGCTAGTGAAATTTAGGTTGTCATATCTTAGTATTGGAGCAAATGAAGAAATTTTGCAGAAAAAAAATAGCGATTGAAATTTGCGAAAAAAAGTTGAAAATGTTGTGCCTCCCTAGGTTATTTTTTTAAACAATTTGTAAAATATTTACAAACCATTTTTGCATAATCAGGTGGAAAATATATCAACAGATTTCAAATTTCATAAAAAAGACATTGCTTTTTTTATAAAGTTATACCATTTTGAAATTTTATTTTAGATTCATTTTCACTGCAAATTTCAAAAAATGTGCAACTTTATAAAAAAGTCAATATTTTTTTACGAAATTTGAAATCTGTCGATATATTTTCCACCTGATTCTTAAAAAAATGTTTTGCAAATATTTTACAGTACTTGGACAGTCTAAATTTCATCAGCCACCACTGATCCCAAATAATCATTAAGCCTGGCCAAGGTCATTAATCCTACAGAGACGTACTGGGTATGCATCATATCATAATACTTCAAGTATTATGATATTATATTATAAGTACAATAATAAAAACAAAATATTTTATATATATATTGTGATGTATGTTTTTGTACTATTTCGTTCGCTTTAAATTCTTTTTTTATGTATTTCCTTATATTTTGTAAGCTTAGTGCTGCACATTATTATTAAACTGTTAAATGACGTTCACACATGTACATTGTACATCTAAGTGATAACTAATAATAAATAAATAAATAGATAAAATAAATGGAAATAAATTTTATTAATACTGGTACACTTTATAAAAATATGTACAAAACTCACCTTCTTAAGCAGATTTATGAAGTAGCTTGGTTGTCGTTATCACAAACTGGAGCACTTCTATAATAGCGTGTAGCATCAGATATGTGTCTATGTTTCATCAGATATGTCTCAGTAAGTGATGTTCGCTGTGGTGAAAAAATATGTTTGTATTTTGAAAAAGACCGTTCGACATCTACGAAGTAATACAGGCATAGTAAAACACTGTGTGAACTCACTTAACACAGCTGTAGATGCACCATCACAAATTTGTCTTAATTTGGTAAAATCGGGATCTTTCCGTAATACACTCTCGAATTTTTCAATAACGGCCTTATTTTTGCGTCATTTATTGTCTGTAGCTGCGTATTTACGTCGTCCACTATTTGCAGCGATTCCACTAACGACAACGAAGTATTTTGCAATTTTTCTATTGCGTAGTGTAGTCCTCTATAATTGTTATAAATAGTTTTTAAATCTGTTTCAAGGGAAACATATTGAAAGCTTGTCTGGCTTTCCTTAATAGCTGCAGCCTCGTTAGGGTTGAACTGTAGTATCACAGCTTTTATTTGTTGAAAATATTCAGCATAATAAAAAGCTGCCTTCAACCACGTTCCCCAACGTGTAAGAATCAGCTCTGGTGGTTCCAGAATACCAGGACACAGTGTGTGAAATGCTTGAAGCCGTTTAGGAGATTTGAGAAATACCTTTTTTTGTATTTCCTATTAAATGCATCTACCCCTGGAAAAACATTTTCGAATCGTTTCTGCTACAAGATGGAACGCATGCACTTTACACGTAACATGCAGAAACCTACAATCGTCTCTTTGAAGAAAACGGCCCACCAAACGCATTGTCGCAGCACCGTCGGTCACAAACATCAACACTCGACTTGTTGACAGTTCAAATTTTTCGAAAATCTCCAACACTACCCGCGTAATTGTTTCGCTAGTACACGCAGTTCGTCTTCTGCTAGCTAGTAAAAGTGGAAATATTGGTTTAACAGGGTCGAGTACATGTACTAGAACATTTAAAATACAATTTTTTTTACAATCTGTCCTCTCGTCAACACATAACCACAGCCGTGTATTTTTTAATGCACATTTAATCCTATTTACAATGTCTTCACGAACACTTGGTACATATCTACGTAACGATGAACGACTTGGTAAATTCACCTGGAGATCGTATTTATTCCAGAACTCTCGAAATGCTGGTTTATCCAATATGTGCAGGGGAACATCACAGGCAATCAGCATTAACAGTAAATCAAACATAAACGGAGGTTCCAAAGAAGACACGCCATTTTTTTATTTTTATGCCGGTTACTATTGACATGAATTTTGCTGCCGTATTTATTCCAGCACATTAAGTCTGGATCACAAACTTTACAAATTATTTTACATCCATCATAGAATAAATCCGGAAATTTACCGATAAATTTATTCACTTTATCAGCGTACGGTCGTTTTCTACTCTTTACGCTCAATATTATTTATTATTTATTAGTACTCCATGCATCAACTGACAGATAACAACTGAAGTGTGTCGTGTCATCGTCATCGTAAACAAGCGCGCGATGGCATTGGTATTGCGCCCGACCCTGAATCTACCATCGCTTGGCCAGGCTTAATAATCATTTTGTTAAATAGAGCGTTTTGCTCACAGATAACTGTATATACTGGTATCACTAAATCCTGAGGATACGATGAGTGGTACTAAAAATGAACTATTTTACTTTCTCATCTATCCACAGTGTGTCTCACCTCTCGCTACACACCCTCATATATCTTCCTCACTTTTTCAAATCAAGTTCAATTTTTTTTCAGTTATGCAATAACAAAATTGAATATTTTGTTGTCTTTACTTCATCGAGAATGGTTAAAAAATAGGAAAATTTAGAAAACATAGCAGGCTTTATTTATTCGAAAAATTTCATTAAGAAAAAAATGTTCAGAATTGCAAACTTAGCCTATAATAAAATTTTTGGGAAAAATATTCATTTTTAGTATTTAATTTATTCAAGTAGTTAAAATATCAATTAGTCATTTTTACAAATACACTAATCTTATTAGTATCAAGAAATTAACAAAATTTAACAGAAACAATTTAATTAGCTCCACTAAACCACCATCCAACATAATACATTTATCGAGCCGCTTTTTCACGTTTAATAACTTTTCTCAGTTCTTGGGGAGTAATTTCTTGGCATGCTTGCCGAATACTGGCATATAGTTCATCTCTATTGTTATGAAGGTTTTTGTGCACATTTTGTTTCAGTAATCCCCATAAATAAAAATCCAGTGGCGTTAGGTCTGGAGATCGGGGCGGCCAGATTAATGGGCTGTTGCATCCTATCCAATGCAGAGGAAAGTGTTTATTTAACCAGGTGCGAATTACCCTGAAATTATGAATAGGTGACCCATCCAATTGTAGATATGTCCCCTAATACGAGTAATGGCAATTCATCAAGAACGCCTTGCTACTCGATATTTAGAAAATTTAAAAACATTTTGGAATTCACATTATTTAAAAAAAAAAAAGGTCCAATAATAGTTTTGTTGAATATTCCACAACAAACATTAATTTTCTGAGTATTGTCTCTTACAGTTTATTAAGAAATTAGAATTATCTTGTGACCACCACCTGCAGTTCTGTGTCGAAACAATATTATTCATAGTAAATGTTGCTTTGTCAGTGAAAAATTATTACCTTGCTAAATTTGTGTCATTTAAATAATTTCCTTGTACCCATAAGCAAAACTCTGACCTTCTTACACTATCTCCTTGTTAAAGTGTATGCAGAAACTTAGGTTTATATGCTTTTAATTTGTAACGTTTCAGACATCTCCACACTTTACTTCTGAAAACATTTAATCGCAAACCTAATTTTAGATTCTTACTTTGGGCTTATGTATTCACTATCATTTCATCAGGGTCAATCTGGTTATTATTTAACTGAATTGGTCTTAACTTAGAAACACTTCCAGTATTATTAAAAATGTTATTATAATTTACAACAATTTTAAAACAAATATTTCTACCTTGATGCCTTCTATTAAACTCGCTGACTGCTTCCCTGTATGAGCGAGTTTTATCACCAACTAAACAAATTATTTCTACTTTTTCTGCCACTGTTAAATTCATTTTAAATGAACAATTGTGAACGTACAGAAAAGGGTACACAGTATGTTTTTTAAAATTTCAAATTTTTTAACCATTCTTAGTAGGCCATGATCGACGAAGTAAATTGTTTGTAGGCCAAAAATATTCAATTTTGTTGATTACATAACTGATAAAAATTTCAAATTGATTTGAAAAAAATGAGGAAGATACAAGAGTGTGTAGGTGAGAGGTGAGACACACTGTATACTGATACGTGAGAAAAATTAAATTCCAGATTATGATGAAAACGGACGTTTTGAGATCCAGTGCTGTGCTATCATTTTCTCAAACATGTCTCAACGTAGAAACCTGAGATTTTACATATAATATCTTGGTTCTCCAAGGAAGAACCCTTTTGAATATCGGTGAAATTGGTGCGTTAAATAAAAAAAATGTGTCAAATAAAAATTGTTCCGAATGAGGAAATTTGCCGAAAATAACTTTTGAACATTTCTCGTTAGATTTACCATTATTGAGAAAAACCGGTCTAAAATTAGTTTCATTCAGTTAAAAACGGTAGTCTATCTCGACAGTATTTTCTCATCATATTCGATTTGAAATGAGTGAGAAATAAGTCATTTTATTTTGTTTGTCTTGTTTATCTCTTACATCATTTATCTTATTTTCCTACTTATCTAATTTATCCTATATATCTCGTTTGTCTCATGTACCTCGGTTATTATTTTATCTTGTTTATCTTGTTTTTCTTACTTATATTCTTTATTTTGTTTATCTTATTTGTTTCATTTCTCTCAGTTTTCGTATTTATCTGATTTTTCACATTTTCTCATTTGTCTCAATGTAATAATTTATTTCTTTCATGTGAAATTGCTTATGATGCCGACAAAGTACTGTCGAGGAGCACCTAGCTGCAACAAATTTTTTAGTATTCAAACAGGACAAATTCTTTACGTTAACACATTCTGAGTGCGATGCCAGATTATTATATTTATTATTTTACTATATAATGGATAAATTTAGTGTTAGTGATTGGTCCACGGATATTGAAAACGGACCATTTTCATGTAGACAGCTCCTTTCATACCCTTCTGCACCTAATAATAATTTTTTTTAATGAAAATGCAGTCTTGTCAATCCAAATAGTGCATTTTGCCGTTTGTGCGCCGGGGAGGAATCTTTGTTATGTGATTTTATTACATTTCTTGTCCCTCTGAAATGAATTGTATGTATATACATTTCAATTAAAATTTACATTGCATTATGAAATAAAATAGTTTACAATTTATAAAGTATTCGCTGCAAAAAATCATATGTATCAATTACATTTAATTCTATTTTTGTAAAAATAAATTTAAGGATGTACACATATTTAGAATTGTCTACCTAAAGTACTTTTTAGTATGTTTATCATCCACTTATCATTACTGACTAATTATATAAAACTGAATATGGTTCTATAGATAAACAGATATCGTATGCAAAATGGGAACAATAAGGAATATTTAATTCTTATGTCTTACCAAATATATCCATATCCCAGGTTGTTTAACAGTAAATCCCAGTGAAAATAGAAAGAATAGGACAAACTGAATTAAAATGCTTGCTCCTAAACTTGCTGGGAACAGGTAAGGATACCATGATGGGGTATTGTCGCAACCAGACTGTCCAAGAAAGAACCCCAAACTAAATAGCAGCATTAACTGAAATTGTTTAAACTAATAGTTCAATTAATTAAATATACATTACTGAAAACTTACCAAGCCAATTATTTTAATAATTCCAGTCACGGTAGTAGGAAATTTTCCTTTTTCTAGTTTTTCTTTTACAAGTTCATCGTAAGTATTTGTTACAGGAGCTATACTGGTTAAAAATAACTGAGACTTTCTCCTCTGTACAGCTCTTTCTGCCATCTTTGCAGATTTATATTTGATGTATAAAGAATAACAATACAAAAACAAGAGGTTATGTAAAACACATTCTGATTAACATTTATTGATAACACGAGATAAAGAGAATAATTAAAAAAATCTGCCAGATTAAATATTATACTATATCAATATGATTGATTAATACAAAGATAAAGTTTTTTAGTATTTGAGGATTCTTTATAATTATAAGTTATTTTTATAGTTAATCTTTTTAAATAAATATTATGATGAGAAGATTAAAGGAATTACCTTTATTACTGTTGTACAGTAATTATTATTTACTATACGTATTTTAGTTTATTTGAGATAAAATAAAATACTTATAATTTTTATTTAATTTGTCACAATGATAATATTGATAATCTACTTTTGTATTCAACGTGTTTTAAATTTTTAAAATGAATCCAGATTTTAATTGGGAAACTTAGATAATCGATAGAATACACAAAAATAATATGGATTTGTTATGTAAACTTGTGGCCAAAAATGTTTTTGGCTACAAGTTGTTTGTTTTCGAGATAGAGGGTGTTGAAATTTTCATTTATTTTCAGTTTTTCCCATATTTTTCTGGAAATAATTGAGATATAGTTATGAAATTAGGGAAGTGAATGTTGCTTATATAATTTAACGAGTTTCATAAACTATGATTCCCTTACCCCCGGTATTATCTACATTTTAAAGGAGCCTTTAGCTTAAAGGGAGTTTTAGTGACAAGATAATGTATTATCAGCAACTCCCGCAAAATATAAATCGAGATATACGAATGCCAGTAAACCTAATTTTACATTTAAATTATAGAATAGCTATCTGATATTTATATTTTGTTTGCTTTCTAGTCACGAAAACTCCCCTTTAAGTTAAAGGTCCCTTAAAATGTTGATAATATTAGGGGTTAGTTTTTAATGTCTGGCATGTGTTATGTGTCACTGACTTTTGTTTGTATTTGTTCTTCAGAAAGCAATATTTTTTACGTGTCCACTGCTAGAAGACATTGATGATGTTTAACAAGAAAAAAACTAGTCCAACGTTGCTACAAACATGTTTATTTCAATATCTAAAAGTAGATAATAAATATCTGATTTTTCCCGTTGCTTTAAATGTAATGGATACAATCGGTCGAAAACAAACTGCAAAAATGTTCTCTCTTGTCCTAAATGTAGCCTTAAGCATGAGTTAAATGTTTGTCAAGCTGATAAATTTGAATGCATAAACTGTTCTGTATAGAACAGATGGGGAATATCCTGCTACTGGTTTCCCCAAAATGGACTTCTCGCAAATTTTGCTCTCGACTCACTTGAGCATAGACGCATAAAAGCATATCTGATTTTTTTACACAAGATTATCCATAATGACGTAAACTGATCCAAATTCTTGGTATGTCAAATTTTCACACCCCTAGAAGTGGGGCAAGAGTGAGAGATTTGTTTTATTTACCAACTGCACCAACGAATACAAAAAAATATTCTCTGCACAATATGTGTAATAATTATAACTCGCTAAAGTGCGCAGTCAACATTTTATCCTGCAAGATCCGGTCAATCAAAAAATTGAAATTTTTAGTTGCCTTATTTCTTAGCTTCTTTTTGGTTGGTTCCATGTTATTATACTTTTCTGATTTTTAGCATGTTCCTTATTCTATTTGTCTGTATATACTCATATTTAATATTTATCTTGTTAAATTTTAATGTTTATAGATAAAGTGTATACTTATATCTTTTTTGTATTGTTCCTATTCTGTAATTGGGTTCTTGGACCTGTTGAATAATGTAAAAATAAAATAAAATAAAAATATTTTACTTGCAACTCTTACAAGCATATTAATTAGCCTAATATGTTCTTGCATTTTTTTCATTTCATTTTGCATCATAGGTGGCTTTGCATTTAAAGAGGGTGAATGATTTTGTGGTCATAAGTATATCTTAATGATCTCTATCATTTGAGACCGATTTGGTTTAAATTGGATAAAAACTAAAAAAATTACAGGGGTGTAACAGTCTCAAGTGACACACTGTATGTAAACTTTCAGATAAAAAATGCCATATGTGACAAAGATAAAGCCTAGATCTCTGCTTTAGCTTTAATCTCACCAACTGCATGTTTTCCACATAATGTATTGATAAAAACAAGTTTATAATGTTGAGATTGGACAATAATTATTTCAGTAACAATTTATCTGTTTACATAATATACTAAATTATTTCATACTTTTAATTTTGCTCATCTATAATCACAATGTAGTGAAGAAACTTTTAAGAAACACCATCTAAAAAATGTTATTATATTAATGAAATTCTCTACATATTCTATTTAAAAATAAATCTGTCTTTAAGTAAACAGCGGGCAAACCCTGATGAAATAAACTTCATTTTTGTTTTTTTATTGTTGATTCTACAGAATATTTTATCGAAAAATTCGTAATTGATCAAAAATTATTTATTTAAATGTGGCCCATTGGCCATTACAATATTTTTAAATAAGATATGGGGAAATAAAATCACCATGGCATATATGGGGCTGCGATCAGATGAGTAAAAATAAACTGGTTATTGGGTTTGTTTACATTCGTTTTATTTGCTTATATGGTTTCTTCCTTAGGTACAAAAATATATTATATTATTACATTAATCTTAAGTTGGTAAGAAAATTTAATAAGTTTAACCTGTTTTGCACTATTTTTTGTTAACTTGTGGAACGACCTAACCTAAGAATGCTACTATATTATAACTTTATATACCTTTTGTATTATAATCTTCTGGCTTGAAATGGACACACATTGACAAAGTTAATGCTTTTCCCATCAATTATGTTTTCTCCCATACTTCTCTTCTATATATTTTCTCCATGATGCCACAACTATTGGTGATATAAATATACCCAGCGTCTTTCTTCCGAAAATAGTAAAAGTGGATTGTCCTATCCACATGTTTCCTTGAGTGACAATTGTACACACAACAATTAGTATTATGCACTGTTCTTTTCGACATATTGTAGAATAAAGGTTGATGAATAAACGGTAGTAAAACCCCCATAAAAGAACTACACGAATGTGATGAAACAAATGTAAACACAGAGCATTTACCATTTCGTCTAACTGAAATTTTTAGTCAGCGACGCTAATACTTAATTAAATTAAAATTTTTAGTGACTTATTATATGACATTTATAATTGTTATGGATGTCATATCTGTTACACAAGTTATTTTTTTAGTTATCCTTTTTTTCTGAATTATTGAAAATTTTAAATTGTCAACTTTGTTTACATTTTCATATGTTAAAAATTTTAAACTGCATTTTAAAATATTTTTATTTTCAACTGTTAAAGAAGCCCGACATTATTGGCAGTTTTTTCTTCGGTATTAAATTTGTTAGAGAGCGAATTTCTTCTGGACATGCCAATAATATTTTTTATGTAACACCAGATAACCGAATACTAAATACAACACATTGCTTTAAACTACTTTTTTACTTCACACAAAGTCAAATACCTGTGAAAACTCTTTAATTAAAATTGCTATAACCATGATTTCCCCTTGACCTAAGAAATCCACTCTCTATTTATTATAGATTCACTTCAAATTTTATATTAATGTAACCATTAGTTAGCCGTTAATAGTGATCAAACTCCTAAAACCATTTTAATATCTCACCACTCAGCAATATCCTAATCTTTATTCGATTCTTGGGCACCCGGCCTTTATCTGCTACGAAAATGATGGTTGCTAGGCCTAGCTTCTACATACTATAACTAGTTCAATCTTCTGCACTAAAGGGGCTTTTGCACTATTAAATTAAAATCACAACTGCTCTAAAGACAATTATTTTTGACACTCTGTACTATCAAGCTATATCTCATAATCTGTATATGCAAAATATAAGGATGCTTTGCACCAACATAAGAATAATAGTCTTAAGTGCACAAAATTGTAAATTACGAAAAGTAACATATATGAGACTTATTTTTTTTACTCTTTAAACTCAATAAGTCAAAATGTCTACAAAAACAAATATTAATACTTTTATTATGAAGCATGTCATCAATCCATTAAATAAATGGTTTTATGGTAAATTACGTTTATTATAAATGACCCAGGTTCAAAATAATAATTATAATAACAATAATTTTCAAAACACTTAAAAATAACTGAATAAAGTAAGACACTTTTAAAATAGGAATGTATATAATATATTTTAATACAATCATACATAAAAATAATAATTTACAAGTCGATATTACTTATCTCTCTGTCCAATGATGATATTTCTTTGGTTTTAATTTGCTTTTTGTATTCTTTGTGCTTTTCTTGAATTTGAATAAAATGACTTAATAACTTGTGAAAATTAATGCTACTCTCACGGCTCGCTTTCTTCTCAAGAGTATTACTAAAAAACAAATCAAAATAAATTAAGAATGTGGACAACAACGTCAGTTTTAACTTAACATTATCCACAAAATTTAATTTTTAATTTTACACCTATAATAGTTTATAATTTGAAAAAAGAAATATGTTACACATTCACTAATATATTCACCTCAACATTTTATAATAATTCAATATTAATTTTACGTTTACAAGTTTATAATTATTATCAATTTTTAAAAGTAATTTAAAAGATTATCTTCTTAGCAGGGCTTCTATTCTACAACTGAAATTTCCTGGAAGTCAAAAAACTTATTTATTGACAAGTGAGTTGCAGCAAGGTACCATTTAATACTTTATTGTTTTAGATATTTATTGTATGATACTTCACTTCATATAATTGAAAAATAATCTCATTGGATAATACTGATTTATTTATTGATTTATGAAATGTCGGCTTAACATAAATCACGTTTTATCAATATCAACATAGATGATATATGTGCTTTTTGTTTGTTTTTATAAAACTAAAATAAACCAATAGGGAACTTGCCCATATTTTTTTTATTTCATTAAAATGTGTGTTTATGTATAAAAACACATCATACCAAATATCAGACCTTAAATCTTAGTACTTATTTTACAATAAATAATTGAAGTTGGAATGGTCCGTCAGCAAATTCAAACAAGGCGAAACGCGCGGGAGCCACTGTGACGTCACTCCGTGTGAACACGGGACGGAGCCGAATGTTTAGCCGCCAGTCACGGGCATTTATTTGGTTGGCATCTTTTGTCTCGGTTATTGTATTTTGGTGTGATATTCTGTTTGTTTATTCGATTTAACTTGTTTGTGTTTTGTATTTAACATGGAAAATACTTATTATAAGTACTGCATCGTGCCATTTTGTGTAAATACAACTATTAAAGCTCCAAATAAAATTTTCATTCGGGTACCTGAAGAAAAGAATCGCCGATCAAAATGGCTAAGGGCATGCAGAAGAGATATAGGGGATATTTCTATTAAGAACAGTGCTATCCATGTATGTGAAGATCATTTTAATGTAAGTATAATAGCCCAAATATATAAATACGTTATTGAGTATTTGAAAAATATAAAATTAATGTGTTACCTAGCCAGGTAAAAAATATCGTTCTTATTTTACTGTTCCAGTATTTATAAAGCGTGTTATTTTTTTTTTTAACACGCTTTTATTAGCTTCACCTGTATGTTTGTTTGTTTGTTTGTCTTTGGACTCGATTTTGTCCCACTTTAAACGGACAGATTTAATTGAAACTTTGTACACTTACGAAGAACCGGTAACAATACAATAATTTGATAAGTTTATATCATTATCCTGATAAGGATCGCCAGTCCTTTCCTCACGTATCCTCTGCGTGAGAGCAAGAGGCTTAATATTGTAAGTATATTCCTTGATTATCAGTTCGGTCGTTGGCAGAGTGGGCAAGTCTTAGTCGACGCGAAACGACTGACTCTTCGGGCGTGAGTTCAAATCCCATGGCTGAAATAAAAAAATATTTTTTTTTTCAGAAATATCTGTTGGATCGTAATATGTTATAATATCAGCATCAATAAGCAATATAAATATAGTTAAAAAAAAACTAAAAAACACGCTTCTAAAGCACATCAAACTAAAAAGTGAAAAATAATTATTAATATAAACTGAAAACAATAATGAACGAAAAATACTAGTATTGTGAAAAAAGCGTGGGGCGCTTTGTGCCATATTTTTCGTATATCGAGCAACCCACGCTTTTTTCACAATAATACTAGTATTTTTCGTTCATTATTGTTTTCAGTTTATATTAATAATTATTTTTCACTTTTTAGTTTGATGTGCTTTAAAAGCGTGTTTTTTAGTTTTTTTAAACTATATTTATTTTTATTAAATAGTAGGTTTATTTGTAAAGGAAAATATATGAATATTTTTTAAATAACTAGTAAGGGGTTATAATATTTATTTTTTTGTTTCAGATTGAGGAAGCCATGGAAAATTACATTAGGTTTAAACTGATGGGTGGCAGAAAAAAATTAAGCCTGATATAGTCCCTCACATTTTTGATTGCCAGCCAGACAGAAAAAGATCGTTTTCAGTTCCTTCAAGGGCAGCAGCTGTTAAAAGGGCTAAAAGAAGAATTATTGATGAAGCAATAGCTTCTACTTCTACAGTAACGTCACCGGGAACATCACAGACTGATCCAACTAGTGTCAGTCCTCAAAGCTGCCCTCAATCCGAGCCTCAACCACTAATTGACATGGACTTGGAAACGGATGATACTTTGCCACAAAAAAGTGCTTTATCAAAAAGGGATGTTTCTGTGCAAGCCCACCCTGTAAGGGTTAGAAGTAAAGCAGTGCAATGTAAACTAAAGTTGGGAGTTAATGTTAATTTTTAATGTATGACGCAGCCATAAACATATCAACTCTGGGTAAATTGTCTGATTGTCCTTTTCTATAACCCGCATCAACCATTTTTAATGCAAGTAGGTATTCACCACATAAATTATTAAGAAACAGTCACAAAACGCCTAATCAATGCACCAAAATTAAATAAAACTGCTTCCAAAAACAACAGAACAGCACGCTGTGGGCACATGGGTATTATTAGGCTTTCACACGGCTTTCAGGTGCTGGTCCACCGTCACCTCTATCGATACGCACGGTCTGACGTCACAACCAATGGCAGCGCGTTTTAAGCGGAGATACAATTATTCAAATTTTAAACCTTTATAACTCAGTTAAAAAAAAAAAAATTTAACTTTTTCTTTTTGCATGGGGTTTTTAATGACATCATCTTACGATTTTAACTGTTTTTACATAATTTTATTATTTGGGCAAGTTCCCTATTAACCTGTCACATTTATATACCCAAGCAGCACATTTAGTAGTCTCTACATAGTAGCTACCATCAGTGGAACTTTAAAGGTTTTCGCAACTAACGACTGTTACGTAATGGGAACGATCCTTCTACCAAGCATTCACCAAAATGGGGAATAGTTATTACATACGTTACGTGTTGAAAACTAGGTTTATACATAAATGGAACGTAACCAAGTAGTAGTAATGACTATCTTTGTAACAGCTCCGTCAGGGGTATGAGAGCAAACTATGTTTTGCTTTCTCTCTCGTTCAAAGTATAATGTATTGTAATCGGACTTATCGAGTTGAGTTGAAGTCAATATGTCCAAGTTAAATCGATTGAATCAAATACAGATAATAAACAATAATGCTTTGCAGTCACTCCTGAGTGTGGAAATTAAAACGGGTACTTGTTTTCTGTAAAATGTTACTATGGTACTTCGATAAAAAAAAGACGCGCCCTGTAAAAAATAGTTTTTTCATGTAAAAATATTTTTTCAAAAATTATGTGTACAATTTAAACTGCAACATTCTTTATGGAAAACAGTTTTTTATTATATGTATTATAAAGTAATAATGTTCTATTCATAAAACATGTTTACAAATGACTGCAATTAATAAAAAAAATAATAATTCTGAATTATATTTTTATCTGTCAAGATGGCGTCCTCACTCAATAACAGAATAATGGCGAAGAAGTAGCAAGTGCGACCAAACATGTCATTATCTCGGTAGCTTTAAACTGGCATCTACTACCCTGCTATGGAAAGGTTACTGCAAAGTTTTCTTTTATTGCAGCCATATTCTGTGTTGTTTTTTATAAAATTGTGTACGACATTCATTTTTTGTATTACAAACATGACCTTCATGATTCATGGACCTTACAATCCTAACTTATTTTTAAGTTGGTAAGGATAATTTTATTGCTTTGTATTGCAACACGCACGTACTAAATGTCAACCAACAGCTGTTCAATCCACGGCCCCACCACAGACCTCAAACTTATATGGGCCCCGCACAATTTTAATAATTGTGTTTTACTTATTTGTGTGCATACATAAATTTGTGTGTTTATTGATATAGCTGTATTAGTGCATAGTGATCAGATAAAAAGCTTTTATATGTTCAACGTTGGTTTCTTATAAGGTTAAGTTTATTTCCAAAGAAACTATAATAGAAATTAAATGGCATAACGTATGTAGTTTGTGTGCTACAACATAGAAAAATATCTATGTACTAAAATCAAAACACTGTATAGGATTTAGTGGTGAAGGAGGAGAGCCTTGCAACCAAGCAGTAAAACTTTCAGAAAAACTGTTAATTTTGTCAGGGTCATTTAGACTATTTCTCAATTTTCAAATATATTTATTTGTATACAGTGTATCAGGACACACTGTGAGTGCCACATTTGAGTGGCCCGGGCTTTCATAATTTTTTTCATATGTATATTTTTACGTATTTGAGGTCTACGTTAAATAACTATCATGTGTTACGTGGGTTTAATGTCCTCAGTTTTTGAGATATATTTTAGTTTGTTTTTTAAAAAATGTTGCATTTGCATGACTATATTTTTAAAGCGATATGTATATATCTTATTAAGCTTATTATTATTAAAAATTAACATGATAACTGTGCATGATAATTATAGATGCACTTGTTACAGATTCAGAAGACAACATGAAGAATAACTAAAGGAAATATTTAATGATTCCCAGACACAGGATGTCAGAAATGAAAGTTTTTTTCTTAGTGACAGATTAAAAAAGTACAATTATTGTACAAATATTATTTATTATACTTTCTACATTTTTAAATGTAATGTAAATTTTTAAATATAAATAAAAATTTTAATCTAATTTCTTGTTTAGTTTAGGAAGTGACATGAATTTTTTTATCGTTGATGGTACACTTGATTTCAATAAAAACTGGTACACTTTCTTTTAGCTATGTAAATCATTCGTTCTTTGATTGATATTAATAATCTTACAAATGTCACTTTGACGTTTATCAGTGGCGTCATTATTAAAAATGGTTCGACATCTAACAGATATTCAAAAATTTTGAATTGTTTCTAAAATTGAAGATGGTTGGTCCATAAGAAGACTTGCCTGAATACAATGTGAGTAAAACCACAATAATGAGTGTTAAAAAACAATGGGAAATCAACCAAACGGTATCCCATAAAGTTGGTTCCGGTAGGCCCAGAAAGAGCAATAATCAAGAAGATGAAAATCTTATAAATTACCTAATAGAAAACCCTTTTCAGACTACAGTAAATGCAATTTCAGAGACAAATTTCCCTGCTTCGGTATCTACTACTTGCAGAAGAATAAAACTACAAAGCGACTTGAAGAGTTGTTCAGCGGCTAAAAAATACAAACTTTCAGAAGAAAAGAAGCAGGGTAGGATTATTTTTGCACTCAACTATATAATCAATGATGAAAACATCTGGGGACAAGTTGTCTTTTCTGACGAAAAGGTTTTTAAATCCTGTAACGATGGACATGTTCGCGTATATAGGCCTCCTTCCACTAGATACGACGAAAAATATACTTTCGATCCACAAATATCAGGAAGGTTTTTAGTCAATGTCTGGGCTTGGATGAGCCTAAATGGGTTAGGTGTGTGTTGGAACAGTGGTGGTCATCTCAATTCCATTAAATATATTGAAATATTAGACAATATTATGTTGCCGTCAGTAATAGAGGTGTTTCCGGAAAACAATTTTATTTTCCAACAAGACAACTGCTCCATACATACGGCCCATCGTGTCAGGCAATGGTTTCTTAATAAAAACATAGAGTTGTTACCGTGGCCATCTAAAAGTCCGGATTTAAATCCAATTGAAAATGTATGGAGACTAATGGTGAAACATATAAGAAAATTAAATAACCATCCAAATAATGCCCAAGAATTGGAAGGGATAATTGAAGACGCTTGGGAGAACTTGTCGCAAGAAGTTGACCTTGCAAGAAATCTGATTTTGTCCATGCCTGCAAGACTTCAGGCAGTTTTAGACGCTAATGGAGCAATGACAAAATATTAGTTAATTCTGTATTACGTAATTGAAGTTCATTTATTTTATTTTTTTATTGTATTTTTATGTTCAGTTTGCATTGTTTGCATTTTTTTTAATCTCAAGTGGTATTTTTGTATTCTTATTTTAAAAATAGAATTATCATTATTCAGTTAGTATTTTAATTACACCATTAGTAGAATTATCCGTAACAAATATATTTTTTTAAACAATAATATGGCAGGCATGAAAATGTTTTGAAAAAGTTATTTTCTAATTATTTTTTAAAATTCCATTTGAATAAAATAAAAGAGGAAGGTTTAATAAGTTTAAAAACACAAAGAAAACCGATCTCCTCCAAAAAACCCAGGTCCAAGGTAAATCACCTCTTCTTCACCCCTCTCTCGACATGCCTGGCCAGCCCTATTTACAGACATATGCACACAACTAAACTATTAAGATTTTCGATTACAAGAGTTGTACCAGATTTTTTTTTAAATCAAGTGTACCTAGTACATTTTAATATATATGTACAAGCTTTTAATTCAACCACATATAGCATGACACAATTTAAGGGGTGGATGGATAAAGATATTAACTGACATTGCTTCAAAAATTGGAGTATCCTATTGAGGTAGATGTTATAATTTCGAATGGATAAAGGAATTAAGAAACAACGTAACTACGCGTCTCTGGTGAATAAAGTTTGGAAAAATTATTTTTCTCTGACATATTAGCAATTTGTTAATTAATAACTTTACCCATCGACTCCCTCAATTATTATATTTATTAGTGGTTTCCAAGATTTTTTTTACTTATACCATCTGCACCAATAATTTCATAAATTTCACCACAATGAATTGCGGCAGCTACTGGTTTTAATTTGGGCATGTTCTCAATTTTAAATAAAATTAGCCAAAATTCAAGTGGTGAGCTGCGAAATTGTGGTGGACTATTTACATTAAAAACTGTAACTTCACTTTCTCTAAAAGGTCAATGAATGCCGGAATTTTTTTTTTTTTTTGTTATTTTACCGCTCTTCGACGCCATGTTCGACGGTTGGGAACAAGAAACTGTTTACATAAATGTCTTTAAAGTTTATATCACTTTATAGTAGGTTTTCAAGGTATACGTAACTTTGTAGTCATTTTGAACTAGTGGGGAGTAGTATAAATTACTTTAAAGTCTCTTTGTTCGTAGAAGTAACGTTATTTTTACTCAAGATGTCACTAATGATGTACGCAACTTTAAAGTTCCAGAAAATTTTAAATGTCGGAGGAACTTTAAATTAAACACTTTAGTCATCATTACTTTGAAGTGAATCTTTGGTAACACAATGCAGTCGGCATTACTACCAATTTTCACTTCAAAGTTGAGAATGGTTTCAAGTAACACAGTGTAGTATTCGTAACGTTGCATATACTGCAGCAGTTTCTTGAAAGTGTAATAACTATACAGTACTTGAATTCAGTAGAATCTATGTAACTGTTACAACACAGGCATATTACAAGGTGAATTTTACAATAAAGTCGCAAATTTAGTGACAGTTATGTAATGCCTACTATATTAAAGTCTCGATGCCAGTTCCCGTCACTTTGGTGCTGCTTGGGTAGTATTTAAATAAAGTGATTGCGAATATATTCCTTATATAACCCTTTAAAAAATAAAAATAGAATAATTTATAACAACAGTGGTTACTATGATAATTATGCAAAATGATTATTTCTTTTTTTGAAATAATGAATTCCTGTACTATGTATAATTAAAATTATATATACATACTTGTGTTTTCTTATGTCGCGTGAATTGACATCACAGCTTTTAAGACTTTAGGAAAAATAAACATCTGTCATCGTATGATTGATGATTCCTTTGCAAGGAACTTCCCGCAAAAAAGGTAAGAATAAGTTATCAATTATCAGTCTCAGTATGAGGTAAGGAACGGTGCGGAACATATGGTATATATCTGCTCCGACAGCCAGGCTGCTCTAAAAGCGGTGTGCCCAGGACGAGATCAACTCTCGTTCAGGAGTGCGGGGACTAGTGTCCTGGGACATACCAGGGCTTCAGGCAACGAGAAGGTTGATGAATTGGTTAGATTTGGAGTCAAGGAGCCCTGTCTCGGGCTTGAGCCTATATTGGGCATTACAAGAAGACAGGTTATGACAGCCCTCAATGAGTGTGTTCATGAGATACTAAAGAAGCATTGGAGGACCAACAGGGCCTGCATGCAAACTTGAGATTTTGTGATGGAGCCGAACAAGTCAAGATCGGTCTGGTTACTGGGCAGAAGTTGAGCAACTAAATTTTTTAATCGGAGTTCTGACAGATCATTGCAGACTTAGGAGACATCTATCATTGATAGGTGTTGAGGAAAACCCTATATATCCAGGATGCGAAAGTGATGAAGAAATGTCTTACCAGTTCCTGGGGTAGTGTGAAACGTTCGGGCATCTGTGGCATAGCATCTTCAGTACTGAGGCGCTTCTTCTAAGGAAGGAATGAGCTCCCTCACACTGAGTGACATTCTGACCTTCATTTTAAGATCGGAAAGATTCAACGAGGGAGCAAGTATATGGCTGAGGGGATAGCCTGGGGTTGATAAAAAGGGTCTGCCTGCAGCCTGCTTGCCAGATGTCAGCCTCACGCACCATTACTGTTACACTGTAATTTATTATAATAATTCTGATAAATTTATATTTTCATTTTTAAATTGTACAATGCTTACAAAGATATAAACATTTTACATGTCCACAAAAGCACATTGTGAAAAATCACAAATTCAATGATTCTGTGGAAAAATGTATCTTAATAGCCATTAAAACCTAAACAGATATTGGTTTGTTTTTCCTAAGGTCTGAGAGTTGTCAAACTATATGTCATACGCACGTGACCTATACTGCAAATGTCATTTTTGACATTAACTGACTTTAGATTAATATTCAATAATTTAATATTTGTTTATAGAGCATTATTAAAGCACACCATAGTTATTAGAGTATGTAACTTATAACCTCAACACAGCTGATATATGCTGCCTCAAATTTATGATTTATATTCGCATAGGCGTATTCATGAATCCAATTATAGATGGGCGCTACAGCTTGTAAACAGTAGTGGGAGATAATGCGTAATTTCATACAAATCGGTTAATTTTTTATTCTAAATTTGCTTTTGTTTTAGTGAACATTCTATGAAACTAATTATAGTGGTCTCAATAAAGCAAACAAGATCTTAAAGTATGAGAAAACCTAAATCCCTAAAATATTTAAAAGTAAAATAAAGCAAGAACTAGTGCCATATACCCCAAAAACAACTATTCAGCTATAAGGGATTGATCCATGCAAAAAGGAAATTACTCCAAATGGCGTATACACTCTTTAAGCAGAAATCCTTAATTCTGTTATTAAAATCATTAAATTAATATTTAAATGTACCTATTATTTGATTACATACAGTCTATCATCAAAATGTTAAGTTCAGATAACTTTTTTTCATTAAAGTAATATTTTATCTCGCAAACGTTGCTTGGACCGACAGCTGTGGACAAACACGAACAACTGTGCCGCTAAGCGCTTATCCGATCTTGTTCCCTCTCTTGTTGGTACGTCAAAAGAAATTAGCGACTGGCCCGCGTTTAATTTGAATGCTGCAGGTAGAGCACGTGTAACAATGTCTGATAATGAATAGAGCCATGACAAAATTTTGCAACTCATCCACGCTAACTAGAAACTGAAACACTCGCGAACAAGGGCACGTTACAGCGTAGCGCGGAAAAAGCGAACAACGACGCACATAATATTTGAGAACGTTGCTGCAACGTTCGCGAATGCGCAGCGCTATGTGGACCCACCTTTAGATAATAATAATAACACCACATGAAATTACCTACCTTTAGATGTTGCCAATATTTACATAAATAATCTAATGCATATGAAACTGATGAGTTTTTATATTACAAGTTTTTGATTAAAAAAAGTAATAATTGAATATAATTTCAGTTGAATTTTATGATTTTACATACTATTTCAATTTATCTTTACACTATGCATAATGCACACAATTTTAATTTTTTTTCTGTTTTCTCAGATTTAACATAAAAATGTTGTGTAGTTCTGTATCATATAGAGTCGGTCTTAATAAATAATAAATATACACATATAAAAAAAATCAAATTATGCTGAAATAATGATAAAGTTAAATCAATGAATCTTGGCGTACAGGTCACAATATACAAGTTGCTGAAATAATTAAAATAGATAGCAACACGTGGTCAAATGACATCACTGCTAGTGTCGTTTCCTACTGAACAGGTATAACACTGTTTAGATTCATACAGAAAAAAGATAGACAAAGGCAACGAATTATTTTATTTTATTTGCTAATTGCAGTTGCGATGACGTGCACTCCAAGATCCCTTGATTCTAATACACTTACTTGTCAACACAGTGTAAGTGTAAACTTGGAATGCAGCTCAATCTCGTTCGAAGTGTTGTAAATGCTTCTGTTTGTGGCAATAACATTAACAAACCATACAGAGCTCTTAGTAAATTTTTATCACAAGGTACTTCTAATAATTCTAATCTTAAATCTAAAAATAAAAAAAAAATCCAGACCAAATAGTGAAAAATCTACTACAAATAAAGTCCATTTACTATAGACCTAACTAAAAATGGATATTTAATAGTTTCTGAGTGAAATGTCATTTAACACATGACAAAAAAACCTGGACTGACACTGACGGCAGTTTGTAATTAAAATGGAATTTTTTGTCCAACTTAACTACGGGAAAATCTACATTTAGTTAGGACTAAAGATAGTGAAAAGATCTTAGACTATCAATAAAAAAATGGACCCATCTATTTACATTATACTGTGTCAAAGAGTGACACGATGAAAACAATAACCAAATCAAAATAACCAGATACGCATGTTGAGAGGTAACACCTGATAAAAGCAGAGAGCAGTGTGGATTATAAAATTATGTTGGTCAGTTAAATAAATCTGTAGTGTCTGCTGGAGTCATTTCCAAAACATTGTGGAAAATTATTTGCAATATCATTGATAGTCAAAGGAAAATTCAGTTAACCACACCGCTGATAATGCAGCACCTTGAAGACATCAGCACATATTGTTATACCATCGTAACATCAGTCCATCTGCGGCTGTGCAATTGTCAATGTATGATATATTCTGTGATTGCATGTTTGTATTTTAGTTTGTTCTTGAGCTTTTCGTGAATTACATATTGAAAATTGTACCCAAATGCTTTGCGAGTTAATTGAACAATAGTGAGAGAGTGCCATGTATTCAAGAAATCCAGTAACTGGGAACCAAACTTATCTTTTTATCAGTAAGTGTTTACATCAATGTATAGGTCAACTCGTGGCTCTGCTGAGATGAACTCAGTGGCATATCACTAAAACAGTAACTTTTGAAATTTGCTTTTTCAAAATTTTAAGCTATTAAGCATTAACAATGCGTAATTATGATGATGTTTCAGTTTGTATCCTTAACTTTTTTTTTCAAAGATAATTTGCTTGTAAATTTTCCTTATTTCAATATTAAATATCAATTATACGCGCGTCTATCTTTAAAAATGCAAACAGAGCCGTGAGCATCCTCACCAATTCCCGCTTCCTCGCCGTCGCCCTCGCCATGTTGGCATGTCAACACACTGTGATAACCATTGGCATGCTGCGCTTTCTATTGATAATCTAAGGAAAAGATTTATTTTCGTGTTGTTAAATTGGCAATAAATTTGTTTAAGTAATGTTATTAATAGCATAACATAAAAAAACAGGACTGATACCAACACCAATTTTTTGACTAAGTTAACATGAATATCTACGTTTAGTTAGGACTACAGAAAATGAATGGACTTTATAAAATTTCAGATTTCCACGCTGAGCCATGTTTGAGAAAAATATATAATCATGCTAAGGACCAAAAACATACAGACACCGAGAATCAAGCCGGAGATTCTAGCGTGAGAGGCATGTGTGGTTGCCTCTCGACATTGAAGTCAAAATCAATTTATATACGAGGTCCAAAAAAGTTTCAAACAAATGGAGAACTTTTTCATTAAAGATTTCTAAGAAAATTTTATTCTTGAGAAAAGTTAAAAATTAAAGACTGGTTACACAAATTTTTATTAGGCCGGGTACTTATGTCAAAAAATCAAATTATTTGAAATTGACAAGAGTAAATTAACCTTAATATTTGATATCAAAAAATTTTATTTTAAAAATTTTTTCCTATTTACAAGTTATGCCCAAATATAAAATTTGGTTGACCAATACAAAAAAATTAAACTTTTGTCTTTTTTGCTTCTGCTCCCAAACTAAACTGATCATTCTCTTTCTCTTGAATGAAATATTTTCAATTCAACAACATCTACCAAAAAAACCTATAACAGTTTACTTTGTTACAATTTTAGTGGTGATTATTTGCCCATATAAATTTTTAAGAGAAAAAAGGTATTGCTTTTGTTCACAAGAGTTGACTTATAATAATTTAAGTCACATTTTTCCACACTGTACAAACTTATAAAAGGTTGTGTGGATTGGATTTTGCAATATTTGTATATTATTTGTCATAGGTAGTCTAGAGTCCCTCAAGAGTCTGGCCATAGGTATATCATCTTTTTCATTGGCTCGGACAGTCACATGGTACGTGATGTCCAATTTATCGAATTCACGGTTTGTTTACATTCAGTTTCTGTGTATTTTAATTTGTACTGGAGGTTTATTGCTTTATTTTGAATAAGTAGTTTGAAGGTATGGGATATTGTTAACATTAACAATTAGCGTTTAAAAGTCGTTCAGTGTAGATTTTAATAGATAACAGTAGAATATTATAGTTTTAGTTGTATAATATTAGTTAGTGCAGAGTGTTACTCAGTAAAAATACCAAACTGTAGTGCTGGTATTGTACTAAGAATGACAAAAAAGGTTTTAAATGAAAGTTTTCCCTTGGGATCCTCAGAGAAGAAAGGAATGAGTCGTCAAAGTATAAAGGGAAAATTGGAATCCTACAAATACTTCATATTTATGTGAGGTTAGTAACTGTACATTTAAATATATATATATTTTTTTATGTACACTTAATTATTTCTTAATTTACAATATGCACAATTATTTAACTTTTTTTCCTTGAATGAATTCTCAAAAGCTTAGACTAGGTCTAGGCTTCCATTTAGATAAATTTTATAAACCTTTTTTGTTTGCGCTACAAAAATATAAAACCATGTGGTTCCAAATAAGTTAGTTTAAAATAAATCTACACAGAAAAATATTTTTGACAGGTATTCAAATACTAATACATGGCTAAAGGTACTGGTAAAAAATAAGTAACCGAATGAAATACATGTAATAGATTGCAATTTTTTTTCTATTATTATACATTTTTGCTAGCTATATTATCTTTTTTAATTTTGAGGCCTTTTTGGCACCCCCGACACCTCAGCGCCATCGTGCACAGCACGACTTTGCACTTATGTATGGCGTGGGCCTGCTAACCATTGCACAACAGAAAAATCATGGCTACCATATGCTGTATGGCCTAACACTTACTTGAGGGACTCTAGTCTGCACTTGAGTCAATTTCAAATAATTAGATTTTTTGGAATAAACACCTGGATTAATAAAAATGTGTGTAATCAGTATTCATGAATACAATTTTATGAGAAATTATTAATCAAAAAGTTTTCCATTTGTTTCAAACATTTTGAGCTATGTTTCTTAAAAAAATGTTTTCTTAAATGATTTTTTAACCGCTTCCTCAAGTCAACGAAGTAACACCCAGAAAATCCTAGGACTTTATGTTAAGTAAAGAGAGACAAAGCCCTACAGTTTATTGTGGAGTCCGAACCACATTTAGGGCATAAACAGTTCACTTCCGTCTTAACCCGAAGCAAGGAATTTCAAAACATTGTTTTATTTAAATAAATAGGTTACTTGTATGGGAACGGGCAGTAAGAATAACAGTACTTCATTTCTTCAGAGCAGCCGTTTGTGTGGCATTAACCTATCAAAGGTCTCTTGCACATGAAATAAAGCATTTTCATATACATTTTTAAATACATAAACTAAAGAAACTTACATGCAAAAATTGGTGATTCAATTAATTGTACTAATTTGTCTATTTCCATTAAAAAGTCCACAGTAACTTCTAAGTTACCACTAAGAAATGTTAAGGTAATAATTAAGAAAACACTGATAAAATTGCTAGATATACGTAAATTACTCTAATCGATACAAGAACATTACATCATATGGATATATTTTAATTACCTATTATTTCTATCAAGTACATGAATCATAAAAGAATACAATTTTTTGGCAGCCCAAGCAACAATTTGAACGTGCAAAATCAGAGAATTTTAAAACTTGGGGATATTATAAATTAATGCGCCATTATCACAATAATTTTGATATCTTGCGCTGTTGCCATTAGAGATAATAAAAAAAATGTGTCGTAGTTTTAACTAAACACAATTATAACTTGCTCAGAAATCTAGCAATAGTGCTAATTGTTAGACTTAAGGAATTTGGATGTCATGATGTAAATAACAGAAGCAGACTGCAAAACAGGGATAGACAGTGTAGTAAACAGTATTTACCGTAACTTCTTTACACAACAGTTCCCCTCTGTTTCACTGCATTTGTTTGTCTTCGCCGATCAACATCTGGAGTTTTTATAATGACACATATTTTGGGCAATTGGACTGGATTTATGTATGACAATCCCATACTTTACATAACACACAGCACATCACTTTCAAGATGCGGACTGCCTTGCAATTTTTGTCTGTTAACTAAACAGAAAATATCGTATAAATAAAAAAATTTCTTTATACTCACTGTATACACATCAGACCGTTAGCTAGTGTGTCTTCAAATTGTACAAAGTATAAACTGTGTAGAGCAAGGATGTAAACTAAATAGGTCATGTAGCAGGTAGTCACTGATATTCGCCCTTCGACACTACATACATTAAATAATGCATTTCTCGGCCGCTCATCAGTGCCAGTATAATTCTCGGAGGTTGACGACCGTTCATCGGTGCCGGTTTTTACATGCAAAAATGAATTAATGTCTAAGTATGTTGTCAAAATTACAATTAAATTTATTACTATTATACCACGCATTTTCAGTATTAGCGTGGGGAAGCACGAACATTAACCAAAGAGGTGAGTCACTTTTTGAATATTTATTAGGTGAAGGACTAACTGTGAATAACATTGATTCTGAACCAACCTTTGTCACCAGAAATAGGAAGGAGGTATTAGATATCACAATCAGCTCAAACTACTTGAGCAACAAGATATCCGATTGGAAAGTATCTTCTAAACCCTCGTGTTCAGTTCATAAACATATTCTATTCAATATAGAAGTTGGTCCAAGACCTGTGGTGACATATCGGGATCCGAAGTGCATGGACTGGGAAAGGTATAAATATTCCCTCCAGTCTCACCTTCAATCCGCTATCACCATAATCAGGAATCGTGATGAGACTGAAATTGCGGCGGAACAGATCCGCAACGAAATTGTCTCAGCATATAACGAAAACTGTCCACTGAAGACAAAAAGGGACAATAGAGGCACGTCTTGGTGGAACAAAAATTTGGATAAAATGAGAAAAGAAGTTCGACGCCTCTTTAATCGAGCTAAAGCTTCGGGCGACTGGGACCAATATAGATCCGCTCTAACGGACTATAACAAAGAAATAAGGAAAGCAAAAAGGGAATCTTGGAGGAAATTCTGTGAGAGTATAACTGACCTACCTCACAGTACTAGAATCCACAAGATTCTTTCCAGAGAGCCGACAAGGGAATTCGGTTTGTTATGGCGACCGGATGGCTCATATACGGACTCTGGAAAGGAAACCTTACAGCTCCTAGCACAAAACCACTTCCCAGGGTGCTTGAATGCGGATGGCCAACAGCCGTCACCATCAGAAGGCCAATTAAAACGACCTGATAAAAATGGTTGGCTGACGGCTAAAAAGGTGATCACAATACCGGCAATTGAGTGGGCCATCGGATCATTCCAACCATTCAAATCGCCAGGAGAGGATGCAGTTTTTCCAGCTCTACTACAAAATGGACTGGAAATATTGCTCCCACTCCCTCATTAAACTATTCAGAGCTAGTCTGGTATGGAACTATATCCCATCCAGTTGGTCGGCGGTTAAGGTAGTATATATACCAAAAATGGGTAGGAATGAACCAAGCCCTAAATCGCTTAGACCAATTAGCCTGACATCTTTTCTGTTGAAAGGCCTGGAGAAGGTGCTGGACGGATATATCAAGGGGAACATCCTGAATCATCACCCCCTCAATATCCATCAGTATGCCTATCAGACAGGAAAATCAACAGAACTAGCACTTAATCACCTAGTCGAGAAGATCACTCAATCCCTTCAAATGAAGGAAATTACGGTGGGAGCCTTTCTCGACATTGAGGGAGCATTTAATAATGCACTGCCTGACTCCTTATATGTAGCAGTGGCTGCCAGAGGAATTGAGCCTACTATAGGCGACTGGATTCGTGCTATGCTATCAAACAGAACCATAACAACGTCTCTACAGGGAGAAACAGTTAGGTTTAGAGCCACGAGAGGGTGCCCACAGGGTTCTCTCCCCCTTTTGTGGTCACTTTTTGTGGACGACCTACTGGCTATTCTCACACTGTGGGAGGTTGAGGTTCTAGCATATGCAGATGATCTAGTCATACTAGTCAGAGGGAACTCTGAAGGAGTAATATCTAATACCCTTCAAGAGACACTGGATGCAGTGAGTAACTGGTGTGACAGGGAACAGATGTCTGTAAACCCTCAAAAAACAGTAATAGTACCATTCACCCGGAAAAGGAAGCTGGAGGACTTAAGACGTCCCACTTTAATGGGTGAAACTATTCCATTTGCGGAGGTGAAATATCTAGGAATCACTCTGGATAAATCACTTAACTGGAACTCCCATCTGGAAAAGGTAATCCACAAAGCAAAGCTGTCCCTATGGACATGCTGTCGTATTTGTGGCAAATCCTGGGGCATGGGTCCCCAACAAATTTACTGGATCTATATCACGGTCATCAGACCAATGATAACATACGGATCCATTGTTTGATGGCCGAAAGGATTACAATGGACGGCCAAATTCAAACTCTCTGGACTGCAGAAATTAGCATGCATGACCGTAACAGGAGCAATTAGCACCACGCCGTCAGCTGCAATGGAAATCCTCCTGGATTTACCCCCTCTTCATATATATCTGGAGAGAGAGGCCAGGTGGGCAATCTACAGACTGCAACAAGCGGCCATTAATATGCCGCAGACTAGTATCATGGAGCGGAACAGGTTGTTGGATGACATAGAGAATCACAGCATCCTGGGAATGCCCTCGGATACTATGCCTACCATGACCAACTACGAGCTGACCTTCAACATCCTTTCTCCAGAAGGAGAGGAGTGGGATCGGAATAAAGCCGACCTACTGAAGGTAGACAGTTGTTGGTTTACAGATGGCTCCAAAACTCCCGAGGGAACAGGAGCCGGAGTACATAGCTACAGACCAAGGGTGAGGATATTCTCAAGCCTAGGTACTCATGCAACTGTTTTTCAGGCTGAGGTTCATGCCATTGAACTGTGTGTACGAAGGCTGGAATATATGCATCTTACACGCAGATCAATAAAAATTTTCTCAGATAGCCAAGCAGCTATAAAAGCTCTTGCCTCCTGCCAGTGTAACCCCAAAACGGTATGGAACTGTCAGAAAGCTCTAAATCATTTGAGCAAGAACAACAAAGTGACTCTGGTCTGGATACCCGGCCACTCTGGTATGGAAGGTAACGAAATAGCGGACTCCTTAGCCAGAGAAGGAGCGGGATCACAATTCATCGGACCAGAACCAATCCTCAAGTACTGCCAAGATGGCTATCTCAACCTGGGCTGAAAGGCAAACTCTCCAGTATTGGCAAGAGTTACCAGGATTAGTTCGTTCAAGGCGTTTATAAAATACCCTTTGAAATCAAGAGCTAAGAAACTTTTAGAGTTAAACAGGGTAAACCTTAAAACAGGCCTATATACCGGGCACTGCCGACTAAACTATCATCTGCATAAACTCGGCCTAGCGGAAAACGCCGAATGCCGTCTATGCCTGGAGGATGATGAGAAAGCAGACCACACCTGTCCCGCTGTGGAGAGGATCCGATTCTCAATATTTGGCAAAGGGTAACTGCTGCCAGAGGATCTGGACACATTCTCACATAAAGTTATCAGTTTCATTAAGAGACTGAACTTATTGGGTGAAATATAATTAGGCATGCTGATGGCCGCAGTCTACTGAGACCCACTGACAACAAACCTAACCTAACCTATTAGATTTAAAAATCAGTCTCTGGGATGACATCCAAACTTCTTAAGTCTACTAATTGCTCTCATATATTCCGAGAACTGAGGCAGGTATGAAACGGGGCAGAATAGTGCGGGAATATGATTTAACCGATTACTTTTTGATTCAAATGATCTGATTTCAAATTAAACACTACAATATCCTGTATTCCTAAAGGTACCTCGAGATACTTTGTGCTTATAAAAAAAAGGATCTTCGCAAAATTGTACTAACTAGGAACAACATTCATTTTTATTATTATAAAGGATACAAAAGCTTTATCAAGTCACACACATGACTATAATTTTGACTTAATAGGCATAATGCAACTGTTGCAACTGGATTGTGGCACCATGTTTCATATAAACAACAAAATAATGATCGGTTTTCCTGAAAAATATAACAAATGTTTATAACGATTACTATTAGATTTGACTAATAACAGAAATAGACTGAATAAGATTTACAGGTAACAACTACTCAGCGGACAAAGGCCCCGACCTGCGTTGAATTAAATCTGCAAGTTTTGTTTGGTAGCTAAGATCATTTGTCAATTCCTCACTAGACATAGACCCATTTCGAACTTGGTATGTTTTCATCAGTATGCCATAAGTAATGGAAAAGATAAATAATAATAGCAAACCAGGCTAGCCTAAAGCAGACTATGCAAGACAGACATAGTGAATGATAAGTGTATGCCTCTGGTGGTCTATGTCTAGTGAGGAATTGACAAATGATCTTAGCTACCAAACAAAACTTGCAGATTTAATTCAATGCAGGATGGGGCTTTTGTCCACTGAGTAGTTGTTACCTGTAAATCTTATTCAGTACATAGTTTATCCCACCAGGGTTAGAGGTCGCAGCTCTTGGTATCTGCTTTGCAGGTGGCTATCAGTCACTAAGGGCCGGTTGTATCGACATGGTTCAGCCAAAGTTCAACTGAACTATGTTTAAAATCCATTGTTACGATTGTTGCAACAATCGTAATCTTGGATTTTAAACGAAGTTCAGTTGAAGTCTGGCTAAACCACGTCGATGCAACCAGTCCTAAGGCATCAGTAATATCTGACGGGTAGTAGCACTAACCACCAGAGGTATATACTTATCGCTCACTATGTCAATAGAAATCGAGTGCAATAGATATTTTGTAATATACAGGGTATCCCATAATTAAGTACTTTCCCTCAAAGGGGTGATAGAACTAGAAAATATAAGTTGAGTTTTGTATATAACATTTGCCATAAATCAGTTCATAAGGGAGCTACAACCCTTTAAAGGAAAAAGTACAACATAATAATTTACCAATAAATTAGAAATGTCTTAAGTTGCAAATATTAAATTTGGACTATTCATTAATTTCATAATGTTACATGTTTTGTCAAATTATTATCTAAATATTATGATTTATTGGAGTAGCTACACGGGGGAGGGGGAGAATGAATTTTCGCTATAATTCTTTTGTCTTACTTTTTTAAACATTTGGACCAGTGTTAAAAACTACATAAAAAAAGGTACTCTTACTAAATTTCGATAGGAGTCATCGTTTTGCAGTTCTTTGTATTATAATAATACAATACAGGATAGGTATGCAATGATGGAAGGTAACTACATACCTCTATAAAAATAATTCCACAATATTTTCAACTATTGTTTTGTAGATCAATTTAAAATTTAGGCAATAAGATTAGCCTGATAAATACATAATTAGTACAAAATGCCCACGAAAAGTCACATTTAAAATATCATTTTGTTTACAAAAAACTATTATAGCTATTCCAAACTGTATACATGTGCATCGCATGAGAGACATAGCCTCAGATTTATAGTTCTTATGAATTTATTCTTATATTTATTGTTTGCATCCATTTTTGTGCTTGTAGCCAGTTTTATATTTAAAATTTCTGTTAAATACAAACAGTTTAACAGTTTTATATTGTTGCTTACTAAAAAAAGAGTACTATTTATAGGTTAGGTTTCAAAATAATTCACTAATACATGTAACTAGAACATTTATATATCACATTGTATTTTTGAGTAAACTACTGACTGCAATAAATTTATTTCATACATGGTTATAAAATAGTTACTACACTTTTGTAAAAAAAAAAACTAAAGCCGGGCCTGATTGTCAGTCAGTGACGTCATATTGTATATTAGGTAACTTTATCTTTTTTATAAACCTTGGATTGGCCCTAACTACTTTACAGTACAAATTGTATCAACAAAGTAGCTTGTTTGTTTGGCAATATTATTCCTGTTGCTGTTACAATTTTTTTTAGTGTAATAAAATAATTTTGAAAGATGTTTTTTATTAAAATTTTTTATTAAAACTATGCTTCTTTTTATTCTGAATGCTCTTTTTCATTAACTTTTCTCATTTTTAACCAAAAAAATATGGTCAGAAAAAGCAACATCATGGATATATTCATTAAATTAAATTAAGAATTTTACTTTACCTCGGTTTTTAATTCTTTCAATCTATTTCTCATCTCATACAGTTCTGAAGAAGTAAGTAAGATCATATTAAGGTGTTCCACCATAAGGCTAGCAAATTTAAGATTTTGTTCCTTTAGTAGTATTTGAGCCAATGTTCGATAAATATCTTCTGCATTAAGTAAAACACAGAGTTGTCTGGAAAAAAAATCATGGTATGAAGCATAGTGTATTAAATTGATATTAAAAATTCAGATTTATTGGTAGCCTATATAAAAATAAAATAAAACCTAATATCAATTTATTCCCATTTCTTACACTACATTTTCATAGGCAATAGCATTAAGCAGAAATATGGTCACATAAGAAACAGAGACGTTTCTATTGGTTATACTTTAGGATAGACCAGATATTTTTGGACATTTTCGTAAACTCTGGATGGGCCTCCGAGCTTCAGTTTTTCAGTAGGCATAAATATGTTCATGTCTAAAGTAGGTAGGTACCTATATTAGTATATTCATTAACAGGAACCTTAAGAAGCTTAATATAGATATGTTACAACCAAATGGCTGCATTTGCTATTTTGATCAACTGTAATATGCCTTTTGCAGCTATTGCAACAGATCAAGAGAAGCCATAACAAATAGTTATGATTTTTGGCTGCACCAAATACTTTATAACTGAGGAAAATGTCAGCTAAAGTTGTATAATCTATTTATAGCTGTGGGTTTTTACAGCTGCAGGTAAAAGCAATAAAAAAGTCACAACTAGGTGGCTGTCAATTAGCTTTACACATTTTTTAATACAACACATTACATAAATTATATAAGCTGTTAGTTAATTTTTAATTTTGATAAATATTGACAATTATTCGACCGTTAATAATGCCAATTATCGGTCGTCAAATATAAAATTTTGGTTAACAATATAATGAAATTGAAATTTGGCACCATAATATTACATTTGCTTATTATTTTTTTGTCGGTTATGTTATAAACAAAGTTATGTGGATAAAACGTTACGCTTTAAAAGGTCATTTTTCTATGATCATGCAAAAAGGTGGCCATTATTTACTAATTTTCAGTATAAAATGAGACTATTGCACCAGCGCAATAAAAATTTGGTTGCAGTCTACTGTCATCTTGCACGGATAAAACTTAATTTAAGACACTGGATGTCAAACCTATTAATATTTTATTTAACCTATCACTAATTCACAACATACATTTTTCGCTTTTTACATGACCAAAATGGCCAAGGATGAGGAATACAGATTAACCAATAGAAGGAGGCCTATTTACCGCATGACTGTGTTATAAGTTACTGGTATTGTTTATGAAAATGTGAATTAATGCAGTTATTCTCAAAATATGTTTGGACAATGTATTTGTAATTTTTTTCTCTTCTTTACATTATGTTACATATCATATTCCTTTATAATATGCAAATATTTAAATTATCGTAAATATCAATGGCATACCAGCTGATCGATAAATATGTTTGTCAAATTATACAAAATCAAAAACTAAATTTTATAATATTTATAAAATTGTATTCTTTGATTTTGTGAAGGTTTTTTACATATAACTTCCAGTTCATTTGCTCTAATATTTTCAAAAATTATGACCATACATTCATACATACTTAATTTCAGATTACTTTACAAACTAAATCCAATCTAACACTAAAACATATTTCCACAAATACCAAACACTCGGCATTATACTAGATACGCATTTCGCCAAACATTATCGATGATTAAAATATATCAAAATCTAATCTCATCAAACAAAATTATATCGTGTTTTCATTTCAAAACACTTCATAGAAATTCATTCGGTCAAATCTCGTGCAGTCCCTTAGATACAAAATATGACTGACTGTCGTAATTTGCCACAGCGGCAACCATGCAGTCCATGCTCTCCCCTCTACTCCAAATTTATGAGTTCGAATAAATGCTACTCGCTATGTAGTGTCTAAATATGAAAACACGGATGTTCAAAAATGTCTTTAAAATTAAACACTAATTAGTTCTTAATTAGGTTTAATTGACAATTATCTTTGCTTACCTTATAATAAAAGATCCTCGCTCATCCAACAATCTCTTGTCAGTACTAAAGGAATGAAGTAAACTTACAACAAATTTATTATAATAAGTATTATTGCCTACAACTTCAGAGATGCTTAAATTATAGTTGAATTAATTGTTTCATCACTTTGGAGAAAATCTATATGATACATCTCAATATCGTCAATGTCACCGTGGGGGATTGTTGTTAGAAATAACATTTTATTTTGAGGACAAATAAATATGAATTACATTTATTTGTTTTTAGCAAATAAAACTTACCAGTATATAAACAAACAATACAATCAATTACACAAAATATATAATAATTTTTTAAAAGACGATATATTAATTACATATATAAAAAAGATAGAATCTGGATTTTTTTTAGACATTTTATAAATTTTATTTAAATAAAGTTTAGTTGCCTGTTATTAACAATTAAATGGCATTTCATAAAAAAAGGGAATGAAACAACACACACTATAGGTAATTCAACGTCCTCTATATTGCATTTCGAAGTATCATGTGCTGGAAGGAGCTCCACATTTAGAGATAATGGATACCACCCAAGATCTGAGTACATTTATTTTTTTTAATTAGTGACTTGCCAAATGTACATTATGTATCTTTATATTGGTGAATAAATATTATTATTATTATTAATATCTGCTTTTGAAAACATCCCAGCACCTCAATCGAGCATTGAACTGAGGACTCTGGGTTTGTCAGAAATAATGTAGTTAGTTATTTTTGTTTGAACGTATTATGTATTGCATACTCTCGTGTATATTAAAAATTTGTTTATTTTTATTTAAAATTATTTCGCTGTGTGCTGTTTTTTGAGAGAAGTTTCGTGTTTTTTAATTTTAGAGGTCTAGCATTATTATTGAAGTTAAGAAAACTTGTTTGCTTTTTCATGTATAATATTGTATAACTTGAAAATAATAGACGTGTTATTTTGTGAAGTATGTGCTTTTTATTTATCTATTTGCTGAAGTTCCTGAAAGGGGGTCCTTACGGTTTGACTGTAAATAAAGCCATATTCGATATCGAGGGTATTTAGAAATTTTCTCCTTATATAATATTAGAGATGGGTTTTGAATTTTTACTCAGTGATCAGTATATTTGATGGTCACTGGTCAATTACAAATTAAATTTTTCACACATATCTAATTATGCATAAACTTTTTCTCCTAAGAATTACCAATAACATAAACAAATGTCTCAATTTAAATAAATAATGTACACATTTAGTAGGTATAATTATAGACAAAAGTAATGTATTTTCTTTTATTCATATAAAACATGTATTTAGTTATTTTTATTTAGTTCTTTATATTATTTATTATTTGTACTAATAGAAAAATGTATACATCAGTTTTGACTATGGCTTGCTTCTGCTGCTTTCATATGAAATGAAACGTTTGTTGTGTGTTAACACAGCTTTAAATTCAGTATTATACAACGTGGTCCAAGAAGATTGGAACAATGTCAATGCCTTTTTTTTCCAAGAAATGTATATGGGCAAATAATCCACCACTGATATTGTAACAAAATAAACTGTTATGGGTTTTTTTCGCTAGATGTTGAATTGAAAATATTTCTCTCAAGAGAATGACAGTTCGGGAGCAAAAAGCAAAAAAAGACAAAATTTTAATTTTTTCGAATTGGTCAACCAAATTTTATATTTGGGCATAACATGGAAATAGAAACAACTTTTTAAAATTAATTTTTTTCGGTATCTTAAATAATAATGGTAGTTTATCCTTAAGTCAACACAAACTTTTCTCAAAAATAAAATTTTCTGAGAAACCATTGATGAAAAAGTTGTCCATTTGTCTCAAACTTTTTGGACCCGTTGTATAATAAATAGACAGGTTGTTTCAAGGATTTTCTTCATTCATGAATCATGTGTTAGTGTCAAAATGATATCATCGTACTGTTATTGTATGTTTTGTAAAACTTGAAAAATTTTAGAAATTCCAATATACGAGGTGTCATTTTTATATTCTTAGGGCATGAAAAAAAAAGACTAGGCAGCACAAAAAAATTATTTTTCAATATAGTTCCCTTGTTTTTGAGGTATTACACCATTTCAATAACATCCTTAATCCATTGTAAAAATATTCATTTAGTTTTTCTACAAATTGGCCTCCAACAGCTGCTGTAAGTTCGTCCTTATCCTTGAATATTGTTCCTCTTTCTTTTTGAGATTTGGAAATAAAAAGTAGTCACTGGGTGTTAAATCTGGATCATAAGGCGGGTGTTCAATTTCCTCGTAGCCATAATCAGCAACAACAGTTTTTGCGAGTCTTGACTTGTGCACTGGTACATTGTCATGGAGCAGTTCTCCCGATACTGTACTACACTTCTGTAGTAATTAATATACAAAGTTCCTTGACAATCTCAAAAAATGGTTGCCATTATTTTTTCTGCAGAAGAGGTGATCTTAAACTACTTGGGAGGGCTGGAGCCCTTGACATGCCACTGCATCGACTCTTGTTTCGACTCAGAATCATAATCAGTATTACCAAAGCTTCTTTTCAATTCGTACTAGATTCTCATAGAGAAAGTACTAGATTTAACGAAAGAGTACTAGATTCGTGCATTTCATGCAATTATAGGCAGGACGAGTGACGAGAGACGACGGTTGCGATTAATGCAAACTGCGGTTGCGATTGATAAACATAGAGCTCACACACAGAACTCATATATAGAACTAAGAACTAGAACTAGAAGGCGCGAGAATGAGAAATATCCTCGTGGCGTCACTAAATTCAGTCAGGAGCGTATCGCAGTTTAAAAGGATTTCTACTGAATTCAAAAAAATACTAGATTTTGAACCAAGCATACTAGCGTACTAGATTCCATAAAATAAGGTACTAGATCTAGTACAATTGTACTAGACTGACAATACTGATCATAATAATGAACCTTCGTTTCAACTCCAGTGACAAGTCGGTTGATAATTAAATCTGGTTCGTCTCCACAAAGCGCCAAGAATTGATCACACGTCTCTATTTGAACACGCATTTGAAATGGCAAAAGCATTCACGAAACCTATCTTGCACCAACCTTTGTCATTCCAAGTTAGTCATGTAGAATTCTGGAAACCATGGTTTTTGAAACTCCTAGGCTGGTATGCATAGTCGTTCTCCGGCGACTCGCTAGCCGCCACTGATCAATAAATGAGTCTTGTCTTATCTATGTATTTCATACATAAGACTCATTCATTGCCGAGTGGCGGTTGGCGAGTCGCCGAGGAGCGACTATGCATACCAGCTTTTATAAAGCTGCTAATTGCCGCTTCTTCAATCTTGCATTCTCCAGTACCAGACACTTATTTTTTTCAACAACATCTGAAGTGATCATGTCAACAAGGCGACTTGTATGGGGATCATCATCCAATGATTCTCAACCACATTTAAACAGTTCTGACATTCGCAAATAGTTGACTTAGAAGGACAATCATTCCTGTACACAACCAACATTTATAACAGTACAGTATTCGATTTTATTCACTTGGAGATATTAACAATGCACAACAACACAAACTGACAGTTAATAAAATTAATAATATTGCAATTATTCTGTAAATTGACAAAGTTTATATCAAACTTAATTACAACATAAAAAACGTCGGCTTCTTTGATCCGCCAAAGAAGCCGATGCTTTTTATGTTGCAAATAAGTTTGAAATAAACTATACAAGTTTCCAAGGCACAATTGATTAAAAAAAAATGGAAAATTGTAAAAAAATTAAAACTGCCAGTCCAAGAATATAAAAACGACCCCTCATAGCTTGGGAGAATATCCATATTAGGGTGAAAATCTGCTTCTGAAATATTCCCTGTAATAGAATAATCCCTCCTAACTAGGAAACATCCCATTTGAGAGTATTTCCAGCCAACCCATCTCTAAATATTATTAATAATAATGATAAAATATGTTACCATTGACACTTCTACTAGATGTTTTTGGTGATGATATAACCTCAGCTATAACCACAAGACATTGTTGTACAACTTGGTCAGACTCATCAGATAATGTCCGCTGAAGAGCAGGGAAAAGTATATCAATATGTTCCACCATCTAAAAGATTAAGTATGTAAAAATAAAAAATAAAATACTTACATAAATATAACTAAGTATTTTTAATATACATGGTTAAAAGAACTTTTATGCAAGTATTACAACTTAAAATTATCTTATACAATATATTCAAATATTTAATCATTTTATTATTTTTTTGGAATTGTTTTTCTATGTCCCAACTCTTCATCTCTAGACAATTTCACTGATATTACTTTTAATTATTTATGTCTCACTTTTAATGTTATAACCAGAATTAATTTTTTTGCCAAATTAATTGACACTTTTGCTGATAAGATTTTTAAAGTTAAAGTAGATATATTTTTCACATGCAGCATGCGCAGACAGACAAATTTAGTGAGGTTGTGAATGTAATAATCCCTCTTCATGAAAATAACAAATAATGTGTTTTTATAAGTATTTTTTTATATAGAATTACAATTAGGAATATTAGGATAAAGTCAGTTGAATGTGGAAACTGAAAATAATTGTTTTCAATCATACTTACTTTATTAGGAAGTTTGGTATATAAATCATGAATCCATTTCAGAACTGCAACTTTTGTTTGTATAGAATTATGCATCAGATACTGAGTTAAAACTTCAACAACTGATGGCAAATCTAGTTTATTCTGTATCTGGTCTTCTGAGGCTACAAATTAACACTTTTATATGATACTTTGTTCTTAATTTAGTTTAGTTTAGATACAAATATCATTTAAACTGAATTGTTCATCGACTTCAAAAATTAAATTTGGTACTAAATTATACAAAAATCACTTGCTAGTCCTATCCATAATTATGCTTAAGAGAGCATAAAAAATGTTGTAGCCTTTGTGATTGATTATCCAACCTAGATGGAAATAAGGTAAGATTGCTTTATATCTCTCTATATTTTGTTGTTCATCATTTATGAGTACTATTATAAATTCAAGTTCGTCAATTCTTTGCAGTCGTTAAAAAATTAAAGAAAATTTTATTGAATTTATTTCTGAAAATTTTGCATTAGAGGAAATAAAAGATAAATTGGTGTTTAAAAACTGAACAAATACATATTTCTAAATTTAATTTAACAAAAACACACTTCTATAAAGTAAAAATTTTGCAACTGAAATTGTAACCATCGAATGTTTACAAAGTGTTTACATTTGAAAAAAAACCGCTGCCAATTACTTGGGGATCAGAACTTCCTCACCATAGTAAAACTCGACATGTCGTGGAGTTTATAATAAAAGTAATTTTTGACGTTTCAAAAAAGTCATATTTTTCGACGTTTCAAAAAAGTCACATTTTGACGTTTCAAAAAAGTCACATTGGTGGAATGTCACTAATATTTTTTTTAGACATTGGGACCGATTTTGCTCATCAACGAACTCAATCTCTCCCTTGACCTCTAGAATGTGTGTACCAAATTTGAAAACTTTATCTCAAAAACTGTAGCTGCTATTGCGAACCAGACAGACACACAGACACATACCAAAATTTTGTGTATCGTCATAATTCGTTGAGATTCATCCAGAAATGCAATAAAAATTTTCAAAATTTTTTTCACGAATACATAACTTCCTCACTTTGAGGGGTGAGGAAGTAATAAAAGGCAAAAGTTAAACACAAATATATGTTATAAACAAAAATCATGCAAGTCATCAAAAAGGTTCCTAGAGTGGGCACAATAAGCAAATAAATAATATGTAAACAATTTGAAAACCTAGGTATATTCTGTCTGATTTGTTCACTTTAGCATTTTGAAATATCTGATAATTATCAGCAAAACGTTAACCGATAATATAATATTTTACTAATATTATGTGAAGTATAATTTACCATAAAAAAGATTTTTCAAATCTACAAATCCAAGAAAATTAAAACAAAATATAAGCAAAAAAAGAATAATTATAAATTTTGCTTTATATTACTGACACTATAACATTATTATTTATTACAATTTCCAAATACGAAGTTTGCTAGTTTAATTAACATATTATGTCATTTTAATTTAAGGAATGGAAAACATTTTTAATTGTGAAACGGTTTCCTACGTATTAGATATAGTTTTGTACTGTCATTTTAATTTCTTTTTTCTAGCACTACTATATCTCTTATAGTTGTAAGAATATTGAATCTACTGACTTGTGTATATACTGTTAGTTAAGTATTTGGACACCAATAAGAGAATTATTATACTTTCTGGTCGGGGAAAGAAGACCCGCAGATAGAATGTGATTTCTGCATTCCATTCGCAATTAGGCATAAGTGAAATAAATGAATTAGTGCATGGCAAATTTTTTTGATCGATTGCATGTGCACCTATTCATTGGGAGAAATATTATATTCCTAGTATATGGTTTCGCAGAAAGCTGGCGACTTATCGAAAATACTCTCCCTTGTCACGCAGACCTTCTTTCGTCCACTGGACAGTATTATTTTCAATACTAAATATTCAATTAACATATATAAATATCGAGCAAGTAAATAGCTCTTATTTAAGCTTTTCAAAACAATAAATAGATCACAAATACATTAGTCTATAAAACATACCCGTGGACGGCCTTAAATATTCTGTACATTTAGCTCCATCTGCTTCTTGTAAGGATATAAGTTTCATCAGTGTGAAATTGACGGCAGTTGCAGTTTCTTTTATGTCTGTCACTGTATTAAGGAAAAGAAAAAAAATAAAAATCATGCATAAAAAATAAAAAGAGAACTGCTTTGAAAAATTGAAAAAAGATACATTTAAAACAAGAAAAATAAGTTTTTTAACAATGATGTCTTTCTTAGTTTGTTATAACAATAATTGAAGAACTATTAATTTGTGTGGAAAACTCCAGATTTTTAATATTTAATCTCAAGTGAAAAAAAAATTGTCTGTTTAGAATTGGTAGGTGTGTTGATAGATTTTAATTGGTCGAAAGTTTACCTTTCAAACTTTGCAAATTGGTAGAATTCATGAAAACAACAAAAGTTGGCTATACAGATAAAACCATGAAGGAGCGAATACGGCCACTAGTATGAGCAACTTACGTCTGACTTTTGCTAAGCGGTAGCTAGTTATAAATGAGCCACCTACTGGTGGAAGCATAATTATATGAATTCAAGCAAGGCTAATGTTGGTTTCTACATGTAAATTTGGTACCTGTACTAAAACTGCAGTACTGTCTAGCTGGTTTTGCACATTATTGTAGTGGTTTGGTAATTTTTGGATAATTCTCAGGTAATACACCGTCGGCCAATATTCAATGGATAAAAGTAAAATGCACATACTAATGACCCGCCCCTTCATAGTTTTATCTGTATAAACTTATATCATTGAAAATGATAGCATGCTCTTGATCATTTTCATTTTCCTACTTTAACCAGAGATGTACTTATAATTCCTAAACAAAAATGATATGCCACTGAATAAATTCAAAACTACGTCATTAAAATCTACCTTTATTTTGTAAGAAAAAAAGCATTTTTACATTTTTTCCATAAAACAGCGCTCTTCTGTAAAATATCTTTCAGGAATTAAACAAGCTTGTAAACTTAGGCAAAATCAACATCAAATATCAGCTGCTATTAATTTATTAATTTGAAAGTGTCAAAAATGCAATGACACGAGTGATTTGCATTTTGAGTAGCTTCTTTGGTAATTTTTTATTTTTGTTTGAAAATATTGCATTAAAAAAAAAATAGTGCGTTTCAAAATATACTTTATTTCATTAGATTTAACACAATAAAGATTTTATTTATTTATTTTAAATTACTGGGTTTGAACTTTGAATACGTATTTTTTTCTCATAAATATTAACAAGCAAGGGAACGTTTACAGGGTCAACGAATATACAAAAAAAAAAAAAAAATGCCGTATACTCCAAAATGGATACAACCAACACAGCTATGGATACAGGTGTTACATTAAAACATATCTTTAAAACGTAGTAATTTATTACCTTATGAAATAAAATTGAAATTTTTTATGTACAATAACTGTTTGTTAAATAAAAAAATTATATAGTACATTAGGATGTCTTATTTCAAATAAAGTTATTATTATTATAAAATCATTTTGAAGTTCAATATTTTGTAACAATAATAATTAATATTATTTTTTCATAAGGGAAGGTGCACGATTTTCAAAAACATTTTACAGAATGCTCCATTTTGTGGCAAAATTACAATAAATCTTTTTTTCCATAAAATAATAGTAGATTTCAAAGTGGCAAAAATTTTGAATTTATTCAGTGGAGTATCCTTTTTTCCTTTCTTTCCTTTTTTAAATAATCAATATCCCACTACTATATCTCGTTGAAGTAAGAAAATTATCAAAAACAAAGCAGTAATTGAGAAATGTTTACCACTAAAATATTTCGGTTACTTCTGGATACATTTAAGAAAAACAAACATATTCAGATTTTAATAACTAATTTAATACATTTATAACACTGTATTGCTTGTGAATTTACAGTGAATGTTTTTTTTTGGTAGAAAATTAAATTTTTAAGTATTCCTGCAACCTTTGTTAAAAACATTTTTCTGTCTTAAAAAAATGTACATGATAACTCTATAACATTGAATCATTTTCAAGTAAATTAAAAAGTGTATAGAAAATTAGTCTTACTATATAAATATGACAACACCTTTTCCATGATAAACTTTAATACTTAAAGAAAATTCCAATATATAGGTACATTTTCTAAGTCATAAAATATAGGCATTATCAACTTTTGTTATCTCTAATGAATACATTAAAGTGCATATCTGCTTGTTTATCAGAATATACAGGGTGGGGCAGAGCGTCCGACTTCGATATGTCGAAGTTCTATGATAGCTAGAAACTTGATTTAAAAACATACATAAACTAGACAAAAAAGTCTATAACCGTAAATTATTTTCTATTATACAGAGTGAGCCAGACGATTCTACAGGGTCAACTAACATTTTTTAAATGGAATGCCTTGTATATCAGAACATTTTTTGAAACCTCTTTATGGCCTCCTTCCACTCCTGTATTATTATTGACTCTCTCCCAACCACTTGGATGTAATGCTTTTTTTTGTTGAAATAATGCCATTACACGTGTATAATAAAAAAAATCACTGCAGTAGTCACAATTATTGATTTTAAGAAAAAATATGTTAGTACCAGTTATGTGACATCTGTGTGATGCCAATCAGCCATTTTCACCTCCTAAAAGTATACAGGGTGGCCAAAAATAATTTTTAAATTTACCACTATTTCAACTGAATTTTCTCAATTTTTTCAAATGGACGAAATGATATAGAATTGAAAAAATGAACATTTTTTACACGTACATCCCTATGGCTATTTGTAACCATTTTCAATTTATTAAAAGTGCAAAATTAAGCAATAAAAATAATTTTTTTGTTGTAATTCAAGAGAAGATATTATAGAAAGTGCTCCACATGTTGCCCATTTTGATTGACACATTTCTATGTGTCTTTGGAATGAGGTTTCTACTGTTCATAAAATTGCCAGAGTGATACTTCTAAAAGCATTTATTATCCTACCCTTCAAATTTTGGATTGTTGTTGGTGTGATGTTTTTATGGGCCTCATGTAACATGCTTATTATAATACCTTTTCTTGAATTATTTAAAAAAAAAATCTCATTTTTAATTTTTATTGCTGAAATTCAATAAATTGAAAATGGTCACAAATAGCCATAGGAATGTATGCACAAAAAAAATGTTCGTTTTTCAATCCTACATCACATTGTTCAAAAATATACAGGATGTTAAATTTAAAAAAAATTGAAAAAAATTCAGTTCAAAAAGTTGTTAATTTAAAAATCCTTTTTGGCCACCGTCTATACTTTTAGGAAGTGAAATGGCTGAGTGTCATCACACAGATGTCTCATAACTGGTATAGTTTATCCAATGTCAGTTTAAAACGATATAAAAAAACAAGAGTTCGACATTTCTTTGTAAACCGACCTCGAATGCATGCCATCCATAGACGCGCGTAACTTACTTTTCAAGGCTTTTCAATACATGCCCTACAATATTTTAAAAATCGTTAATTATACACGTAACACTGACGCTGAATTTATAATATTTTAAACTGACATTGGATAAACTATACTAACATATTTTTTCTTAATATCAAAATTTGTTTTGGAAGGTATTTTATTAATATAAACGTGTAAATGGTATAATTTCTATAAAAAAAAATCATTACATCCAAGTGGTTGGGAGAAAGTCAATAATAATGCAGGAGTGAAAGGAGGCCAGGATAATGCGATATCTTCCCAATCACGCACTACTGCACCACCCTGTATATATTTTTAGAAACAATTTTCTATATATTTCTGTTCTGACTACACGAAAAGACGCGTTAGAATCCTACATAAGTTATGTTATTTTATTTTTTACAATATTTGACGATGATGAATGTATTGACAAAAAACCAAATACCTCATTAGTCCTGAGGAAGACAATATATATTGTCGAAACGTCGACAATGAGAAATTGATGTTTTTTTACATTTTTATCCAATTCTGCCAAAAATCAACAACTGAGTAGTGGTAGATACAAAATCCCTATTAAATACTTTCTCCGGCGAAAAATACCGATACCCTAAAATTTTGGCTAAGTTTGATTCTTTATAACATTTTTTAAGGTTATATTGAATAGTTTTAATAATAATGAACATTTCTTTGTTTAGATGATGATATACCGGGGTAAATCAAAATGTTGTTTTTTGTCGTAAGTTCAAACTACCCTGTGGAAATTTTCAGACAATGAATTTTTTTTAAAAATTATTTGCTGTAAAGTTGCTGAATTAATAAAATTTTTTCCACAAGTTTTAGTAGCATGTATGTCCGTCCATCTCTAGCAGCAATGACAGTGCACAGTCAACGTGGCATCGAATAAATAAGATTTGTTATTTTTTCTTGACGAATTGCCTGATATACTTCGCTCAGTACTAATCTTAGCTCCTGCAAAGATATTGGTTGCACAGGACAACAACGAACGACTCTCTTTTGTTCATCTCAGATATACTCATTTGGGTTTAGAACCAAGCTATATGCGGGCCATTCTCTCACAAAAATATTGTAAAATTATCGTTAACATCATCTAAACAAAGAAATGCTCATTATTAAAACAACGCAGTATATTCTCAATAAATTTATCTATAAAATATTTAAAAAACCATAAAAATCGGACTGAAAATTGAAAAGTCATGAAGAATCAAACTTAGACAAAATTTTAGGGTAACAGAGGAGGGAGAAATTATTTAATCCGTTATTTAATTTTCTATTACCATTTTTTCTTTTTTAGATCAAAGGAGTACACATATTTATTATATACAATTTTTGAATATTTGTCTTTGAAAATGAATGTTATTCTAATGATGGAGGTGTCAAAACCTTCACCCCCTATCCATACGTAAGGACATGAATATTCTACAAAATAATTTAGAGTAAAACAAAATTTATATTCATAAATACCCAGGAAATAGTTTTTAAGGTTATCTAAATTTAAATTTGATAATTTATTCAAGTTCATACGATGATGATTAAACAATTATCTGAAATTCTGAAGTGATATTTTTCAGATTACTGAACAACGAAGGTTAATAAAATAATAATAATATATGTAGGTAGTAAAAGTAATTACAATGTAAGTTTTAACTTTAATATTTAATGGATAATTATTTTGTACGAAATGTGTTATTTTAAAAATTACTTCATGAAGTAGATACATGAAGAAATGAAAACCAGGTAAATAAAAGTTAATGAAGTGGACAAAAAATTAATAAAAAATAATCGAAATAAATATATAAAATATGATATATTCATTAATAGACTTAGGGAATTTAGATGTCATGGCGTAAATAATAGAAGCAAACTAAAAACCAGGGTCAGACAGTACAGCAAACAGTATTTACCTTGTAAACTTCTTTACATAACAGCTCCTCTCTGTTTCACCTCCTCTGTTTGTCTCCGCCGCTCAACGTTTGGTGTTTTTGCGACGACGTTTCATTACAGCGGATTTACTAATTTGACTGAATTTATGTATGACATCCCACACTTTACATAATAACACACAATACATCACTTTTTGAAGACACAGACTGCTTCGCCATTTTTTAAATCCACTAACACACTACACTAACCAGAAAATATCGAATAAATAAAAAATGTCTTTATATTCACCGTACACAAACAGATCGCCAGCTAGAGTGTTTTCGAACTGAACAAATACACTGCATAGAGCAAATGTAAACTAAATAGGTCATACAGCAAATTGGCCTTCGAAACCATATACATAAACAATGTACTTCTCGGCCGCTCACCGGTGCCGGTTTTACATGCAAAAGATTAATTAATTAATGTATACATACACTGTGAAAAATTACAATTTAATTTATTACTATTATATTACGCGTTTTTCGGAATATAGTATTAGGTGTAAAAATCTGTCTCTGGTATGACAACCAAACTTCCTAAGTCTACTCATTTCCGAATTACGATTAGTGTTATAAAATTTACATCAAACTCCTGAAGTATTTGAAAATTTCGAAAATTTTAAAACTGCATAATCATAAAATTTGTGTAATTTTTGGATTTCTAGAGATGTTCTGGAAATTTTACAATACTACTTATGACTCAATCTTTCCCCAAATTCTTTTTTTTTTTTTTTTTTTTACCCTTAAAATATTTTCCTGAGGGATATACAACATTTTCTTTAAAAGTAAATAAAAATTAACAGGAAACCAGTTAATGTTCTACTAGTCTGTTATTTTGCAATAATAACCCTATTTTAAGATATATTAAATGATAAATAACGCCCTAAGGCGAATATCCATAACGCCCTAGGGCATTATAAATTTATAATGCATTAACATTTTCACTACAACACAACACAAAATAACTAAATGGTGATGGTGTTATTGACAAACAAAATGTGTTGCATAGTTACGGCAATAATTTCAATTATACTCTTTTTTAAATGAAATTGTCCTGAACATAATAGATGTCAAATTAATCAATCGTAAATGTCAAAGAATTTTCGAATTAAATAACAGACTAATAGGACATTAAACATTGAAGGCACCACGGATGTTATAGGATAATGACGCCCTCGGTCGACGTACGTTCCCTCGGGCCTTCGGTTAGTACATTGCCGACCTCAGTGCGTTATTATCCTTATAACACCCTTGATACCTTAATAACTATATTATTAAACTTATTTGGGCTATCTAATATCAAAAAGAAGTTATTGTAAACACAATAATTTTTGTTAGGATTTAAAATATAATTTATGTATTTATTGTATTAATTGCATTTGCATATTAATTTTTTTGTCCACTTATTAAAAGAAAGGCAGAAAAAGAAGACAGAAGCAAAAAGAAAAAATTAAAAAGTGAAGGATACTTCTCCGAGCTTCCGAATCGTAGGCCAAACATGGTAAGACTGCTGTAAATATCCCTGACATATATGGCAACATGGCAGGGCCAGATAACTGAACAAATTCTTTTATCCAAGTTATAGCTGTAAACTAAAAAAAAAAATACCATTAGGAAATGCACAGAAAATAGAGATAAGTTAAATTGAATTCGGTTAACACGTTACAATCATGTTCTCTATGTTTTCAGTTTGAAATAAAGTAAGGTCAAAAGAAAAATAATAAACTTGAAAAATTACTCGCTTATTATATGGACTTGCACCAACTGACTCTTGTAAAAATCATGTTTTATAAAACACAAAATATTAACGTTTCCTCGTATGTATTTATATTTACAAATGTATATTACAAACTGTCAAAAACAGTAATTCTTTTGATTGCAAGTTTGATAAGCATGATTATCAAACTAGGCATAGAAATTTTCCGTGAGGCGCCGGAGGCCACGGGAGGACTGATTGGCATCGGGAAACCAAAAAAAAAAAAAAAACAATAATAATAACAATAATAATTCGGCGCGGTACAAACGGACAGGCAGAGGCAACTCTACCTGACAAATGCCGGCCAGGGGTACCAGGACTAACCACCCTGGTACCCTCAGCAACATCTGAGAGATCAAGTATCCTTTTTGCTCAGGACAGGTTACGTATGGGCACCCCGTCAGCTGGAGGACCCACCAACAGTAATCCCACCACGGCAATTAACAGCCGATGGTAAACATCCTGTAGAGTTCACTGGTGTGGACTTAAGGACGAGGGTAGCCTCAGAGCTGTTACAATTACCCATTAAAAGTAATTGAAGTACCAATTACCAATTATCAATCAAAGTAGTAAATATTTCCATTACCAGTTACTCTCATTTTACACAGTACTTCAAGTATCAATTACTCGTGAAAATAATATTTTTTTTTCAAGTAAAGGAATTCAATTACTTTACCTTATACTTCAATTACTCTATTTATTTGAATTACTTTGAATGTAATTGAATTACCAAAAATAATTGAAATATCGACTGAAAATAAAAAGAAATTCAAATACCTACCAAAAAAGAGGCACAATGTACATGTATTTTTAAATAATTATTAGGTTATTCAAACACGTATGTAGGTAATATTCTACCAAGCTATTTTACATATATAGGTACTAAATTTAAAATAAAATTTTCAAGTCTAAAAGAAATTATTGTGTTGACAAGAAATGGTCTACACACAGACATACTACGACAGACATTTTTATTCGATATTTGAGTTCAACGAAACGTATTTCTGTGCAAAAATTTTGTTTCTATAATCATTATTAAAAAATTTTGTCAGTGTAACTAATATTAATAGGTATTTGATTAAATCAAATAGGTAAAATAATATATATTGCCAACTCGGAGATATATGTATAACATATATTAATATTAAAAAATAGTAAAGAACAAATTTATTATTTAATATTTACTTAACCTTGCCAGGCAACTTTTTAAGAATTAAAAACACAAGGACACAAATAATTAAAAACATGGTTTTCTTGCAATCACAGCTACTGTATACTGTAGTGCACTGGATAACTGAAAGAAAAACGAAAATACTGTCAAACGACAAGCTCAGACAAGTTATTAATGCCGAGCGTTGCGATTTTTCTCGGAATATTTTCGATACAATTTCAATTATTTTAAAGTAATTAAAGTATCTAAAAGGAATTGAATTACCTAAAAGGAATTGAATTATTTGTTCAGTACTTCAATTACCAAAAACATAAAACAATTACCAACTACAATTACTTTTACAAAAGTAATTCAAATACCAATTATTTTAAGGCATCCAAAAAGTAATTGAATTAAAGTAATTTAATTACTTAAAAATAATTAAACTACTATTTCAATTCTTTTAATTGAAGTACCTGATAGCTCGGTTAGCCTTAACACCAGGGCTAACCTAAAGCCACAAGACCTGGCTAGAATAGACGCAGTCATCGATGTGAAACTTCCAGAAGATGCAGACATCTGGCAAATCAACTGTGCCGTGTGCAACGCCGCGAAGCAATTCGTTCCCCGTGAGAGGTCAACCAATCACGGGGTCCAGAAAGCCAAGTGGCGTGTACAAAAATCGAGGGCAAGATACAGTCGGCCAGACAATACGCTTCTCGGATCCAGAGTGTGGTGAAATACAAGACAAGGGGTAGAGTTTGTACTCACTAACCCTGCGGGATGTGGGGAATGGCTGTAGTTAATGCACCGGCGAAACTCCCATGAGGCGTTGGAGGCCACGGGAGGACTGTCCAGCATTATTGAACGTAATGTATATTATAGTACAGCGTGTCTCAAAACCTTTTGCAAATTGGGTGTGACTAGTAACAGAGGATTATCTCTGCTAGTAAGTGGGTCATTGTGCAATAAAATACAGTCTAAGTTAGGCCCCTCCTCTAGCCAATAATGTGTGTTTAAAGCGTGTCATGTGGTATAAATCGCCACCCTTACGGCAGACTGAGAAGCTCGAGGCGGGGCAAGGCTTATTAATATGTTATTCACGTGCCTATCTGACTCGCTAATAAGGCTGGTTGGTTAGGCTGTGTAGGAATGTGCACATATGTATAAAATACATATTGCAGAAGCTCTTAAGACAGTGTATATCGGTATTTTCAATAACAATTATTGTGCATTTCTTGGTCGTTTTTATTAAGATTTATATTCCACTTAATGAATTGCAAAGAAAATGATTCTGTTATTGATTTACTATTGTTATTCATTATTTATAATTTAAATTCTTTTTAGAATGGTAACATTTTTTACAATCTTTTAATAAAATGCATGCTCCAATACTATTAAAATAAAATCATCACAATCAGGTGAAAGTTAAAAATAAATAATAATGATTATAATCATTAATTAATATTTGTTTTCAATCGTCAATTCCGTAACAGTAATGTAGAATAAATCTATAACATAACCTAACTTTGTCAATTTCTGCTGAATTTTTTTTTAATATTTAAATGTTGAGGTTTTAAAACAGGTATAAATAACATTTTCTGTTCATACTAAAGTAAAAAAAAGTTCTATATGAATGAATTTATAGTTGTATTTATAATTAAATAAGTAATCACCAATCACGTTTTCAAACAATACATAAAACTGGTAATACTGTGGTACCGTCTTCGCTTTCACTGGCTGCTTGTGTTTGGCGCCAAACCTAGTTGGATGATGTCAAAAGAGTAAAATTCAAAACTTTATTTTTTAACCCCGTTCTGGAATTCAAAAAAATCCAGAAAAAATTCTGTGAGCTCATATTTATAAATATTATCAAATAAGCAAATAAAAAAAATATGTGGGAAATGCCCATTATAATATTAATAATGGTATTAAAAAAAATAAACATTTTTCAACTAAAGAAAGATTACCTGCACCAAATCATCACTTTTTTCTTGAGCATGGTTTATCAGAATATTTATCATGGCGCCAAAATTTACTCTTGATGGATCACTCTTAATACTTCTTAAAAACTCGCCTAATGTCGTTTCACACATTTTTTTTACTTCCAAATTTATGTCATCTAAAATTCTAAATAAACCATCTAGAATTTCTGGCAAGTACATAATTAAGTCTAATCCTGGCTCGGTATTTAATACTGATATCCATGAGATAACAAATTGTCTTGCAAAAGGGCTCTTGGTATAAATCCTCTCTCTAAGTAACGGAATAAATCCATCTAAATCGAATAAGTTACTTTCAACAACAATATCCTAAAACATAATAATCGTCAAGAATTATGATACAGCTGCTACAACACAAAGGTTTCCAGGTTATTTGATTTGAAAGAGAACATGTATCCTTCCTCTCTTCTGTAACCAATAAAATCTAAAGATTACTTCCTGCATAACCCATGCATTAATTCAAGTAAACATACAGAGTGTCCGTAAGGTATGGAATAAATTCATTATTTCTTAGAAAAAATCCTCGGACATGTCGATTTTTAATTTCAATGGTGCACCTTATCATTTATTTTTTTGGTTATGACTATTTCCGTTATGCCGTCATCGACATATTTTTTAAATTGAATACTCTGTATATTTCTCCATTTTTGGATTTTGAGTCAACAGCTAATTCCAAAAATGTATCACACTTAGGGTCTAAAATCGATAAGTTGAAAGATACAGCCATTTTGAATATAAGAATTTACTAATTTTTCATGTTTTGTTTGAACAAATAATAGTCACTAGAACTAACGGTTAGTTAATAATAAAAACAATTTATAGTAAATGTTCGAACTGTATTCCTTGTTGTAGCTGACAGTTACCCTAAACCATGAATAAGGTGTTGCTGAACCTTGTTTATAATTTCCTAAGAATGTTGTTTATTTCTGTTCTAATTCTCTTTCTTAATTCAACAAGTTTTCCAGTTTGGTTTTATAAACTAAGTTTTTTAGATGGCCCCACAGAAAATTATCTAATGGATTGAGGTCCGGTGACCTTGGTGGCCATTCGATGGATCCACGTCTACCAATCCACCTGTTCAGAAATATTTGGTCAAGATACCTTGAACATCTGCTGCATAATGGGTGGGCGCACCATCCTGTTGATACCACAGACTTTCATCAACATTTCCAGGATTAATTCTACTGGGGAATAAATTTAAGAACATTGGGATGAGCCCATTAAAAATTGGAAATATGCCGGTCCGTTTACAGTTCCATCAAACAAATAGGGTCCAATGATTCTATTTCTTACAATTCCCGCCCACACATTTATCTTTTGTGGATACTGTGTGTGCTACTCCCGCATCCAACATCGAGGGTTTTCCCTTGCCCAGTATCTACAATTCTGACAATTCACTTCACCATTTAATTTAAAAGTGCATTCATCGGAAAAAATAATATTTTTTATCAGAAGAGGATCACCATTGCATATATTCATCATTGTTTCATAAAACTGTATCCTCCGATCTGGATCATCATCACTTAGTTCTTGCACAAGCTGAATCTTAAAAGGATGCCATTTTTCTAATTTTTATAGTGTAGTACTGATATTTTAGTAACATTATAATTGCGACTTACCTGGCAAACACTGGTATGTGGATTTTCTTCAATAACCAGTAAAATATTTAATTTTGTATCCTCGTCAACACCTGGGCGGCCTGTTTCGGGTAAATCTTCCACCATACCAGTGTCTCTAAATTTTTTTTTTCAATTTTACTCACTGTCGACTGAGTTATGGGTCACTCTGGATATTTAGTATTAAATAAATTACATATTTCTTGTTGAGTTCACATTCAATCACCATACCAAACATCGTAAGAATTTCTTATCTGCTCACTCAATTAAAATAAATCGACAATTATTGAGAAACCACTAATGGGGTAAAGTATTATTAAGTGATTTACTGTCAGAAATATACAGGATGTTATATTTAAAAAATATCGATGATGTCATAACAGAAACAGTGATGATATCATAACAAAAAAATAAAGGATAAGGTGCGCAATTGAAATTAAAAATCGAAGTCCGAGGATTCTTTTTCAATATTTTTCGTTTAGGAAATAATGAATTTATTCCATACTTTACGTACACACTGTATATAGTCCAGCAGTCAAAGTTCAAAAAAAGTTATTTCAAATTGTAAATTAGAAACCTTTATGTCGCAGCAGCTGTACCTACCTATTATTATCTAACATTGAAGCATGAATATTTATATCAATGGTATAAGAAAAAAAAAACAAAAAAATATAAAATCTGAGTGCCTATTAACAAAGTATAACTTTAATTATTAATTTTATACAGGTACTGTCATTCTTGAACAGATATATGTAGGTACTCGCTTATAGTTCTGTAATCGAATAAAGCAGGTTTGAGCAACTAGAGTACTATTTTTTATAATGTTTAGTATTATTTATTAATAAGTAAAATAACTGGCTATTAAATATACAGGTTAATAAAAGTATTATGTAGTGTTGTGTTACTGGGTATTTTATTTTACAAATCCACAATTTAGTAGTTAGTAAAAATCAAACAATGTAACATTTAACAAACACGAAATAATGAACTTAGATGTGATGGAGCTGATCATAGTGTTGTCTTTACCTTTAAGAGTCTGTCTAACAATTCTGAAGCATTCTTAACATTTTGATCAGGATCTGTTGCAATTTTACTCAGAGCATTAAATATTGCAGAAAAATGTGGCAACACAGCTCCTCTAGATACTTTAACAACATTATATAATGATTCGCAGGCATAGTATCTCACACGTAAGTCTTGGTCTGCCATACATCCCAATATAGGTTTTATTAATTCATCAGCATAGAGTCCTGTATCCTATAATATAATGAAGAAGTAACAAGAGTATCTAATTGTCTATTCTTTACCTTCCCCAAGGCAATGGCTATTGCTGCAAGTCCTATTAATCCACCTTTTCTCGCATGTGAATTTTGTGATAACGAAAAGTCTTGACCCAATACTTTAAGCAACCTTTTAATTTGTCCAGTGTTGCTTACAGCTGCAAACTCCTTAACCATCCTGAAATTAAATTCATTAACCGAAATAAAAAACGCCAGGAAACTTACTTTTCAATTTCCAGGGCTGCTGTTTTTCTTCTATCGTACAATTTATCGTTTAAAGCACGGACACATGCGGAACTAAGTGGAGCATAATCTTTTTCAGACATCGTTATTTATTTTATTTATATATATGTATATAAAACAATTATTACTAATAATTAAAATCTTAAAAGAATTACATTTAGTCTTAACCTAACTTATTTAAGAATGTCAAAGTTGACAGTTGATGATGACTTGATAGACGCCCCCTGGATTCCATTTCTCATATTATGAAAATAAAATTTTCGGGAATTTTCTGATTATGATATAATTTTCCAGAAGGAATACATAACAGTATTTCTAAATGAAGTCATATTCAAGAAATGAGAATCGTATTTTGAAAATGAAAAATTACCGCAATCGTTGAGTTCCTGTTACCAACTTAAAACTGGCTATGACCAATCAATGATTTTTTTGTAATATTAATTATTACTTTTTATAATACTACGATTTTTAGTTTATTCAAGTTTAACAAATACTTTAAAAATAATATAGCAAGAAAAAAAGTAGCCCTAAATAATGCAGTATGAATGATTCCATAAAAAAAAGTCCGGAAATAGCGCCTCACTTATCATCATTCCCCATTCTCCCGTTTTTGTAATCGTCGTAAACATGGCGTTGTGTTTTTTGGCGTCCGCCTTTCATTCATAAAATACATAAATAATTAAACACGTTCTAGTGTAATACTGTTTTATTTAGGTTTAGGCGGAGAACGGTAGGTAATGTAATGTTTTTTTAAATTTTATTTAATAAAATACAAATTTACGTATATCAGGTTATTAATTTAAAAAGTTTGTAGGTCAGAACAAATAAAAATTTTGTTTATTCTTTCTCTTTAAAATTATCAGGCACAATATGTTAAGTTTGTCTTTAAATGTTTTTGATTAATTTATAGAAGCAGTCAATTTGTTGTAGATTGGAAAAACTGGCGAAGGGGTGTGATGATTTTTGGTTAGGAGTTGAAGGTACGAGAAAATGGATTGGTGTGGGGCAGTGCCTTGTTTTTAGTGTTGGAGTGACATGCAGTCTGAGTCAAGCCGGTACATCCATTCGGTGTCCGATCTATTATACAGTACTGACGAAATCGAGTTCTTACTTGACGATATTAAAGACCTGGAGCCTAAAAGCTATAAACCTGAAGACATTCAGGTAGTTTGCTGTAACACAAAAGGAGGAATGACGTAGTATTAATTTATTATGTTATTGTGCCTGAGCATGAAGTATTTTGTTGTTTGATAGGACTATTATTTTTATTTTGTACACTTTTTTTTTAATAAATTATTTTCAAAGTAATTATATATTTAGTTCATAATTTTGTTTGTTAATAATATAGACTATGGGACTGTACTTAGGTCAAAACTGATTACCAAGCTGAAATTTTTTAAAATTTTTTGCATAGTGTAGGTGTATATCTATTATAAATTTTATATTTTTGAGAGTGATTAATGTTGATATCTGATTTACATTTAGTTGATTTGTACTATTAGTAATGTCAGTCTTTAATTTTTTAAAGAATGGGTTAGTTAGATCCTTTTTAAATAGTTTAAAAGCATTAAACATACTAAGGAGCAAACGAAATTAGATTATGGCACTTCCATTTTTTAATTAGTCGGTGACATGATTATCAATTAGTTTAATTGTTCAAATAAAAAAAAAAGTGAAAATAATTTTTTAATATATAAACAATTTCAACCACTTCTGTCATATCAAACTGTAAACTTTGGTTTTGATAAATCGTATATATAGGTGAGTTGTATGAAAGCGGTTTATCGATGGATATGGATCAATTCGTCTTAACAAGTAAAATCCTTAGGGTGCGTTGTATAAGGGTGGTTTAACTTTGATCCTGAATTAAATACTATCGAAGCAATTGTTAAGATGATTATTTCCATAATATTTGATCATTGATCAAATGTAAACCGCTGTGGTACAACTCACCCTGAAGTATTTGATCCATGATCAAAATTGACCTGCATTGGTACAACTTGCTCTAACTGTTGCTATGGAATTATTATTTTTCTTTAATTAATGAAAGTATATTGATTGTTTTGTTCAGAAAAATGATATCAGGGAATACCCGAGCTCGGTAGTGCAGTGGACTAGAGCGTTAAGTAACATGTAGCTGGTTTACTGCCCACCGACTTCCGGCTTCGGCCTTGACAAAGTCGAATGGAATGGTTGTAAAACCACATGAATCTGTAATATTAAACGAACTTTACTACATAATTATTTTCATGCTGCTCGTACATTGTTCCAAAAATGAAATGAAATTTCTTATGTTACTAGTGCTGCTCCATTTTCATGGACATTTTATTTTACAATAAATTGGAAAGAAAATTAAGTTACTGCATGTGTCCCAAAAATTAACACTGCACAACTTACAGCATATAGAAATAGAAATGTCTACCAGTTTTATAAGAGGCTAAATTTAGCTTTGATTATATCCTAATAAAACCATGAAATAAAAATTAATTATAACTAACAACTCTATTGTTTTCAAATATTTATATTGTGCTTATTTACCTTATATTATTTTTTTTGGTATTCACATACAATTATCCAATAAATGAAATAATTTTTTGATTTTCTTACACCTAAAAATAGATGCAAAATTAGGGTATAATTTTTCATTATAAATATTGGTTCAATATTTTTGAGAAGGATCTTTCAGTTAGTAATTCACTTCCATTTCTTACCGGCAAAGTTTTTAGTGTATTACAAAACTATAAAGGTAATTAAAGGTTTTTAACTTTTTTTCTAGCAAAATTTTTTATACAGTAGTAAGTTTTATGTTATGTATTTTGTTAATTTGTGTTTCATTTTAGTAGATACATGAATGGGCAAATGTGCATATTTATGTTAGATGGATCCAGAAAATCTTAAAAGAAGAATAAAATAATTGCATGTTTGTAGTTTTATTTTGAAACTATATTTTAAAAAATATAGTGGATATTATTTTCTTTCAAAATCACTTTGCACAAATCTAGACCTTGATTATCATACATATTGTTTCAAGATGACATTATATTTTATATAAGTAATGAAACGATGTATTTAAAAATGTTTAGTAGGATCGTCTCAAACGTGTACATTATTATTACAGTATTATTATATTAGTATTGTAATCAGAATATACACGAGAAATGTGAATATATATGTAATAATCAAGGTATTTTGTGATGAGTAGAATATGAAATAGTTTATATAACGGTCCATCACATTGCACTGTTCGAAATTGTTCATGTCCGATGTGTATGCTAGATGTTGGTTTCCAGGCCCCGGATGGTATGAGTTGTGTGTTGCAGGACTTTGAGATAGCGGGCAGCAGGACGGGGGCCCTAAGCGCAGAGTGTGCGGGAGGTTGTGAGTGCGATTCACCCCTTGGCACCGTCAACTCCTGGGACTCGCACTCTCACTACCGCCGTCGCGCCGCCTCGCCCGATCTGTCCCTATATTCGGGGGTCATCGTCTATTGCGACCACACTCACCTCAAGACACCCACAGGGTTCTTTAGACTGTTGCTATTGGTAAGTTAACTCCATACTATTTTTTTAAGTAAGTGTACTTGTGTAACATTAAAATCACATAGCAGGATAGCTCCAGTAAATTGAGGTGTGAATAACGATCCATAAATTAAAAAATATTTGATTAGAAATTATATTTATTTGCCATTTACGTTTATCTACTGTTTCGAATTACTATACTTGAGAGCAAAACAGTCAACTCATTAGCTGTACGCACACTTCTGTCTCCTGTTTCAGTGTACGGAAAATGAAAATAAAAACATTAGATATGCAAGGACTATCTTTATTATTAAGCTATCAAACAGTACATTAAAGTTTCCTTGGAATACTATTGGGATGGATACACATTCTCACAAAACTCGAGCATGTTGCTGAGTCGATTGTTTTGCTCTCAAATATAGATGCCGTTAGTAATTAGAAGCTCCCAATAATGTTAAAAATGTGAAAACATGGCTGAAAGAATGGCAAAATAAATATAAATTAAAGTTTATTTGTATATAATGTATTAATAACATCAAATATTTTGGAAAATTGATGAAAAGATTTATAAGTAATATGGTTGTTTTTAATTGTTTTTACGTAACATAAGATTTTATGTTCTATATCACAAATGTTTATCAAAACTATGTAGTAACTATGCAAAATCATAAACTAATCTGAACCAGAACAAATAGAAATTTCATAGATATTAAATATTTGAACTGTTTTACCTGCTATTGAAATATTATTGTTTTTAGAATTATGAATGTAAACTGAAATTATAGATAAATTTGCATCATCTTTTTTAGATAACAACAATAGCTTGTCTAGCATGTTTATGCACATCTGGTACGGTAAAGGTGGGACTTTTTATGCTTCCATTGGTAGGACGATTACGCCTGATGATGTTCGTCACACTTCTAAGTATCTTTGTTACATGTCTTCTTCTGTTTCTTGATATATCCCATGTTATATTCTTGTTTCCATTTAATTGGGGTAAAGTGGTAAGTCACATTTATTACATTATTTATGTGTTTGTTTTATTATTATTTATTTGATTTGTAATTGTTAAGCATTATAACAATGTATCTACTTCATTAGATCTATATATGTATATTGGGTAGATAATGAAATGTATTTTTTCTTCTTTAAATTAATAACAGCACACATTCACAGTCTTGATCTGATTCTACTCACCCATACAAGAAAAACAACTGCTATTGAATATGGGTCTAGAAATGCTTTGTTTTCATAATACACAATAATTTAGATATTAAACTCTTCCACAAAGATTAGAAAAAGCTATCAAATTCCATTCTCCTGTAGCCCATTCAATTATATTTTGAAAATAAAACTTTCTAGAAAAACTAATAGTCATTGCCAGGACAATATATCTAATGTGTTAGAAGTCGACTTTTACTTATTAAGCATAAAACAATATGACAGGTAGCACTAGACAATGGACAAAACCTCCTGTATATAAATAATCAACTTGCGATGTCTGGGTGTGTGCTTAATTAATGCTGTTATGAACGACCCCTTAACATGAAGAATATATGTTTGTGTTGTTTGTGTACTACTCTTGGATTGACACCTACTAGTTTCATAAATTGTCATGGTTGAATGGGATAAATGTCGAAGCCAAAAAAATTCTTACAACAATCTAAGACCATTTTTTCCTCTCTAGTGAAATTTACGTTTTTTGTCCTGGCAACGTCGTAATATTGTGTTGGTAATGCTCTTGTTTGATTTTGTCTGTGTAAACATTTTTCGTTGTTAAAAATAGTATCTATATATGAATTAAACTTTACAGACTAATGTATATTTTGTTACAGAATGCATATTTTTATGTAAGCCTTAGTGTGTTGTTCCTGATAGCTTCGTCACTAATTTTTCACATGATATTCTTATCAGAGGCCTTTTCTTGGGTCCCCAAATGGACGCATCACCAATTGTTAGTCACTGGTGTAAGTACATTTACATTTTATATTTTGATTTGAGCTCAGTTTTAAGTATTAATTTTTGGGTACAAATATAATCCCATACTACTAGGAAACTAAGGTAATCTACTTCAATGCCATACGGACATTATTTTTAATTCAAGGCAGTTTCCTTAGGCCCGTGCTTACAATTGAAAAAGCCAGTTTTCATTTTTTATTTATTTCTTAAATTTTATTAAACGTCCCTTAAACTTTTTCAAATTTCTTATTCTCACATAAATATATTAAGAGAACTTCTTTAGTTCCCTAAAAAAGATTATTAAAGAATATTTATTTCATATTGTTATAAACAAGAAAAGATGTAGAAGAATTATTGGCACTTATTTTTTGAAATGTAACCATACTTATACAGGGTGTTTCAAATTTACCTCCAAACTTACCCTTGATTGAACGTAAACCGTTTTTGAGATACAGGGTGTTTTATGGCGTTTGACTAAAACTGTGGTCGACCGATTTGTAAATATTTGGATAAAATTTGGTACAAATATTATACTCTTTTAGTCTAAGCAAAAACATAATTTACTTTGGAAAAATTTCAGAACTAGATATTTATAATGTTTCTTTCAATGCCGATAACATCACTTTTGGTAAATGTATCATTTTTGGTAAATGTATGTAAATAATACTAAATAATACATAATACTTGATGGCACATTTACAGTTATTTTCTAATAATCTTTTTTAAATATTGATTGACCAAACTCTACAAATAAGTCAGTCAACTAGCAAACGTCACTATTTTATTAATTTATTTAAATTTCCAAATTTAATTAAGCATTTTCATTTTTTTGGACAAAAAATACTCATTTATTGAAGACGTAATAGTTCGTGCAGGGCTGAATTTGCTTAAAATTCCATGATGTATACTTTGCAGTTCTCCCATTTCCGTTGCAAAAACCATATACAGAACTACATATTATCTTAATTTTGCCATATTTATTACAAGGCATCAATACTAGGAGCATGTGGTGACAGCATGATGGTGCTGGACCCTATTTTCCTGTACCGGTCAGAGATCATCTAAATCAGTATTACCTCAACAGATGGATCGGTCAGAGAGTTCTGGTTAACTTGCCACCGAGGTTTCCTAATGTGCCTCAAAATGTACAGACATTTTGCAGCTCTCCCTTTCTGTTGCAAAAACCATATACAAAAGTATTATTTTAATTTTACCATATTTATTACAAGGCATCAATACTAGGAGCCTGTGGTGACAGCATAATGATGCTGGACACCATTTTTCTGTACCGTCAGAGATCATCTGAATCAGCATTACCTCAACAGATGAATTGGTCAGAGTTCTGGTTAACTGGCCACAGAGGTCTCCTAATGTTACACTTCTGTACTATTTTTTTATGGGGTCACCTCAAGTCAGAGGTGTACACTGAAGAATTCAATACATGGGAACAGTTACTAGAAAAATTATTTATGTGATAACATTCGAAACAACCCAGGAATGATTGATAGATCAGTGAAAAATCTTTTAACACATTCTCAATATGTATGGACTCTGGGAGAGGTTCTTTTTTTTAGTTGTAAGTGTTGTAAGTTGATGCTTAATAAGTTCTATTTTGATTTTGTCTTTAATATGTTAATGTTGTTTAAGGTTTAATAATTGATTTTAATTGTGCTTGTTAATACAAGTTTCATTATAAATGGAATGAGTGCAGTTGCGAACAATGAAAATTGGGACAACTCTTTTTGCTAAAATTTAGTTGTTTGTATTGAGATTATTAATATTGTTGCATTCTGATAATCAGTATCTGACATATAAATTTGTCAAAGAAATGCAGATAGGAATTATGCCTCATCAATGATATAAAAAATTTAAAATGTCACTTTTACACTACGCAAGAATAGCTATGCCATGTTTTATTGTCCGCAACCATACATTATTTTGAATGGGAATTTTAGACTTAAAAAAAACTTAAAAACACTGCATATCAAAAAAAAGACAAATAAGCTCTTCTTATCAATATTAACTTTTTTAATCTCTTATTATTGTAATTAAAAAAATTATTTACATATGTGAATAAAAAATTTAAATAAAATATAAACTTGTGAAGCGAGTCCAGCCCTGTAGGAACCATTAATTTTTCAATAAATGTATATTTCTTGTCCAAAAAAATTAATTTGCTTAATTAGTGTTGGTTATTTAAGTAAAAGTAATAATATAGTGATGTTAGCTAGCTGATTGCCCTATTTACAGAATTTATAATTTTGTCAATCAATATTTTTGAAAATTTATTGGAGAATAACCTTAAACATACCATAAAATATTATAACATTATTTTATATACTGCTCCATTGACTTTTTAAACGTCTACTGATATTTACCAAAGAATTAAACACAGGGTAATGCTGTCAGCACTGGTGAGGGCAACATTATAAAGAATGAGTCTGGTCTGACATTTTTCCAAAGTAAATTATGCTTTTGATTGGATTAAAAGAGTATAATATTTGTACCAAATTTTATCCAAATATTTAAAGTAGTTCCAGAAACATGACAAACTAAATTTCAGTTCAAACTTATTTGCAACATAAGAAACGTCGGCGACTTTGATCCCTTTATCGCCGTTAAAGGTGCCGACGTTTTTTATGTTGCAAATGAGTTTCAAATAAACTCATAAAAAAAGCCCTGTATCTCAAAAACGGTTAACATTCAAGGGTAAGTTTGGGAGTGTTTTGAACTCGGCTAAGTGTACTCTATCTCCCAATACACTGTGTCATTGTCATTAATCTGAAACACCCTGTATACCCTTTTTTTTTTTTGTAAAGATCTGTATTTTTATATGATTACTTATAAGAATTTTTTATTTCAGTGTCTAGGATATGTTTGTTGTTTGGAATCAGCAATAATATCCCTTATCCAGAAATGCCGAATAGGCTATTATGAGCCTGTTGATGAGGACCTAAGTTTTCATTTGCAAGAGAGGCAAATGTCACCAACAGGTTCACCCCAACATAAAGTGAACCAAACAACGCACAATTACAAGCCTATTGTTAATTACCCACCAGTAGTAGCGTCCACATCTAGACAGGAACCAGTAAATTACCTCGATGACGTTCAACCCTGTTCGTCCAAAAGTTCTGACCCTTATAGACTAGCATGATAATAAAGGACTTTCTTAATAATTACTTCAGTGAGATAATAGTACTGTTTATATCACTACAGAGACTTCTATATGGTCTAGAATTTCTACGTAAATATTTACAAATACCTTATTAAAACGTAAGTCATTTAGTATTTTTTTAAATAGTACCGAATAAGAGAAAGACAAATTTTCATGCTTATATCATTTATGTAATTAAAGTTTGGTTTTAGATTTTATATATTTTTATAATAAATATTTGAGTGCTTGTGTTATAGATGCTGACTAATGTGACAGTAATGCCTGTGGAGTGGTATTGTTTGTAGAATGTTATCTTGACAACTAGAATAAACAATTTTGAAATTCATTACATTTTTAAACAAGAATTTTTTAAAATTTACTGTTAATTTTGAATTATTTTCAAAACAGTAACATGTATAGTTCAAGGCTACAAGAAATAGTAATCCAATATTGTTTAAATTAAGCTGGATGCATTACTTCTACCTTATGCAGCTCTCATTCACATAATTGACCGGTTCAAATACAAATAACCCATTTAACTCATAGTTTATTTAAAATGGTGACTAATTTAATTTAAAATCTACTATTAACATTGATAGTTCCATAAATTTGCTTTTTGTATAGATGCTCAGTCACAGCATAAAGAACTTATATTGTGACTCAGTATTCACTACATTTACATCAATTATTGTTTATCACTTATCACTTATAATTGCCGATTTACCTTTTTACATCAATTGTAGGGAAAAAGTTGAGTTTGAAAGCTGCACAAAGAGGAACTGCAGGATAAATAAATAAATTCAAAAGTTTTCACAATATAAAAATTTTAATGGTGCTTGTTGTGAATATTGTGTCATTGAACAAAAGTACTTCTACTAACGTATTTGAAGGTATTTAAAAAAAACTGACATTTTATTTACTTCGAATTTATGCATTTCTAGAAAAAATAATAAAATAATTATTGGTTATTACATAAGCATCCTTTCAAACCTAATATGATAATAATAATAAATACCTATAGTTTTTTACATTTTACATTGTCATTCTTATTTAAATGGGCTAGTATAAAAGCTTTAGGTAGATAATAACTGCATTCTTTTTATCATTGGGAGCCTTCCAGAGCTCTCTCAGGGTTTAAAGCCCTTGTGGTATTTGCATAATGCTCAAAGGCATCAATTCCATTCAGTTTACTTTCCCCTTGCCTCTCGAAACCCAGCAAATTGCTAGGAGCTTGAAGCCATTATAAATGTTTTGAGGTTAGAATCGTTTGTTTTGATAGAAATATATTAAGGTTTCGACAAAATGGACCAAACAGAAGATTATTTCTTATTAACTCATGCGAAAGCATAGAAGCAGTGTAAACTAGATGTTAGTAAGGAGGTTTACTTGAAGGCTAGCTCGTTATTTATTGTAATTTTTTTTATTGTTTGTAATTAATATTTTTAAATTTTAATTTTGCAAATGCCTTGCTGCGTCATGCAAAAGTAAATATAAAGGGGGTAAATGCAAATAAAAATATCGGTAGTATAGTTGACAGTCTCTCATTTAATGGTTTTTATCTTTTGTTTGCATTATTTTGATTTTATGAATTACATAGAATGACGTGAAAAACTGGATAATTCGACCCAACACTCTTAACACGTTAAGCGCAAGGCGGTCCCTAGGGACCGATGGTGGATTTGTCTACCAGGCCACGGCGGTCCCTAGGGACCGCTTGGATATTCTAATACAAGACTGGCTATACACGCCAGCGGGTTAGTATAGATTCCAATTTAACATCATAGGTGGACCGCTGTGGCCTGTGAGGGAATGTCTACTATAGGCAACTTTTTAATATAAAGGATAAATAAAAATTCAGGGCTGCTTATAGGTTTGGGACCACTACTTGTGATATTTAACAAAGCAATCTATACAAAAATGAGGATTATCAGGACAACTATCACAATATGTTGTAACTTTCGGCACTTTATTTTTATCCATTTCTCCCTTGAGTTTCTTGTTATAATAGCCTTTACAATAACGTCGTACTTTATGAGCAATGCCATTCTTTTTCTTCATTAGATGAACCTCGTCCTTTTTTTGTAATCTGGATGCAGAGCCAGATCTATCCTCCTCATCCTCTGGAAACATTAGGTTTTCTATAATACGTTCCTTGAAAACGCATGTCAACAGGACCGCTAATGGGACCGCTATGGCGCCGACGGCACATTGTTCCCACCCCGCCACGTTGGTCCCTAAGGACCGCTACAATCGAAACCCCAAAAAAATGAGAAAATATTTTCTAAAAAATTTTTTTTACCATTACAACATTTTTTTTAATTAAAACAAGTTAAAATAACGGGAAAAAAATTTTTGGCACAAGGGGAAGTTTTCGTCATGTTGCTTTGGCGCTTAACGTGTTAAACCAGTGTTCTTTTTACGAACAGCTCTGAGCTCACTGGAACATTAAGCACCAGGGCATCATGATGCTAAACAGAAAGCAGTCATTAAATCAAACACGACATCAAATGTATTTTATCACAGAAACTATTAAAACAACTACTTCACCTAGAGGCAAGATGACATTGATTAAATAATAGTATTCTTAGTGTTAGAAGCAAAAGAATATTGATTAAAAAAATGTAGACTCGCCAAAAAGTTTTTTTACATTTTGGGAGTTCCAAAAGAATGAAAGACATGAAAGATGTTATATAGTGTCCTAGTGGTTTTCATTTTTGTATTGTAACTGAAGGGAATCATTTTTTAAATGTAAAATTTTTTCTTTTTGGCGAGTAAAAATTTTTTTGGTCTCAAAATTTTTTTGGTTCTAATACTAAGAATATTATTATTTAATCTAATGTCATATTGTTGTTTTGCTTCTAGGTGAGGTAGTTGTTTTAAGTGTCTCTGTGATAAAATATAATTATTGAAGTGTCCTGTTTGATTTATTATCTTCCTTAAACCACAGTATAATGCATATGTGCTAAAACTTTTATATTGTCAGATGTTAGATAAGAATGACAGTATAAAACTTAAGAAACTATAGGTATTTTTTATTGTTATTTTATTAGGTCTGAAAGGGTGCTTATGTAATACAATTATTTTATTATTTTTTCTAGAAATACTTCAATGTAATTGCATATCAAAACATTTGTTATGTATTAAATTAGGTAATAAAATAGACGAAGTGTATACAACCATTTTTATTTTGAATTAAAATGAGACTAGCTTAAAAAGGGTGTACACTTCCGTTTTAAATTTTTTGTTATTTCAACCATAGCTTTACCATGTTATAGCTTATCTGAATAACAAATGAATTGCGTGTAAACTGCAGTTGGCTCCATTAAACAAAAGACAAAATAAAGGAGTTATTTTGTACTTAAAAATTCTGCAGATCCTTCTTCGTGTTAGATTCATTGCAGTTATAAATTATATTTTATATATAACCACAGTAAATGCATTGGTAACCAAGTAATGATCTTATGAAAAATTGGCAATCATCTTCATAATTACATGGTCCATAATTTCTATAATAATCATAAGATGAGCAAAACATTGATGTCACAATTTATTTTTTGTCCAAATTTAAAAATGTAAATTTAATTTATTTATCCTTGGCAATGAATAGATTTCTTTTTCCTTACCATGTTTAAAATATTAGCCAAATCTCCAGCATAAATTAAGGACGAATAATGGGAGCACCTGCTTTAAAGACGATAACAATTCAAATTAAACAGAAATTTTATGCTAAAATATTCTAAGAAAAATGTGGTAAACAAAACTTATAGTATTAGATAAATTTTCAACTTTCACCATCATTGAAACTTATTCACTCACAAGTTTTACGTTAAGTAACTCCAATGTTAATGTCAAATGCTTCAAGCTTCCTAAATTTACAGAATCTGATGATTACTAGTGCTTAAATATGGATTCATTTCTGAGGAGGGGTTCCCAGTAATTTCTATTTCAAAATTCCTACACTATTGCCAGTAAAAAGTAAGTGTGAATAAATTTCATAGATGGTGGAAGTACATCATTCATTCAAGAAAAAGCATGTACCTCCCTCAAATAAAAGAAAACATTTTAATTTCTGTGTTCTCTAAAATTAAAAAAAATCTAGAAAAACTTCTTTTACTCAAATAAAGTTACTGTTATATGGGCCAATATAAATTTAAGATTGCTCCAGAGCCATATTTTCTTATATTTGTATGTAGTAGAAAGCTGAAAGTAGTATCCAGTTTATTTAAGCATTCGATACTGCAGACAGTTTCATTTTATTTATCTCCTACCAAACCATGCTATCTATACCTTACTTTATCACCAAACTAAAAATGCTTTAGTTTAAACTCGAAATGTATATTTATATATACATAAATATAATATGCCACAGACCATTTTTATCCAGTAGGTACCCAAAAAATTTGAGAAATAAATGGAATATCAATGTTATATCTACATGTTTATTAAAATCAATACCCAACATATCTCAAAGAGGCAAAATTATAATAGGAATCACATATTGTTAAACTATTCACAGCCTAATATTTAAAAATTTCTAGCATTCTAAAAAACTAGTTGCTGAACAAACAGAATTTATTTAAATGTTAAATATCACATGCAATCACACTTAGAAGTTGATTTAAGTGTGATATTTGATTTCTGACTTGCCACTGGCTATAAACAATGTACTTGCCAGCCTCACTTTATTTCACATGAACCCAGTATGGTTAGTCTCTGGTTGGGTAACTCAAGTAAAGACTTACCAAACTAGCACACTGGTTTTATAAAGGTAAATTAAATGATTAAACAATAGTATATTACATATAATCTATATGATTGCTTAGTCACATAATTTAATTACACGACTAAACAATCATATATATAATTTGTAGTATATTACAAATCATCTATATGATTGTTTAGTCATTTAATTTATCTTTATAAACCCAGTGTGCTAGTTGGGTATTGAACCATATGGTAGTTCACAGTAAGAAATGTTTTTTATGAGCATTTATTTCTTTAACGCTGAAGTAGTTTTCCACGAAAGATCAAAACACCATATACTGGATTCGACGCGCGTTCCGCCAACCAAGTTGGCGTCCAGAGATTATTAAAACTTTTTAACGTGGTGTTTTGGTGTTTCATGGAAAACTACATCAGCGTTATCTTCACATCAAAGGTTCCAACCCACTCCAGGATTTATTTCTTTTAGTACACTGAAAAACCGACAAAAACGTTTCAAAAAATTTTTTTTAAGGTACAACCACATGGGACCTTCACAGAATAATAGATTAGGCCCTTGGCCATCTAAAATGGCCAATTACAACATTTTTTGGGAGGTCCAACTTTTTTTATTATGAAAAATGTCATAAATCTGTCAAAATTAATTTTTCGTACTTTTTCACACATCCCTCACGATATCTCCGGAACCAATTGAGATAATCAATTTTTTTTTTTAGTTGATAAAGGAAACGTGAGCGGAGGTGACTGAATTAATTTAGTCTTTATGGAAAACCTAGTTTTTTATAAAATTAGGTAATACTTTAACATTTATTTTTCTTACAGTATTTTTTTTCAGTAAGCGAAAAACTTTTTTGTTTTAAGGAATTTTGCCACAGTATATGCATACGGAATAAAATTAACACATCAAGGAAGTTTTTAAAAAAAAACGCAATACTCTACGACTTATACGTTTCAAGTTATTGTTATTTGAAATTAAGTTTCTGCGGGCAGGATATTTCCCCGGTTCTACTGTGCTTTAATCAGTGTGCTATGCGTGTTGTGGGTGCATACTATTAAGTATTATTTTTGACATATCTTTAATATAAATTTTATTTTCATAAGCACTTAGGTTTTACTTATCATTATTTACATTGCACATTATTTAAAATCCATTATATTTATTATAAATATATGAAAGAAATTTGCTTTTTTAATGTTTCAAAAATATTTTATTATAAACTCTACACGTGTTTCGGCTTTTTAGGCCTTTGTCAAGAGTACAGGGAATACCAGTATTCCCTGTACTCTTGACAAAGGCCTAAAAAGCCGAAACACGTAGAGTTTATAATAAAATATTTTTTGAAACATTAAAAAGCAAATTTCTTTCATATATTTATAATATTTAATGATGTTTCACAAGGAGCCAACCGCAGAATCAGTTCAGTGTATTATATTTATATATTACAACCTAAAATTGAATTAAAAAAATACGAAATAATTATTTATTTTAAAACATAAATTTAAAACTTGTTATAAAAATATTTTAAAAATCGTCAACGTCGGAATCTAAAAATATCTAGACAGTTCCTTGGTTGCAGCAGTTTGCATATTTGCACTCACTGCAGCATTTCAAACCTTGAGCAAAACAGATACATCTGTTGTTACAGACCCTGTCGGAACATCTTATTGACAAACTTTGCCTTACAATATCGGGCACAGATTTTTGACTAGAAAAAAGTTGCCTTCCAAACATTTCTTCAAATGTCCAACTGTATCGAGTTGGATCTTCCATCTGCATGTATTGTATATGGCTATTGTACTAAATTTTTAATTGATACAGACACCTGGCTCCGTGGTCTAGAGGTAATGTACTTGCCTCAAAACTTCGGGGTTCGGGTTCGATTCCCGGTCGAGTAACTGGGATTTTTCTGTGAGAGAGATTAATCGTAGTATACTCGGACATTGGGTGTGTGTCCATTGTCTCTAAATGTGTAGCCCTCTCCCACACAAGGTCATTCCAGACCTTCAGGGATAAAGAGGTTTGTAATTTCATGTGGTATTATTATTATTATATTATTATACCTAAAAAGAAAATAATTACATGTAGGTGTTTTGTTTCTTTTTTAATAGGTATAGGCGATCTAGAAAAATAATTATTACCTTTTTAAATGTTGTCTAAAAGCATGGTCACTAGGAGGCAGCTCAGAAGCTGGCCGATTTGTACTTATTGTTAAGTCCCATCGCAGTTCATTTAGGGATTTTATATTTTTGTTTTTATTCTTATATAAATAAAGCGTATATTTTACCCCTAATTCCATCGCTTTATCCTCTGACAGAAAAGGAAGAAACCTTTTAAATTATTTAAATTTTTATATAAAACATAGAATGCCGTTTTCTTCCCTATTTTATACATGGTATTAGTTGTGTCACAACCAGTTAGGCAATGAATCGTTAATACTTTCTTGCAAATTTCCTCTCCTAAATTTGCCACAACATTGTTAATTGACAAAAAATGTATATTCTTACTATGTCCTAATTGTATAAATATATTCCTTTGGGACATATCTGGTGTTTCACAGTAATAATGTAAAAGCAAAATTAGGACATCAGTATCAACAGATTTTACCAGAATTGTATTACCTGATTTTAATTCTGATAATATAAAATAAACATTCCATTGTTAAGCATTAAATAATATGTAAAAACTCAATAAAAATAATACTCATTCGCATTCACATTACACAAAGAAAGTTTGTTTCTGACAATATATGTATAATATAAGATTACTTGTATTCAATAGTCTACACTATCTACACACTTGAGTGGCACTGCAGTGAGGCGCATCTAGGATGGAAAAACTACGGTAACTTTAAAAAACAAAATCTCGAAAACTATAAGTCGTAGAGAACTGAAATTTTTTTAAAAAACTTCCTTGAAGTGTAAGCTTTATTTCACACACATATAGTATGACAAAATTCCTTAAAATAAAAAAAGTTTTTCGCTTACCGAAAAAAATGCAGCAAGGAAGGTAAACGTTCCAGTTTTACCTAGTTTTACAAAAAAAATTAAAATTTCCATAAAAAACGAAATTAAAGCAGTGACCTTCGCTCACATTTCCTTTAACAATTAAAAAAATACTTATAATTATCTCGATTGGTTCCGGAGATATCATGAGGGGATGTGTGAAAAAGTAAGAAAAAATTAATTTTGACAAATTTATGACATTCTTCTTAATAAAAAAGTTTGACCTCCAAAAAATGTTGTAATTGGCCATTACAGATGGCCAAGGATCTAGGCTATCATGCTGTGAAGGTCCCAAGTGGTTGTACCTTAAAAAAATTTTTTCAAGAAGGAAGCTACTTTTTTTCCCGTTTTACGGTGCACTATTTCATATTAATCTTCTTTGTTAATGAACAGTAGGGAAATCGTATTATTTTATTTTAGTTGGTTCAATATAATTGTGCCTGTGATGATTGCCAATTTGGATATATTTAATTATAATTGTATGAATACTTTTCATTTATATTAATTTATAAAAATAATTGTATAAAAATGGTTTTTGTTACATCAAATTTGGACATTGATTAGTAAACATGTATAAAAATATAGAAATGAAAAAAATTGGAGACATTTCTTAGACATGTTGGCATCGATTCATGGTGATTATTTAATGGACACTGATTTTTTGGGTAAATACTGATGAAAAAAACACAGCAAACTTGTGAAACCATAATTTTTAAATTAAACATAGAAAAATTAAATGTATATTTGAATTCGACAAAAAAAAATGTATAATTACATAAAACAATTAGTTGCTGATCATGGATCACTTAAAACGAAAAATTATAAAAAGCAATAAAATGAACATAGCCAAAATTTAAAATGTGATTTAAAATATTACAGACAATGGCACATCCAAAGTGAAAATATATGAACAAAACAAAAAATCATAATATAAAGATATACAAAACAATAATACTACTGTAAAATTTATTAAAAATAACAAAGACAAAAAAAGATAAAAGTGAAGTTTCATGCATGCTCCAAAATGTAGATTGGACAGATGGGAAGAACTTTTAAGAAAAGAATTGTAGAATATAAAAAATCATATATAAAACATGATTCAATTATACACTGGAAAGTCGCTTCATTATAAGATTCTGAAATTATAAATGCAGAAACTTCATATTATTAGAATCAAAATTGAAATTCCCAGAATAAAGAATACTGATATTGTAAATGATCCACTTGTGCAAATTATTCAGCACTGTTAAATCTTTTCTAAATTATGTTGTTATTTATTACATATTTATACCTCTAGATCATTTAAACATGCATGTATTATATAATTTAATTTATATATTGATATGTAAAAATACAAATTTTTGTGAAGTCAAATATATCTAGTTAAATTGATTTGAGTTCAGTACATGGATTTTCATAATGGTCAAATGCATTAATTAATTTTAAAAATTTTGTTGTGTAATTTTCATTTTCGCAATTTTTTTTTTTTTTTGAAAATGTGAAGACTGCTTAAATTTTATAAGGTATTTGCGTTAGTGTTTTAGTTAGTACAGATAATTTATATGCAGTACAATATTTTTAAACTTTTTTTACAAAAAGTGTGTGATAGAAGTAAATTTTTGCAACAATTACCTAGCATTTTTACATATTTAAATTAAATGAGAGTAGGTTATATTCACAACCCTATCAATAATTACAAGTATACTTACTTACCATTCAGACTTGTACTTAAGAAAATAATTTTGGTCTAAAAATGTAACTTCTACTAAGTGAGTTTCAGTAGAAACATTATGTGTGGAGCATGATCAGTCTTTATTATTCATCTAAAATGAAAATATAACAAGGTATTCTATAACAATATAATGTAAATGAAGTTTTCAGAATGAAATATGTTTAAAAAATAATGAAAACATTGATCATGTTTTATGCATGCCTCCCATAAACCTTGTACTTAATTTAATAGTTATTAATTTTGATGCTTTTACTATTAATAATTACATATACCAAAATCACATAAAGCTATTGATATTTGCAAACAAAATAATAAAATGTATAAGAAATCAAATAAATTTGCATTACCATTTTTACCATGTAATTATAGGATGTATCTAAAAGGTTATTCCAAAATTTGAAGGCAGATTCTACATATAAAAACAACAAAGAAAAACATGAGCGGAAAATGTTTCACTATCGATATAATATTGATAATGATAATATTTATACCCTGTTATCTCTGTAATGCAACATTTTTAGATCCATGTTGATTTCAGCTTTTTGCTTATATTGAGGTGTAGAATTTGTCCCTCAATTTAGGCCTAACCTTTTAGAGACACACTTGAATATAATAAACATCTTATGATTATGTGCATTATGAGAATTATATGCACTAGATTTCCTGTAAACGATAAGATTGCATGTTTGATTTTGTTTTTCAACCAAATCAATTATATATAATTATATTTGCGATTATATGGCATGCTGGCTTTTGTATATACAAGTACAGTTATAATTAGAGAAACAAGTAAATTTAAAGAAAATCAGGATGCTTTGATTTCTTATAGTAAAGCAAAATGACTTAAATAAATAAATTATGACCAAACATATTTTAATGTGTTTTTATTATAAATATGAAATGATATGAAATAATCTTTCCAAATGTTATTTGAGCCAATTTTTTTTAAGCAAGAAATTTGTCATTTTTTCATCTAAATTTATCGCAAATTAAGCTCTTATTCTGTAGATCGCAGATGTAGTTAATTTATACTTGAAATACATTGTGTTTAAATCACCAATTATATCAACAAAATATTTGTTAAACTTGCCTGAAAAGAACAAATGTAATAATCAAAAAAAATATATATGCCTATTATAAAAGTTATTTTTTACAGCAATTGATCCTTGCTTATAGTGCAGTCAGATTAATTATTGTTTAAATAATGCTTTAATACCCAATATACAAAAAGCATCAAAGTTACTAATTCATTGATTTCATAGATGATTTATAAAATGAATTTTAAATCAATATAAATGTTAAATATCACTTCCACTTGTTTAACTTTGCCATTATTAAATTATATTGTATATATTAAATAATTTGGTTTAAGTTGATAAAAGTAAACTGATTCAGAAGGAATAAAATACAAGAGGAATGGACACAATACAATATTTACTTTAGAGCCATTAGAAGAAAATGAAAAAGTAATAGTAGGAGCTTTATGAATATATTTAAATTTACAAATTCAAAGCCACAGATGTTATAAAAATAATAGAGATGGGTTTACTCTAGGAATTTTTAATTTTTAGGAATATTATCTCAAAAATTCCTGTATTATTAATTTTTTTTTGTCACCTCAATCAAAGGTTTGACAATTTTAAAGAAGTTTATACAAAAATATGTACACAAAATGATTCTAAATTATGGTAAAAAAAATTCATCAGTCATCATGAGATAATCTTAATCCATACAAATGAACACCAATTTTCTTCTCTAGTTACTAGGAATCTTTGAGGCAAAAATCTGCACTTGGGATATTCTTATTTGAGAACATTCTCAACTAATCCATCTCTAAAAAATAATTAGGTATTTTTTTTATTTAAAATAAATATTGTACTTAGTTTCATATCCCAATTTCAATCAACTATTTTATCAGTTGTTTTAGTATATTGTTTATTCATCACATTCCACTCAATAATTCACTTAGTTTAAGTAATACAATTGCTAATGCAGTAGACTGTTATTGGGATCCATATCGATATAGTTTAGCTCAAAAGGAGGTGTAAAATGGCAGGTTTAAAAGTGTTCATAAATCAAATGTAAAATATTAGTATCTAAGCACAAATTATGTGTTTTGTATGGTATGTAATGTTTATTAAACATTTTTGTTGTTGTATTTCATCCTTTTTTTATTGTTTGTGAACAACGTCTTTGAGAACCTGAAAACCAATTTTGTATAAAGATCACAACTCTGTAACATTATGATGTAGTCAATTGAAGAGAGTTTTATTTGTGGTGGTAACTATTTCAAAGAAATATTTGTTAAATATTTACTTATGCAAATACTAATCTTCACATTTACATTTTACCAAATTCTATATCCACTAAAATTTAAATAATTTAATTCCTGCATGCTATTATTCTAATGCTTCTGTACATTAAAAGGATTCGTGTATAGAAGCTCTATAGTAAATGACTCCCATTTTATCTTATATATCTCAACTTTCAAAAACATACCTCGAACAGACAGTACCCAGTTCCTCTCAGAAGTCGGTTATGCTTTGTTCAGCCAGAGTAGAGTTATCATAGGTAAAACTTTGATTCTTTTCACATATTCTGTAGAGAATACATTTTTAACCAGTAATTGAAATTCGGTGAATTTAAAGTTGAAAGTTAGCTTCCATCCAAGAAATACTTCTAACGCTCCAGTTAAGAATAAATGTGTAGGTCTCTACAAGAAAACTGCCTTCCAAGCGCTTACTTAAATAATATAAATACACGAACATCAATTGACACTAATATTTTTTAAGTTTTACAAATTTTTATAATCTACAATTATTATCTCAGTATGTAATCAACTGATCATGGAAAATAACTGCAAGATGGTACAATTTCAATGGAATTTTAAAAGAAATGAGATGTCAGCTACAAGGTTTATTAAAATCCTAGTACTTCTAGGAAAATATTTCTGGGACAAATTCAATTTGGTGTCAAATTTTCTGCACACTTAGTAATTCAAAAACATATGTTAACAAAAGTTAAAATAAAGTGATTTTTTTTTAGTATAGTTTGACATCTTTTTTTCTTTATAGATGTCAATACAGGATGTAGATTGTAGATATACTCAACGTTAATCTTATTGGAATTAGTTTCTGATTGCTTTTTTATAGTTCAGTAAATTTAACTTTTTTTTTGGCTGTGGTGCTGTTGGCTAAATTTTTTTACATTGGCAATAATGATGGGATGATTTTACTTTTTCCAATGTCAACTTACTACAACAACAACATTTAATTCAACCGATACAGATCACACTACAATTCATTATGTTTTGCCTAATAGTAACCAAGCTCAGTAGCACAGTGGGCTAGAGTATTGAGTGACGAACGTAGCTGGTTTTACGATCAGCCAACTTCCAGGTTAAATTCCCGGCTTTGACCCTGACAGTCAAAGGAATTGGTTGCTTGTCCGCGTTGTTTTAACAGTGGAACCCTCGCCCATGCAGCTCCGGCTTTGGATTTGGGAGGTCTAATTTACGTGGTGTGTTTTATGTTTATGATTTTGTATCAAAATTACTTTTCAATTAGTGTCGCGAAATATCATTTAAAAACAACATAATTCTTATCGTTTTTTTTGTCTTCTGTTCTATAGAAGGAAAAAATATTACTGTTCCGAAGTCTAAACTTCAGTAGAATTGAAATTCGAATACATACATGAAATGAGGAAAAACAGAGTTTTTTTTATGTATAAAATAATTAACAATCTTGCAGAAACATAATTATGCTAATTTACAAATATATTTAGTGTGTTTAAATGAAACAAAAAACATGAAATATTAAATTCTAATGTAATAGTTTGTTGTTCAACAGTTCAATCATAACCACAGAAGTCTCTTCTGTGTCATAACCAGAGGTAGGATTTATCAGACAGATATGACGTAAAACCAGGGTTGGCTTTAGGTAGATATGTGTAAGATTTATATGCATATATGAAACGATATCTTACCTTGAAATTTTTTTTTAGCAAATTCCGTATTATCCAAAGTTGATAAAGTCAATTTATTATTAAACACTCACTCAAAGAGAACTGGAGGTATAGGGGGATGTACTTAACAGTAAACTACACACACAAGTATTTTTCACTGTCGGTTAAAAGAATAAAAGTATATTAATATCTGTTCTAAATGTTTTGTAGTTAAACTTCGGCGCCTTTCGTTGAAAATCCATTTATATCGTGACAAGGACTGCTCGATGTCGACAGATGAACTGGAGCATACTTAAAATATGTAAACTTTCGTTACCACATTCATACCCGGTGTAGCAGTCTACTTCTTTGCCGTTTAAAAGGTCTATGACACATGTCATCGTAACAAATCCGGGATTTTTTTTTTTAAGAGTGGAATCTTGTTTGTACAGTTCCAGCAATTTCTCCCTGTAATTGAAAAATAAATTGTCGAAGATTGAACACGTATATTGCGTCAACTGTAGTAAATTCTGACGTTGGCTGATATTGAAGGTCCCGTATGGCTAGAGGAATTCGTGAAAGACTTCCGTGTTTGGTCTCCAGATTTTCTTGAATAGTTGGATCCATAAATGCCTGCTGCGCCTGTGAAATAGCTTAACTGCTGTATTAGGGATTTCACATTTTCAAAATGTCAGGAATGATACGATACTGCCTCTAGGCAAGTTCCCCATCGTGTTATAATGGGCTGTGGAGGTAATGGAGTATTTGGTAGAATTTCATGAAATAACCACACACGACTTGGTGCTTTATGAAAAACCTTCTTTACACTAGATATCAATTTATCAACATTAAGTAGCACCCCTTAATAGCTTCAACAATCCTAAGAAGCTCATGTGCTAAACATGTTGCATGATGTATATTCTGATGTTTCCTTTAAAAATTTTCCAACAGCCTTCATATAATTCACTCCATCGGTAAGAAATAATAAAAACTTGTCCTTATTTTCGGCATATTTGTCACCCCAAAACTCTTGTAGACTTGAATTCACCACCTACACTTTAGTGCGATAATTTGCAGCTTCTAAAACTTTAAAAGCAATCAAGTGCCCACTCATTGAACAATTCTCCTCCAATGCATCTACTAAAACATTTGCTACCTTAAACCCACAAGCACTAGTGGTTTCGTCCACGCTAAGCCAGATGTACTTCCCATTAAGCTCAGAAGAAATTTTCTGTCTAAATTTTCACTCAGATGATAATTATTTTTTTCTTAGTGTAGACCCCTAGGGCACATTAACATTGCCATATTTGCCACTAATACATTTTTCCAAAAATTATTTAAAAAAGTGGATTGTGTAGTTTCGACGACGATATGTTACATCTTCTCATAATTTCCACTAAATCTAAGTTAAAATTACGTTGCATGTCACTGTAAGTAAAGCCACCTATGCACCGTTTATGGTTTTGTGAGGAAATATGTCTATTAATATTTGTGTTGCATAACCACGAAATTGCTTTGTTACATCTAGTGCAATACAATTGTCTACCATCAAATTGTAAATTGACAATATCATGAATCCAAGAATTTTCTGTAGCTTCTGTTGGTTTAGTACGTTGTGACATTTTAACTGTGCATTTTTAGTACCTACGTCCGAATGAATCCACATTATGCAAGATACTGTTTGATTTGTTTTCTTCCCTCCGCCGGTCGTTGGCCTTCAGTAATGTAAATTACCAATATACTGTAATTTAAAAGAATCTATTACATTTTAATTTAATATAGTGCACTCACTGACAAAACTAAGTTACCATGAATATTGTAAAATTAAATAAAATGCACTTAATATGTTTTTGTAGTGTGGGAATGTTTCAGCAGGTGTTTGCAATATATTATATCTGTAAAGGCCATACCTGGGAACCGATTGGTAAATCCCACATATGATCATAACCATTCCCTATATTTGCCACATACGTATAGGGTGATTTTGTGAGAATTTGGGTATCTTGGTTATTAGTGGCAATAATCACTTAAATGTACAAAGTAGTGCAGAATTTTATGCTCATTAACATGGCGCCCAGAAAACAATTGAACTCTCGTTTAGATTTTGTTTATGAAAAAAGGCAAAATCGCCATTTTTTAAAATGCCAGAACTTTTTTATTTATGGATCAATTAAAAAATGTTTAATGTCATTTTTTGTTATGGACATATTGGATTATTGCATTTTTAAAATCAGAAAAATATCTTAACAAATAAATTAAGAATGCCACAGTAAAGTCCTTAAAAATTTATTGGAAAATGATCTTAAACATTTTTTAATTGCACCACATATAATAAAGTTACAATACAACACATTTTTAAAAATGGCAATTTTGGCTTTTTCCTATTTTCTATTCAAATATTTAAAAATATACAGGGTATTAAATTAAAAAAAAAAAAAAATTTAGCTATCTTGTGTGAGCTTATATTATATTTCTGATATGATTTTCAAAATCTCCATAAAAAGTCCTATGACTTTTGTATTTACCATTTTTTTGTATCAATAAAAATAACGAAATTAGGGGGCTGGGCACTCTTTAAAAAGAAGGAAAAATGCAATAAAACTGTATTGAACTACATTTTGAAAAATAACGTTGCGGACCTTGTGTAACATTCAATTATAACACATAAATTGTTAATTTAATATAATTGTATAATTCCATTTACTACACATATCTTAAGGCGTGGGACAGTTTTTTTTTTTCAATTCAAAATTTTCACAATTTTTTATTTATTAAGATTCTATTCTAACCTAATATTGTGTAATCAAAGTAAAACTGAAAACCAGTGTCATATCTTTGGACCTAAAGTATCATATTAAGGTTGCGTTAGCATGCTGTCGTCACCAGGATTACTAATATAAACCTTTAAATCGCTGTTAAAATTTTTCTATTGATGAAAACAACAAATAAAAACAAATTGTTCATCTTAAATATCATATAAATTTATTAATTAGAAATATTTATATTTTATTTGGTATCATTTTATGAAACTAAATAATCGTATTTCCTAATATTCATCATTATTGCCTGTAATTTTATATAGCAGATCTATATGGTATTTAGGATGATATCATTTGTTTTTATTTTTTAATATGTATTAGTAATAGACAAATTTTAACAGAGATTTATAAATATAAGTTGGATGCTTGGTGAAAAAGCACTCTTAAATCAATTAACAGCTGATTGTGTCTATTATAAATACAGAACTTTCAATAATAAATAAAATTCAATTTTATTTAATTTGTTTTTCATACAATCCTGCAGAAGTGGATGTGATATATGAGAACTATAAAGTCAGCTTCAGAGAACCACAGTGTTGCTGGTAACATGCCCCACCACCTTATTTTAGTTTCTTTTGTTTTTTCGTTCATCATTACTTTTTAGTCACAGGCATATCACAGGGTATGTTGCAAACATTGCGAGTGTTACTCATGAAGTTGGGAAATTTTAACTGCATTAATCAACTATCGAATTTCATTAGATAAATAGTTATGTGATTTAATGTTGCCAGCAACACATTGTTAATTAAGCAGGTTTAAGGCACTAGCCAACACATACAAACTTAACCTAACTTAATTAGTATTTTTTATGGCTCCACTGGGTATGCCAGATGGCTCGCCGGAAAATTAATGGTTGCCCACCGGTCCTATCCACCCTGCAGTACAGCAATATAACTAAACAAATGGTACTAATACTTCTAATCTCTTAAAATATATCAAATCTTGTGATTTCTTTTACATTTTTCATCTCACAGTATAGTCATTTTATAGGATGTACCATTAGTAAACAAGACACGAAAAAATTATAGAAATATGTTATTATTATTATTATATGATATACAATAAGGACATTATTATTCAGATTTATACATATGACTGAAGAAATTTATAGAGTTTGGCATCTGCATTGTATTAAGTTTCTCATCCCTTTTCTCAAAGATTTTGTAACAATTTAGGTATTTACATGTTCTATACTTAACGACTTAAACTTTTCTAATTTATTTAAAAATTTAAGTATAGAACACAACTGCACCGATTTTTTGGATAATGGAACTGCCAAAACACAAGTTAATACTTGCCAAGTACATATTTTAATTAGGAGCAAATACTGTATATTCTTTTTCTGGATTGATATATGAATTTTGTTTGGCAGACAATCAGGGCGTTTAAATATAGTATATTTATTTATTTTTAGTATAGATAAATTTTGTGTTATATATAGTGTGATTTTATATACAAAAATAATAAACAGAAATAAATAAAGTTGTTTTATTTAATTTAAGAAATTTACGTAGCAGATTGTTTTTATGAATACAAAGTTGCTTTGAATTTAATTAAAGCATTAAAGTCTTAGTTAATAGTTAAAATTATTCTGTTGTCATTTTTTCTTCAGATGGCATAATCTCTAAAAGTCTAGGCCCATACAGAAGAACATAGGCACAATGCCAATCCCCTAAAAAAAAAAAAAAAATCTAACATTAGCAGAGTTTGGATTTGCGAGTCATTCCAGCAGCCTCGTCTGCAGGAACTTTGATAAGAAATGCATCTTTTATGTACTATGGGAATTTGTTCACATTGTGTAACCTTTATATCTAAAAGAATTAGTTCGATTATAAATCAAATTTTGTTTAATAAGTGATATAAAACTGTTTGCGAATTATGTAGTTGCATAGACTTTGATAATCTTCTAAAAAATCATATACCTACCTAATGCAAACTGTGAATTAGCATTTGCATTATTTTCGCAAACAGGATGTTATGCAATACTTCCCTAAAGGTGCTGCGCTACGTACATATGTATGTGATTATTTCACGAATTTCTACCCAATATGCCACTACCTCCAGCTCCTATACTGACAAGACGGGGCACATGCCTGAACGCGGCATCGAATTACTACAGAAATTTTGACGATAAAATGTGTTGTACTACAATTGGATGCTAAAGGTGCAGTAGTTATTTATATTATTAAACATTTTATCTTTTGTGATGACACCATTATTCATGGCTAAATGAATTACAAATAAATAAAGAACAACAGTTCCATTTTTTTTTTACTTAAGAATAATTTATAAGAAATTCTGTCAACTTGTGTCAACAGTCAGCTTCGAATTTTACAATAAAGTTATTCCGCTGACCAAAGGTATTGTTTTATTCAGTTGCTATTGCAAATACTTAAAAAGCTATTGTCAATCCCAGTGTCCAAAAAGATTTCTCTCTTGCTATAAAGACTTGAATATTGAACAAAAACAAGGGACATTGCTGAACATATAAACAAAAAATTAGAAAGTGTTTTACACAACAATCTTGGCTTTTTCATGGAACAGTAGACCTACTATCGGGCAAAGAGGTATTCAAAAATATTTGGTATATAAATTAATAACAAATACTACCTTGCGCCGACGTCATGACTACGATATCCGAACTCTACATATTAGCCACTGGCAACCACAGCCCAAATCCGACCCCATAAATGTTGCGGACTGCAGGCCATCGAATAGATGTATTTAAAAAAAAAGGGTCTTAAACTTTAATTTTTTTAATATGAAGTTAAAAAACTATCTGGATTCAGGTGACAATATCAATGGATAACAGCAGATTTGTCCAAATGTCTAAAACCCCATTATTTCCAATGCAGCTGCATAACCTACTCAGTAATATACTACCCTGCTATGACAGGATGTTGTAACTGCAATAATCGTTTTGAGGTTTTAATGGCATTTGTACTTCAAATATGTATACAATGTTGTTATGTGGTTACATTTATAACAGGAATGAATACAAATTTAATTGCCAATAACGAAAATTGTTAATTTCGAAATGTGGATGATATAATTATATTTTTCAGATACAATCCTCTGTCATAGCAGGGCAGTTTATATTAGATCTATGTTATTATATAAAAGTTATATTCTCCTAATATGGTCTCGACTGATACTAATTGTGGACATTTGATCTAATTTTGATTTAATTAATTTCCACTAACACCAAAATACTGGATTATGTACTCGACGCGCGTTTTGCCAACCAAGTTGGTATCATCGGGAGGTGATTAAAACTAAATTTGTATAATATTCACTGACTCGTAAAAAGCAAACCACCTAAAATTTTGATGATATTTGGGGTTTGATAATTTCTCAACCCGTAGGCAAATTTCAGTGATTTTTTTTGTCATTTTGTGGAGAATTTAACGATTATTAAAGTTTATATACAGGGTGTTTTCTAAGTGACGTCGAAAACTTCACGAGTTCCTTGGACGATTTTAAAGAAAAAAGTTTCTATGAATATGAGTACAGAAATGTTTCCCTGCAGTTATGACCCTTCAAAGTTAAAGGAAAATAAAAGTTTTTTTGGCATATTTTTAAAATATTTTTTTTTCACAAAAAACGATAAAAATCAAAGTAACGCTATGCCCAATGAATCATCTCCTGAAGTTTTTGACAGCACTAAGGAGACACCCTATATATCATACTCTTCTTTTTTTTTGCATTATTGTCTTTTGAGTATTTCCATCCAGGTAATAAAACGGAGAATTTACATACCTCCACCAGACAGTTTCAGAATATCCTCTGTTGTAACTGGAGATACATTATCATCATCACATTTTATCCAGTTGTCCCCTGCTTGCCGAACCCATCCTACATAGTGACCACTTGAAGAGGACCGACCTCTGTGGGTTAGAACTGCTTGTAATGTATAATATCCACTATTGTTACTTCCCAAATCTATAAAATACTGTATGAACATAAGAAATAATTGGTTTTACTGCTTACATACCATTTTCAAACCAATATGGTGCATATTCTTTATCTTCTTTTACCTTGACATCTCCTCTATTTTTATCCTTTTCTTTGGCTGCCAGCTCCAATTGAGCATCCTCCCATTCCTAAAAGCGAAATATTCGGATTGCAATGCATAGCCCATATTTTATCACACATGTAAAGTAATTTAATTGAAGCATCATATTTTGAATACAGAAAGGAGTAGCAGAATATTTTTAACTAACCTATACTATATTCAGTCTATTGTCAAAAAAATTAACGAAAGCCAACAAAATTTGATGGAAAACTAATTATTTTATCATTAAATAAATATTAAACTTGATTACCTAATGCATCATTAATAATTGCTTACCCTCAGAGTTCTCAAAGGTATTTTGAAGGTTTATTAAATGAGCTTTTAGAAATTTGCAAAATATAAAATTTAAGTGGTTCTTGATACTCTATAAAAGATTCTAATACATAAAATGATTTTCTGTGTCATGCCATTTTTTGTTATTGTTGATTTTTGCTGTTGCACTGATTTTATTGAGAAGCTGTTAAAATTATATATACTGCATGCCAATCACCCTATCATGCTACTGAAAATATGCACTAACCTTAAATTTAGCTCTCACAGGGGCAAGTTTTTCTTGTAATTCTGATGAGCATAAATCGAAAGCATCAAAATCAAGTGGAAATTTAACATCTTTAAGAATTTTAGCATTTATCGATTCCTTTTCTTTATAATAAAATCGAACAAACTGGACCGTCAAGTATGCTGGTAAACGGCTGATTTTCGACTAAAAACATGATAAGACTTAACACTCTTAGATTAATTTGTTCCAATCGACTTACTGTTTTTATGTAAACAGCATCTCTATCTAAGGTAGATGACTTCTTTGTTAGTTGTTCTTGCATTTTCTGTAAATGGAATGCATAATTATGGCAGCTGCTCCTTTACTAATATTTAAAAATTATATGACAAAAACACAATTCACTCAATTTAAGGACAGAATAGTAAGATACAAGTATACACTTTTTTCTGCATATTAGAATAAGGTTATATTCACAACCAGCTATATGTTTGCGATACTCGTACATTGAACGCAGAGTATATGAATAAAATTAATTTATAGACAGTGGAGTACATCATATCATATCACAGCATTGCACTTGAAAGGTCGCTGTGTGAAAGTACCCTAATGGGTTGTTTCAATCCTATAATCTGTTGTCTCAATAAATACAGTGGGGTCAATAATGTTACCATGCCAAAATATGAGTGCTCAATTTGATATAGTGCACATAAACTATCCTGGCGAATATGGTGAACCTTATTATGTAATAGTACAAAGAAATCCTCATAATTAAAATTTATTTTGACATTTGAAATGGCAAAATGATAAAATTTCAGTAAACTTAAAAATAGTTCTAACTGAATATGAATGCAAATGTGAAATTAAATTTAAATTGATTTCTCATTTAACGATGGGCTATTTCCGCTACCAAGGACAATCACCGATGCCAGGATATAAGCTCATCAATCTTGCGCAAGCAGTGATACACCTAGATATTGCCTATAGTTATTTATTTGTGGCATTATATTATGTTTCTTCTTTGGGTCTTAAGCACTGTCCTATAAATATATATATAATATTAAAAAATATGTTAAATAAAGCTCTGTGCTAAAGGATTAGTCAGAGGTTGGTTTTTGATAAAAAGGTTTTTTGCCTAAGCAAAAATGTCTTGCAGCTAAAAAAATATTAATCTGAAAATTAAACTTAAATGTCAAATATTGTAGATAATTAAAAGTTGACGTTTCGGAATACTCTCCGATTTCCGTTCTCAAAACTAGAGTAAAATTTCTTTGATAAAAGATTATCTTTTCAGCAATGTCAAACATGACAGTTTTTTGTTGCGTATATTGAAAGGACTAGATGACTCATCAACATAAAATTTACTGCACTCGCGTGGGACACTATAAATACAATTTTTTGAATTTTGCACTTCATTTTCTGGTTCAGTGTTCGATAATATAGATCTCAACATGTTATTGGTCTTAAACACCGTTCACATAGAAAATTTGCTTCAAATTTTAAGTAGTTTGTCAGATAAAATATGCATATACGGAATTTCTGCTATAGAATGAAACTCAGATTATTGTATTTGTGGTATATTTATTCCATTTTCAATAACCAAAAATTCTTTATCAACAAAAGTCTCTCGGGATATTGGTTATTTATTAAAACAGTTTCTATAAATTGCTTTTCATTTATTAAAACTTTACTAATTATGCCAGGAAGGAAGAATTTGCAAAAACGAAAATTATGTGAACATGCGTGGAATAGTAATCACATTAAGTTTAAGTTTTGGAAAAAGAAAGTAACAATACAAGAGGAAAACTTAAAGAATCCGCCATAATTTCCTTGAACAGTAATAAATGTGTGTTGAATTACTCTTGTTGATTTTTTGTACCAACTGGTTGTAAATCCTTACAACTGAGATAAGTAGACACAATATCAATATAATGTCTCACGCGTCTATGGAAATTACATAGTTCATCTATGGAAATTACATATTTTTTTAACTTTTTTTTTTGCAAATTTCAATAAAAATTTTTCTTTTACAAAACTTCTTAATTTACTCTTGATAGTTATGCCTTAAAGTATCGCTGAGTTCTATGCCCCAATACTAATATATGACAAGTGTCACCAGCCGCCACTATAAAATAACTTAAGTATTAAAACTTCAAAAATATAAGACATACAGCAATTTCATTATTACATTATATTACAAATATTAGTTAGGTGTCATTTTTGGATACCTGTGAAAATTGTTTACATGAAAAGAGTTAAATCATAATCAAGATCTCATTTAATATAGTAAACATATGTTTTTTGAAATAAGCACAAACTTGATTATGAAACAGTATAAAAAATGAGAAATTATTCATATGAATTCTTATTATGTACTTACATTTTTTAGCCCCGAATGCATATATCGAACATCCTGAGAAATAAAGCAGCTCAACTGCAAAAATTGTTCCTTACTTTTGGAGACAGGTTCATCTTCAGCTTCTACACATTTTAATTCAACATCAAAAGTGCCACCAAAGTATTGATCAATTATGGATCTATAAAAGGAATTATTATGGATGTTGGCAAATATAATGTATCAAACATTTAAATACATATATTTTTCACATCATTGATAATAACATATTAAAGTCAGTTCTATGTACAAAATTAGTAAATTTGAAACAGGTATAGGATAAATAATGGTAACCTCAAAATTTTTGTTATTTTCCAGTTAAACAATTCATTCAAAAAGTAAACTTAAGGCTTTATGTAAATGCCAATCATTTTCTGGTCAAATATACAGCGTGGCAAAAAAACATGTATATTTCTATATTGTGTTGAATTTCTGGGTGTACTCTTGCACAGCTGATAGGACCGTGGTTGCATAAACGACATTTCAGCAAAGTCACATCTGCCATCTTCACTTTCTCATATATGACTGCTTACTGTGGCTTCTTGTAACTCAAACTAAAATGATGCTCTTTATATTGGGCTACTGACCTACCTCACAGTACTAGAATCCACAAGACTCTTTCCAGAGAGCCTATGTGGGAATTTGCCTCGTTAAGGCAACCAGATGGCTCATATATGGACTCTGGAAAGAAAACCCTACAGCTCCCAGCACAAAACCACTTCCCAGGGTTTTTGAATCCGGATGACCAACAGCTATCACCATCAGAAGGACGATTAAAACGACCTGATAAAAATGACTAGCTGACAGCTAAGAAGGTGATCACACTACTGGCAATTGAGTGGGCCATCAAATCCTTCCAACCATTCAAATCGCCAGGAGAGGACGGAGTTTCTCCAGCTCTACTACAAAACGGACTGGAAATATTGCTCCCATTCCTAATTAAATTATTCAGATCTAGTCTGGTATGGAACTATATCCCATCCAGTTGGTCGGCGGTTAAGGTAGTATATATACCAAAAATGGGTAGGAAAGAACCAAGCACTAAATCGCTTAGATCAATTAACCTGACATCGTCTCTGTTGAAAGGCCTTGAGCTGGACGGATATATCAGGGGGGAAGATCCTGACCCATCACCCCCACAATACCCATCAGTATGTCTATCAGACAGGAAAATCAACAGAATTAACACTCAACAACTTAGTCGAGAAGATCACCCAATCCCTTCAAATGAAAGAAATTGTGTAGGAGCTTTTCTCGACATTGCATTTAACAATATATTGCCCGAACTCCTTGTATGCAGAAGTGGCTGCCAGAGAATTTGAGCCCACTATAGGTGACTGGATTCGTGCTATACTATCAAACAGAATCATAACATTTCTACATGGAGAAACAATTAGCTTTAGAGCCACAAGAGGATGCCCGCAAGGTGGAGTTCCTCTCCCCTTTTGTGGTCATTTCTTGTGGACGACTTACTAGCTATTCTCACACTGTAGGAGGTTGAGAGGTTCTAGCATAAGGGGGGGGGATATGTAGATGATCTAATCATACTAGTCAGAGGAAACTGAAGGAGTAATATTGAATACCCACCCTTCAAGACACTGGATGCAATGAGTAACTGGTGTGACAGGGAACAGACGTCATCTGTAAACCCTCAAAAAACAGTAATAGTACCATTCACCCAAAAAAGGGAAGCTGGAGGACTTAAGACCGCCCTCCTTATTGGGAGATACTATTCCATTTGTGGAGGAGATATCTAGGAATCACTCTAGATAAATCACTTAATTGGAACTCCCAACAGAAAAGGTAATCCACAAAGCAAAGCTGTCTTTATAGACATGCAGTCATATTTGTGGCAAAGCATGGGGCATGGGTCCACAACAAATTTACTGTGTCACGGTCATCAGACCAATGGATCCATTATTGTTTAGTGGCCAAAAGAATCACGACGGATGGCTAAAGCCAAATTCTCTGGATTGCAGAGATCAGCATGCATGATCATAATGGGGGCAATTAGCACCACCGTAAATATCCTCTTGGACTTACCCCTTCTTCAAATACTTGGAGAGAGAAGCCAGGTGGGCAACCTACAGACTGCAACAAGTGGCCATTAATATGCTGTAGACTAGTATCATGGAGCGGAACAGATTGCTGGATGATATAGAGAATCATGGCATCCTGGGAATGCCCTCGGATACTATGCCTACCATGACCAACAACGATATTACTTTTAACATCCTTTCTCCGGAAAGAGATGAGTGGGATCAGAATAAAGCCAACCTACTGAAAGCAGACAGTTGCTGGTTTACAGATGGCTCCAAAATTCCCAAGGAAACAGGAGCCTAGGTACTTATGCAACTATTTTTCAGGCCGAGGCTTATGCCACTGAACTGTATGTGCGAAGGCTGGAATATATGCATCTTATACGCAGATCAATAAAAATTTTCTCAGATAGCCAAGCAGCTATAAAAGCTCTTGGGTCCTACCGGTTAAATCCAAAATGGTACGGAACTGTCAGAAGGCTCTAAACCATTTGAGCAAAAACAACACAGTGACTCTGGTCTGAATACCCGGCCATTCTGGTATGGAAGGTAACACAATAGCCGACTCCTTGGCCAGAGAAGGAATGGGATCACGAATCATCGGACCAGAACCAATACTTGGCATATTTTCAAGTGTTGCTAATATGGCTATCTCAACCTGGGCTGAAAGGGAAACTCTTCAAGGTTAAACAGGATAAACCTGAAAACTTGAACAGGCCTATATACCAGGCACTGCCGACTAAACTATCATCTGCATAAACTCGGTCTAGTGGAAAACACCGAGTGCCGTCTATGCCTGGAGGATGATGATAAGGCAGACCACGTTTTATGCACCTGCCCCCCCTGTAGAGAGGATTCGATTCTCAATATTAGGCAAAGGGCAACTGCTGCCAGAGTATCTGGACACAATCTCACCCAATAAAATTATCAGTTTTATTAAGAGACTGAAACTATTAGGTGAAATATAATTTGGAATGAGCCACAACAGGCCTGTTAATGGCCACAGTGAAAGGTCCACCAAGGACCCACTCACAAAAAAACTTAACCTAACCTAATATATCCTTGCTGTGTTAGTCGTGCATGCATGATATTACCAAACAAAAACCTAAGACAATTTGACACTAATAATGTATATAACTAATAGTCATGATATCATTATAGAAAATGATTGAGATTTAAAATGCATATAAATTTTTTTTACTATAATTCACTTTTTGAATGAACAGTTTAATTTGAAAACAACAAAAATAACAGGGGTTTAACATTTATTCGGCTTATTTTTACTTACATACAACTCTATTTCATATATCTACAAAACAACTTACTTAAACTGTTCTTGGGAAGGTCCCTCAATTTGTTTGGCAGGAAGTTTTTGTTGCAACATTCGAATTAATTCAGTCCAACATTCATTGGCATCCTGAAGAAGAAAAATATGTATAGATTTTTTATTGTCATATACATATGAAACGGTTGAAAATACAGCAAAAAAAAATTGTAAAATATTAAAAAGCAAATACACGTAATTTTAAAATCTTGTTTTATATTCCTTTTAAAATCAACAAAATGTATAGTTTCACCTGTTGGGAAAAACCTCCATGTTCATTCTTCTCAGCAAATCTTGGAAATGCCATATGCATAACTTGCAATAAAACTATTGGTGGGATATTATTGCCTTTATCCATACTTGAATACAAGTCTCTAAGAGCAGCAGTTATTGACTGTGCTGGTATAACACTTCCAGCAGCCGCAACACCTTAAAAAATATTGTAATGTTATTTTTTGTTTCTCACTATTTCTAAATGCAACAAAGAACTGTTTTGTTATATTCATCTTTATCGTGTAAATAGACCTGAGTTTGTTGTATATATATATTTTTAAAGCTCTTTATTCAAATAATGCATATTTTACATAAACTTAATTACAAAAATTTAGTCAACATTTAAACAAATGATTTCAAAGCAGCACTGATCTCGGAATTTATTAGTCATGCAATTTAAACATAAAATTGTCCTTTGATTCAACTATATGTATTTATACTAACATTTTAGCAATTATAATATATTATAGGCATTTTGATAGACATATTTTACTAATAAAACATTACAAGTATTAGTCAATACAATTTAAACATAATATTGTCATTCGATCTGTATATATTTGTATAAACATTTTGGTTTTTATATATATATATATATATATATATATGTATAAGCATTTTGCTATAAAATACGTTACTGATATAAATTACAAGTTTAAACACACAAGTTAGTCAAAAAATCATCTAAAGATGGAAATCAAATAGGTAAACTTATTATTGGGAATTGAAAAATTTTCCTCAGTCTTTGTTTTATATAGTTCTTTAATTTGTTTTTTGAATGTACTGTTATGGCTCTTAGTTATTATTTTAGCTAGGGCATTATAGTGCTTTATACATTGATATGGGGTTATTTATACCTATATTTGTTTTTACAGTGTTCAAAAAATCTTTGTTTGGTTTCTGGTATCATGAACATGTATTTGATTAACAAAATTTATAGTTATTATTTTAGCTAGGGCATTATAGTGCTTTATACATTGATATGGGGTTATTTATACCTATATTTGTTTTTACAGTGTTCAAAAAATCTTTGTTTGGTTTCTGGTATCATGAACATGTATTTGATTAACAAAATTTATTTCTATATTACATTTTAGGTTATTATTAATAACGTTATACATATATTAACTCTGCTCCATCCTTAAGATATGATATTTTTGAGATACCTGTTTGCGGTAAATTAATATCATTGGAGTTTTGTATTGTATATTGATATTTACCACCTTGTTTTGCACTCTTTGGGTTTCATTAAACAATGTTGAACTACAAGTACCCCAAAGTGGAATCAGATATCTAAAAACTGACCAAAATATGCATTATAAACCTGATACAATGATGAACGACTCAAATATTCTCTACATCTGTATAGTGTGCCAATCATTGGCACAATATTTTTTCCATATGTTCAATGTGGGCACCCCAACTTAATCTATCATCTATGACTAAGCCTAGGTCTTTACACTATGCACTCTGTTGACCACCTCTCCCCCAATCTCAATATGTACATTAGAACACTTTATATTTCTTTTTGTAAAAACCTATAGGTTTTTTGTTTAGTATTAATTTGTAACCTATTTTTTATCAGCCATGAATGATATAGTACTATTTCATTATCACTACTGTCTGTAAGCTCATCAGGTCTTTACCTTTATATACTATGACCGTATCGTCCGCAAATGTAAAATACCTGCCTGCAAACTTGCAAACTTCTTACATGTAATAAATATAATAAGGGTCCCAGGACCGAGCCCTGGGGTACCCCACAGTTTGTATTTTTCATCTTACTCATAGCACCATCTACATAGGTGTACTGTACTTAAATGTATTTTTAATGTGTTTCCTCTAATTCCCATGTTTTCTATTTTATTTAAAAGGATCTTGTGATCCACTACATCAAACGCCCTATGTAAGTCTATCAGCACTGCTATAATATGATTTTTTTCATCAAGTACAGAGGAGATACAGTCAATAAAGTCCACAGTGGCACTTAGACTCTGTAATCCGTATTGGTAGTCATCAAATTGTATATATTTTTTTATAAAGTTTACAATACGTTTTTTAATCAATAACTCTTTGACAAAGTTGAAACAATCGATACAGGTCTATAGTTGTCGATTTTATTTGTTGTTCCCAACTTGTGCAGGGGAATAACCCTACTGGTTTTGAGGATTTCTGTAAAAATACCCTCCGTAAAGCACTGGCGGTTCTTCTATAGGGTCATTTGGTCAATGACCTCACACATACAAATAAAAAAATAGAGCCATTCATTTTCTGAAGTTTAAAAATATATAATATATATATTTTTAAGAATATTAAAATTAAAATTTTATGGTGTTGCCAAAATGTTTACAAAATTTTAATTTATAGCTTTATTTAAGCATTTGAACGCAATATTATAATGGGTTTGTATAACAGATCTGATTTATAATCTTTCATCACGAATAAATTTTTTTGTAAAGGTAGAAATAGAAATGTTGGGGCCCGGTAGACCCCTTTCCAGGGGACCGATTTTGCTCATCAATGAACTCAATCTCTTCCTTGACCTCTAGAATGTGTGTACCAAATTTGATGAAAGCTTTATCTTAAAAACTGTAGCTGTTAGCGTGAATCAGACAGACAGACACACAGACAGAAAATTTGTTGTCTGAAATTTTGTGTATCGTCATAATTCGTCGAGAATCATCCAGAAATGCAACAAACATTTTCAAAATTTTTCATGAATACATACCTTCCTCACTTTGAGGGGCGAGGAAGTAATAAATAAACAAATAAATAAATAATTAACAAACTGCAGAACTCAGGTATATCCACTGTTCTCATAGTAACTAACATTTTATTTTAACACTTTCTCTGCAGATCCTATCCCACCTCCACTTGTGCATAGATTTTCAAGCGAGTTTTATATACATATATTCGGTACAAGCTTTATGTGCACGAGGATGGCACGCATGTACTTAAAAAGAAAACTAACTTAATAATAATAATAACCCTAAATCCAGCCCATAATGTAACTGCACTTCAGTGATGATACATCGAACCTACAGCAAAGTTAATTATAATATCTCAATTTTTTTTTGAAAACAAGAAGTCAGTGTATGACAAAGGTAGTTCAAATTCGCCATTCTGTGTAATTTGCAAAAAATAGCTGGGTCTAATTTAAAAACATCTACTAAATTCACAAAATTTTTCTACTGAGAAAGTAAATATAGCATATCGATTACCTCCTTGAAAGTTTTGCAGAGCTTCTCTAAGTTCCGGTACAACTTTCAAACACTGAACTGTAGCATTCATGTAACAAGTATTTCCTAAATTTGTTAAACCTGCAGGTAGATCCATCTATAATAAAGATTTTATATTAGAAATATGCCGTACCTACTTGGTTTCTCCAAAAATTTTTTAGGTCAGTTCTAGGATAGGTTTTACACAAAAACTATCTTAACTAAAATAATATCAGAGCCACTGATTATACAGTGGATGAATTTTATTTTATAAAAAAAATCTTATAAAACCTTATAAAAATATTGTCATCATACAGTAAATTATGTGTTCTTTCAGCAAAAGAAAATAGAAATTCATAGTTATCATCTATGGTTTCGTAGTTGAGCATTAAGAATAGTTGCATCTCACTCTGGAGTTCCAGGTTCTAGACCTGGTCGAGAAGCTGGAATTTTTTCTAAAGCAGAAATTAATCCTAGCATACTCAGATATTAAGCATGTCTTCGTTCCCTCTAAATATGTAGCCCCCTCCAATACAAGGTATCTTCAGGGAAACAGGGTTATATTACATGTGGTGTTTAATTTAACTTAATTTAAAAAATATGTTCTACTCAAAGATCGGCCACAATTTTTAGATTCTTTTTTTATAATTTATCTGTAAAACCTATCCTCCGGCTAGTGTAGAACATTTGGCAAACCCTGTATATATAATAACAGATTTCATGTGGGAACATACCGCAGTAGCTAATTCACTTTCATTCATATCTTCTACAAATACAGTTTTTTCCACTGGTTCTTTGGGAACATCTTCCTCTTTACTACCCATTAATAAAATGGTAACCCCCTAAAAACCAACATTATATAAAAATATATGAGATGTTTAAACATATTTTAAATACATACATCTTTTAATTTAAAATTATCCCAATCACTGTCCTTAAGAGTTAGCCCCTTAATCATGACCTTCTGTCTTTCTGGTTGAACTCCGGTCAAGGCAAATAACTGAGCTTTAAACAGTAAAGGGGGCTCTTCCGTATTTACCTCAATATCTGGATAACACTCCTTTCCCCATTTTACTTTCACTAGAAATTCAAGCGGATATTTAATTTTTAAGATTCAAAATTATGTTCACTTAAAACAAAGGAAATAATAAATTTTTTCGGTTAGTTCTTTTGAGGTTAGAGACAATAAAATCAAAACTACACTTACCCTTGTATTGTGGCATGATAAATTTAACTGGTAAATAAATAGAATGGCTATTAAATTATGAAAACAATGTAGAGAGATAATTAGCCCCTGTATTTTTAAAAATTAACACAAAACAAAGAACTGCACCACCACTTTACTCCACGAATGACAGAAGATCCGCAAAATTAAAAGTCATACTGGGGGAAGCAGTGTTGCCAATATCAACCAGAGAATGACACAATAGGTGCGTTCTTTCCAACTGAGATCTCACCTAATCTAAGTTGTTTTACGATTACACTGCATAAGTAAAAGCACAGTTTCATTTGATGTAGCCTCCGTAACCGTAAAACTACTTAGATTAACTGAGATCTCAGTTAGAAAGAACGCACCTAATATGCAAAGCGAAAGTTTCTAGATAGTAAATTTTGCCTTTCCCTGATAAATTCAGTGCGGTGAATCGAGGTTGACGGATGGAAATGTGTACTATTTACTTTGTTATAAACACTATTAGTAAGAGTATTTTATGATTTTTCTAATTGTTTAAAAATTCGATTGTGATGTTTGTTTGTTGTGACAAGTGAAGTTCTTCAAAAACAATAGAAAATGGGCAATTGTTTTAGTAGTCCCTCAACAACTGATAGAACTGATAGAAATAGAGAAAGGCTAGGTGTTAGCCCCATAGAAGATAACCCTTCACAAGTAAATCCCATACCAACTCCTCCATCAGAAGTAACTAGGGCTCCTGTGGTAAATCCAGCAGAGCCTGAACAAAGTAGTGCTAGAATTTTTGTTGCTTTGTATGATTACGATGCCAGAACCGATGAAGATTTAAGTTTCCGAAAGGGTGAACACTTGGAAATCTTAAATGATACTCAGGGAGATTGGTGGCTGGCAAGAAGTAAACGAACCAGGCAAGAGGGTTATATACCATCCAACTATGTTGCCAAGTTAAAGAGTATCGAAGCTGAACCGTAAGTCTTTTTTTTGTTTTTATTATTTTATCAGTATTTAAGGTTCCTACTAGCCTAAAAATGATAAAATTCTTGAGAAATTTATTTTTGGAGTTTAATAAATATTATATATACGATTTTAATTTAATTGATAAAATGAGATTAGTACAATTTATAAATAAATCACGATATTCATCAACTAAACACACTTAAACTAAAAAAGTATTTACATCTTGGCTTATATTAATTTTAATTATTATTTCTTGATGAAAATAAGAAAGTTTCTCAATTGTTAGTCTCGAATAAAAATAATAATAATAATAATAAAAATTTCACCCCAGTAAAATTTTACTTATTTTACTATAACATTTTTGTGCATTTTGTAAAATACATTGGCAATATACATATGTACCTACTGCCAGTTCAAGTTAGGCAAAAGTTTATAAAATTAATATTTTTATAGAACTTTTCATAACACTGACATAGGTAGTTTTCCACAAAACACCAAAACACTATATACTGCACTCGCCCCCCGTTTCGTTAACAAAGTTGGCGTCATCTGGAGATGATTAAAACTAACCTTATGCTAACAAGCTACCCTATTTATACCTAAACTGTTGTCACGGAAACCGTGACCCACTAACCAAGAGCGCGGGCTATTTGGGATTGGCCCTCTGTCACCATTCGTACTACAATTACACTTTGTGATTTCCAAGCTTTCAAATGCATCCAGCTGTCTAGTATTTGTTACATTCCTAATTAATCTTAACTTGCTAATATCTATTTTATGGTTGTTCTCAAACGCATGTTGGGCAACACTAGATTTATCTGTTCTACCATATTTGATATGAGCCATATGCTTCTTGTATCTAGTTTGATTGGATCGTCTACTTTGTCCCACATACTTTTAATCACAGCCCTTACAGCTAATTTCGTAAATCCCTGACTTTTTGTTTGTTTCAGTTTTGTCTTTTGGATTGCCTAAAAATTGTTGTAGTTTATTTCCTGATGAATGAACCACTGTCATACCCTATACCTTCAAAAATTTTACTATACCACGGGTGAATCGAGGATCGAATGGAATCGATACAAATTTCGGATTTTTTCTTTCATTCGAAAATGTCGAGGAATTTCGAAGTGTCTCTTTTTTACGTTTTCTAATAATTTTGTCAATTAAACTTAAAGAATAGCCATTATTCGCAGCTATATCCTTAGTCAATGCCTTTTCTTTTTCAAACCTCTCTTTATTGAGGGAGTAGCTTAATAGGCGATGAACTAGAAAATTAAAACTCACCATTTTGTGTTGAGCACAATGGCGAGAGTCCTTAGGGATATATCTTAGAGTACTGGTATCTTTTCTGTATATGTCAAATTCTAACTTATTTTCACAATTTCTAATTACTAATACATCTAAAAATAAGATTAATTAGGAATGTAACAAATACTAGACAACTGGATGCATTTGAAAATTTGGAAATCACAAAGTGTAAAAATAGTATGAATAGTGACAGAGAGCCAATCCCAAATAGCCTGCTCTATTTGTTAGTGGGTTACGGTTCACCGAACCGTGATATTAGTTTAGGCATAAATAGGGTAGCTTGTTAGCATAAGGTTAGTTTTAATCATCTCCAGATGATGCCAACGTGGTTGGCGAAACGCGCGTCAAGTGCAGTATATAGTGTTTTGATGATGTCTTGTGGAAAACTATGTCAGTGTTATCTTCACATCAAAGGTTTTAACCCACCTCAAAACTTTTCATAATTTAGGATTTTATTTAAACATCTGCAGTGACGCAGGCAAATTAGATTTTGATTTTGGGATAAAGAATGTGGGACAGGATGCAATCACATTTTTTACTTATATCATTTTTATTTCAAGTAAAAAAAAATAAAATACATTTGTATTTTGCATTTATGCAAAATCTTAATAGGGGTCTTAATATTAATAGGGACAAAGAATTTTTTAAAAAATTTTCCAACACTCTATTACATGCCAAGATAATCCCTTCAAAGTGGTGCGCGACTGTTGGGACACCCTGTATGATCCCGTATATAATATTTGTTTTGTTCGAAACGTGTACCATTTAATGCGCTTATTGTTTTGTACAAACATTTAATAAACCGAGTAATAAACCTTGTGGTGTGGCAAATGAACACACATAAATAGAAATGTCTTTTGGAATGGGAAAAATATTTTTTTAGGACATGGAAACCGTGCGTTACTTCTTGTTTGACAGTCAAAGTGACGGCTGGTGAAATTTAGGCTATGTCATATTTTAGTATTGGAGCATGGGACCCAAGCGATACTTTAAGGCATAACTATCAAGAATCAACGAAGAAGTTTTGCAGAAAAAAAATTGCGATAGAAATTTGCGAAAAAAAAGTTGGAAAAATTGTGAGCCTAAAAGGTTCTTTTTAAACGATTTGTAAGATATATGCGAACAATTTTTTTTCAGAATCAGGTGAAAAATATAGACAGATTTCAAATTTCATAAAAAAATATAGATTTTTTACAAAATTGCACCTTTTTAAAATTTGCACAGTGAAAAATGAATCTAAAAATAAAATTTCAAAACGATATAACTATAGAAAATTATTATTATATTTTCCACCTGATTTAGGAAAAAAATGTTTTGCAAATATTTTACAAATCACAATAAGTACAAAAATTAATGGCCTCAAACAAACATAGAGAATGTATTAATTTATTAAAATAAAAATATGCCCAAATATTAATTTCAATCACTTTGTATAAAAATTAAAATAATCTTTTTTGACTGTGGGCAAAACTGTAGCTAATACGAATTATTTCAATCCAATTCATAATGTCGTTTTTTGTGGTTTTCTGTTTGACCCTGTATAAAAATTAAATGACTTGCAGTCCGAACCTGTCCAGTTACCTAGGAATTAATATCCCTAAATCCATATAAATGTTTTAATTAAGTAGATGTAGGTACTTTTGTTGGATATGTGTAAGAATTTTAAATTTACCCTGTATAAAAGTACTTTTAGAAAAAATATTTTTGGATCCCTTTATCGTTTTTAATTAAAACTCTTTGAATTTGCGACTGAAATCCATTTAAAAATTAATATTAGCAAAAAAATGAGTCTCACCCAAAAGGGATAATTGACAACTTTCTGTCAGATGATTTTCAGTAACACCCAGTAGGTTCACACAAAATTCCACGATGGAAAATATCTTCTTTAGGATTTCAAAATAACAGGTATAAAAAAAATCTGAAAAATCGTTCGAAACCCAGAATCCCGCTTGTTACCCTGCTATGCCTTTTACATGATATATTATTTTTTATTGCCCTTGTACATTTATTATTTATATTATTTCTTTTATTACTCATATGAAAATGATCCTCGCATACAAAAACGCAATTTTTTTTCGAAAACTTCTTTGGATCGCGTCTAATCAATCATCTTTATCCACAATTTCCTACGTTTTTCATTTTTTGGAACTTGGATAAAAGTTTTTCTGGTGTTTTTATTTGAAGTATTTTTACACATCGGCACGATACACCAGTAATATGACGATTTTGAGGAGTCAATCATTATAGATATGTAATTACTTTATTTAAATTTCACAACAATCACAACACAAAATATAACACCACCCGTTTACATTTAACGTGTTTTGCATGCTTGTGTTCACTTGCAATAGTTCCTGTACTGTGACGTGACCGGGTCTATCTGCTCGGCAGCGGGGTTTGAGCGCGTAATGGATTAATTAAAATTTTAATGTTTTTTTTGGCATTGAGGATGTAGTCCATTCAGCCAGGCGCACAAGTTATTTAATTTAAAAAATTGATACTAAACTAAACCTAATTCTAACACTAAAACAACATTTTTAGAAGAAACTTTAATGTTGAATAACGTTTGTAAAAGACAAAAAAAAATCCTGTACTCACTGCTTTTTGTATAAAGTAGAGATTCCAAAAAATGCCAAAATTATATTTTTTGCGTGAGGCCTATTACACTGCAAGAGTTGGAATTCATGTCTTACGATAATCGTTCCCACATAATCTGATTTCGTGTTATGGCGCCCTTTACTGGCCGTCCAGATCTCCGGACATAACTGCCGTTGACTTTTTTCTTTGGAGCTACTTGAAGAGTACAGTATTTAAAATAAAGCCATGAAATCTAAAAAAACCTAAAATATTTGAATTGAAATTGAAGCTATACCGCAGGATATGATGCAACGTGTGATGAGGCATTTCGTACGCCGTTTAAAAATGCATTCAGCGCGAGTATTTGATCCACACCATTTTTCATAAGTTTAATCTGCCAGTAAATCTCCTGTTGTTAATCTTTATTGAAATACTTTTCATTAATAATTCTGTAATTTAAGCAAATATTTTTTTTGGACAAATTGAAAATAACCGATGCTTTTTGACATTCATTGTAGTTACAAAAGGTACATAAAAAGTAAAACATGTATCTGTATGACAATTTTAGATAGGCCCAAGGTACTGACAAACAGTATAACATAAAGAATTCTACTCAAGTCGATTGTCGATGAATGTAGGATTAAAGAAGATAATGACAAAAAGTAAAAAGTTATATGGCAAAATCGAGGTTGACAAACGTTTTGTGTATAATAGAAACACGAAATATTATAAATAGAATGTAGTAAAATTAAGAATTAAGCTCAGGATTAAGTATGTAATAAATATTAAATACTAAAAATCCAATGTGTAATATAGAACATATGAAGTATAACCTAAATTGCAGCACGTTCACCAAAGAACACTATTTTAAACAGGTATTCACTTAATATTTAAAATAATTTTAACATGCCTCAAATAATATAATTTTTCTAACTTTAATGAACTCAAGTACACTGCTAATAAATATTGTAAAACTTACTAAATCGCATATCATCTATGTTGTTATTCGCCATTAACTACCACACATCTACCACTGCCCGTTTAAAACAGCGATCCATGTCGGACTCGCAGCTGACTCTTTACTTTTCTCTGCCGTTGCATGAGTCCCCCACTTATCTTCCGATAGTAGTTATGACATAGACTTATCATAGTTGCCATAGCAACGAGTTCTTCGACATCTTATCCACGTGAATAAATGTAAAGTACTTTCCTATTTGAGGTTTAGGTACGTAAGAAATCATTAAATACACAAGAAATAACACTTAAAAAAACTAAAAAGATTCTTTAATTCTCTAAACGGGGCCTTGGTGGCTATAATTTTTAATACAAGCTATAACTCACGCCTCATCTGCAAAATATTGGTTTATAAGGGTAAAATAAGTAAATGAAAGTATTGTGAATTTAAGCCTTTACTTCGCCCCCTGGTGACTAAAAATCGAACTTTGAAGAAACGCGTAGTTTTTGTTTACATTCGTTTGATCATATTTGTATAGTTTGTTTAACGGGGTTTTAATACGATACGGTAAAAACAGCACTGAATTCCATAAAGTACGCATGTGCCGCTCACAGTGTCATGGCCGCCGTTTTCGCACTTTCCGTGAAAATAACCAAACTATAATAAAGGGCAAGGAAAATAAAGAAACTATAATAAAGGGCAAGAAAAATCTTACTAACGAACTAAAAAAATACTTATTTAAAAAAAAATAATAATATGTTTGTGATTCGAACCCTGGACCTAGCGCGTGCTAGGCGAGTATCTTCTCTATCGTCCAATGAGTTCCTTGCTGACAAACGATTCCAAAAGGATTTAATACATTTTGACATGTCATGTAACTGCGCATGCCCTGCGGCTATCTTAAAACGGAATCCAGTGCTGTTTTTACCGTATCTACTTTTTAATACTGTTTTTTATATTTCATTTCCACAATATGCTGAAGAAAACAGTGCATAATACGAATTGCTGTGTGTAAAATTGTCACTCAAAGAAGAATATGGATAGGAATCCGCTCTCACTATTTTCCCAAGAAAGACGCGGGGTTTGTTTATATCACTAATAGTTGTGGTATCGTGGAGAAAATAGATAGAATATAAGTATGGGAGAAAGCATAATTGATGGGAAAAGCATTAATTTCGGCACTGCATGACCATTTCAAGCGAAAGGACTATAATACAAAAGATATTTAAAGTTATAATAGTGATATTTTTTAGGTTAGGTACTCCCACATATTGGCAGAAAATAGTGCAAAATGGATTAAACTTATTGAATTTACTTGCCCACTTTCTATTCATGTAATAATATACAGGGTGTCTCACCAGGAACTGCATCGATCGATATAGGGAAAAGTACGCACCAAAAAAATTTTGAATATTTAGGGAGCTACTAGGAACGGTAGTGTGGCCAATCCAATTAAAATAATTACAAGCATCTGGCACTTTCGGTTATACCGAAAGTCGATACCAATTTACTTATTATAAATGGAACATCCTCATATCAAGTTATGTATAATTAAATTCCATTTTTTGTGATATAAGCATTGTGGGTGTTTAAGTTACAACTTTTTGAAATATTTGCGATTTTCTGAGAGAAAGAATTTTTAGAAAAAAATGTTATCAAATTAGCCATGATTAGAAACCATCAGTAATATCGGTCATTCTCGCATGTCAAAAAATGCCACCGCGTTTGAATTACACCCACGAAGACTTTTTGAATTTGTTTATTATTTATGGAGAATGTGATAAAGTAATATCAAGAACTTGTAGTACATTTGTAACTAGATATCCACAAAAACGGAAAATAACACTAATCATTGTAACTTGCCTGTTAATTGGATTGAAGATACTTTGCATAAACTAAAATAGCTAAGATAAAATCAACTAAAAACATGATTCCACACATTTTTCGCACCTTCGGATTAGTTCTTCATGGGTAGCTCTTCTAATTGATTCCTGTGATAAGTTTTGAAATACATTTCTTGCTCTGTGCATACAATCTTCAATAGTTGTTAATGGGCTCTCATAAACTTTATTTTTAATAGTTCCCCAAATAAAATAATCTACAATTGATGAATCGGGCGAGCGAGGAGGCCATAGGAAAGGTCCATTATTTTCGACCCATTGATCGTAAAAAGTTTCTTGTAAAAAAATTATTTATCAAATACGCGTTGTGGGAGAGCACCTGCTGATAAAAAATGTTTCTATGTTCGGCGAGAGGTAAATTTTCTAAATAGTTATTATTCAAATTTTGTAAAATATTTAGATCTTTCACCTAAAAAAAAAACAAAAACAAAAAAATTAACTATACACATTAGCAGAACTGCCAACTTTCGTGAAAATTTCGCTCTCTGAACACATGAGGATTCGAGTTACTCCAATAATGCGAATTGTGTCGATTAAAAAGTCCATTTTTGGTAAATTTAGCTTCATCTGACCATATAATATTTCCCAAATAAATATCGTCGCCTACAGACCTTATTAGAATAAATTAACAAAAATTTTCTCTCAAGAAATCTGTTTCTTTTAATCGTTGAACCATTTGGAACAAAAACGGGTGAAATTTATGTTTAATTAAGATTCTGTGAACTGAATCCTTGCATAGTCCCGATTTCAGAGCAGCTTATCTTAATGACATCATTGGAAATTCGTGAAAATATCCCAGAATTGCTATTTCTACGTTTTCGTCATCAACAATAGGCTTCCGCTTTTGAATTTTTGCCTTGACAGAACCATAGTTTTTAAAATTTTCCAGTATCCGTTTTACAGTGTTTGGTGACGGTTTTCGTTTTTGTGGATATCGAGTAGCAAATGTACTACAAGTTCTTGATATTACTTTATCACATTCTCCATAAATACCTAATAAACAAATTCAGAAAATCTTCGTGGGTGTAATTTAAACGCGGTGGCATTTTTTGACATAAGAGAATGACTGACATTACTGAATGTTTCTAATCATGGCTAATTTGATAAAATTTTTATTAAAAATTCTTGAATTTCTAAGAAAATCGCAAATATTTCAAAAAAGTGGTAACTTAAACCCCCACAATGCTTATATCAGAAAAAAAAAGAATTTAATTATACATAACTTGATGTAAAAAAATACAGGGTGTTCCATTTGACTTGAGCAAGTTTTCGCGGTTTGAAGTTTATAAAATGTAACGTCAAAAATGGAACACATGGTATACTATTATTGAATTTCTTTAAACTGTAGAGCGTAGCTCACCTTATGGCCTTTCTGTTTGCCAAAAAGCAAATGAGTATCTTTTACACGAAGAAAGTTACAAAGGTTATTGTAAACCATTACATCTGTCAACATTTTTTTAAAATGTCAAATATCTGTGAAACAATTTTATGCTCTTTTCTGAAATATATAGGGTGTTCTGTTTACAATAAGCAAGTTGGTATCGAGTTCCGGTATAACTAGAAGTGCCAGATGCTTCGATCAATGCAATTCCTGGTGAGACACCCTGTATATTTTTCTGCCTAAGGAAGAACCCACAAAAGCAAATAAAAAGAATGTAAACAAATCCAAGAAGCAGCTGATTTTTTACTTTTCTGATCGCAACACCATATGCGCCGTGGTGATTTTAGTTCCCGATAACAAATTTTCTATTTTGCCTCGTTATTGATTTATTGTCAAAAATGCTGAAACAGTAAGTATGGTAAAATTAAAATTAGTTAGTAATTTGGAACATTATTGTTTTATTCAAGATAAGCAATTAAACAATTAAAGAGTAACTAGAAGGTGTTCAAATAATCAACCATCACCTTGAATGTAAAAGTTAGCATGCCGTAAAAGAGAATCTCTAACTCTGCAGCATTTGCTTATTAATGCTATCTTTTCTTGAATTCCGGAAAATATGTCCGCCTCATTTTCAATTGGTACCTGATACATTTTTTCTTTGATGAATCCCCAAAGAAGTCAACCGGTGTTATGTCAGGTAACCATGGTGGTCAGTGGATCGGTCCTCCCTCTCATCCATCGTTGTAGAAAACGTTTGTATTTGTCCGTCATGTTGATACCAAATATTCTGACAAATATTAATATTCAGTTAAAAATTCCCGATATTTTGCAGTAGGAAGGCGATCAGGAAAAATGTGAATACTAGTCTAAAAGTAGAACAGCCAAAATCAAGCAATTTGGGACACCCTGTATATTGCTATTGTATAGTACCATAAAACAAAGGAAATAAACTGCTGACCAAATAAAACTAATAATATAATTTTCCTGTGTAATTTTGAGGAAGAATATCTACAAAACGATAGGAGGTATCTAGATGCGATCTTGAAGATTCTCTTGCAAATTTCATCAAAAATAAATTAGCTTAACGATGACATTAAACTACGACAACAGACGTTGTATACAGAATGCACAATGAACCATTGCAGTTTTTAAAAATGTTGTTGGTTCCGAAAATGTGAAAAAAATAGTTTTAGGTTTTTATTTGTTACAGTGGGATCTATGGACAAATGGGAGGAAATGGATTTTTTTGATTAATATTTCTAGATACAATTTTTTTTCTGAAAATGAGTCACGCTTTCACACATTGACATATCACTCTTCAGTGAGCAGTTGAAACAAAGGTTTTTTTTACTCGAATTCGATTCAGCAGACAGACATGCCTTTAAACTACCCCACAATTCTCGCAATTTAAATGTAGTATTTACGTTATTCAATAATGGAGAATTAACCTACTGACGATTTTATGAAATTATCTGATTAGTGCTCTGACGAATGAAAACGATTACGAATTTAACAGTTTTCAAGTACGTTTCGGAAATGTTGGGAAAATTTTCCGAAGCGTATTTCTAAGTTTTACGTAGCTTCATTATTATTGGGGATACGATTGTTGTGTATAACCCTAAATTGAAAAAAAATGCCATTTAATTTTGGAAATTTATTGGGGTCTCCTGTTTAATTTTACAAATCGTTATGCGTACTATTAATTGTAGAGATAAGAATAATAACTGAAATCGTGTTAATAAGTTTTCACTAATTCGGCTTTAACTTTCTCAACATAGAGATCTCGCTTATCTTGCGAGTTACAACATTGGTTAAATTAGAGAAAAGTTGCTTGATATTCTTGCTAAGACTTTGGAGTCAATAGAACTTAATTATCTGATTTGGTTTTTCAAATCTGGAAAAAATTGAAAAATTCGTATTTTGTTTTTTCCCATATGTTGCTTCTTATTTGACATCCACTTTTTATTCTGTAAAAACATTCTTAGAGCAAATTTTTGTGTTTTATACGATTTTTCACTCGGAATCACCATCAACTTATTTTTTCTTATGGCAGCCATATTGAATTTTCATATCAGAAAATAGCATTTTTTTCTAATTACAATGAAATAAAAATAATCCTATATGAAAATTTCATTTATGCCCCGAATTATTCAAATAAACAACAAATGGGAGAAAAACAAAATACGAATTTTTCAGTTTTTTTCCAGATATCTCAAAAACTAAGTCAGGTAATAATTAAGTTTTGTTGGTTTTAGGATCCTAGTGAGAAAATCACGCAAGTTTTCTCTAATTTAGCCCATATTGTCACTCGCAAGATAAGCGAGATTTCCATGTTGGGAAAGTTATAGGAGTGAAATTAGAATTTCAAAATTTCCGAAATTTTGAGGCTATTTTTTTTCCAATATACAGTTTTACACAAAAACGTATCCTCAATAATAATGGAGATAACGTAAAATCGTTTCGGCAATGTTTCCTCACTCAATTTTATTGATTTATTTTTTACCTAGGAAGAAAATTCCAAAACTGGATGTACCTATGTATTTTTTTCTGAGGAATCCAAATTCGAAAAGAAAAAACCTATAAAATTGTTAACCTAACCTAAAATGATTGTACATGCTCTATGATGATTAAACTGTGATTCTGTGGTAAATCTAGATCAGTGAGGCGAAAAATGATATCTGGAGATGATTTCACTTTAGCAAAGAAAAATGTAATCTGCAAATGCTGTGAAATAAAATATAAGAATGCAACTAGAATGCATACAGTTATTTACTGACTTGTTATATATCTTGTTCTCGTAAAATGAAAAATATTTTGAAATAAATAGAAAATGTGATGATAACTGACATAATGAGATGAAATAAATGTTTATTTTAATTTCTCTGTGATAGAGAATACCTATTTATTTTTATTTAAGAATATGAAGACTAGGTGTACTGTAAAAAAATATACTTCCTGTGTGATATTTATTTTGGTGCACTTATTTACATTTACCATTTACAGATCCATATTCAATGAGAATTAAATTAAGATAAAGAGCTGAACAACCAATAAAGAGCTGAACAACCAAACTCAACAATTATGCACACAGAGCTGTGCAAAGTACAAGAAAAAAGTTTTTAAATACAAATACAATTACTTTATGGAAAATGTATTTAAGTACAAATACAATTACTTTCAATTTGAAAAAAGTACTTAAATACAAGTACAATTACTTTCCGAAAAATGTATCTAAATACAAATACAATTAGTAAATACATTTCAATATATAGATAATTTCTTAAACCCTTATCCAAAAATGAGGGAAATTGTAAATTGTATAAACAACTAATGAATTTAATATTTTTTTTATTTGAAAAATCAAAAAGTCACGATACTGTGTTGTACTAATAATCTCATTAGTATGTATATGTTAAATATTTATATAGTCACACAAATGTAACAATAATGTTCCTTTTTTTGTCGCAATATTTTGTTTAATGGCAGGATTATTTTCAATAAACCTACTGATGTTATGTTATAAAGAATGAAATATATCTAGTAATTTAATAATTTCTATGAAAAACGAATGTTTATTTTTTGTTTGTTTATAAAATTTATTTCGTTTTGTTATGCTTCATTTGTTCGTAAAATTGTTTTTATTAAAAAAAAATATTTTGCTGTTTCTAGTCGGACATTATATTATTATTTCAATAGTTAAACCCATATATTTTAAAAATTATTTGAGAAAATATAATAAACAAATTAAATATTTTTGAAATCAGTAAAATAAATTCTTTACAAATATTTAAAAATATAGAGTGTTCCATAAGAGATAACACGTATGTTTTTGATCTACTCTGTATAGAGAGGTGAAAATACACTTTTCGTAGAAAAATTCAAAAATTTCGGGTAAAAATACGTGGGACATTTTTTAGTTTTTGTAAAACGTCAAAAATAATTAAAATAAATGGGGCAGACTTTTAGGTGTGTCAAAATTGAGTCTGAGTTAGAAACCAAATATCTATTCAAATTTGTGGATAAAAATACATATATCCCTGAAAGACAACATTACATATAGTCATATGGTAAATAATTTGTTTATATATTTTAGTCACTTAAAACGAATTCAAATATTTTTTCAATTTAAAATTCCATTCTGTGTTTCAAATTTCACACTAACTCTGAAACAATACTAAATTGTTGAAATTTTAAAAGGAATTATTTAAAAATATTGTTTTTATCCTAAAATGCAAACATAGAACTAGAGCCTCTGATTGGCTATAATAAAATATAAAAGACATGAAAATTATTAACAAAATATTATTTATTCACTTGCTAACAAAAATCTTTATGACAAAAACAATATTTGTATAGCACAATACTACAGGACGTTAAACTCTGAGAGTAGAATATAATAGAACCCTTTCCTGTTGAGACCTAAATTCAGCTGAGATAAATAACATACTTGTAAGAACTTGTTAAGGATGTGATTTTTCTTTTCTAAGATACTTGTATTTATCGAAAAGTAATTGTATTTATGGAAAAGTAATTGTAATTGTGACAAATTATTAAGATAAATATAAGTACATTATACTAATTGTACTTAAGTATAATTACAATTACTGGAAAACTGAAATGTACTTAAATACAATTACAAGTACAACAAAAAAGTATTTAAATACTTTGTATAAGTATTTTTCATAAGTACGGGCACAGCTCTGTGCACAACTCGCTGTAATCACAACAATAAACATCGTTCGAAGATTATACAATCCTGCTTGTACGATAATACTGGCGGACAAAAAAAAAAAAAAAAAAAAAAAAAAAATATATATATATATATATATATATATATATATATATATATATATATATATATATATATATGTATATATAAGAACAGAGAAGGAACTTGACGCGGGTTTAATTACATTACAGTAAAAAACAATATGAATTAACGGGTACGCCCGCATAAAGAAAAAAAGAGTGGTTTTCCTTTAATGTATTAGAACTTGTTGGATATTTTTTCAGTTAATAGGAAGGTATTAACAATATAAAAATTGTGTGTGAACTATGTTAAAAAATTGTGTCGGCCAGAGTAATTAATAAATTAAAAAACATACAGAAAATATGAAAATTACATAATAAACACCAGAAATTTTCACGAAATGAGAGTCCTCCCGAAATTCATTTCCATGAAACGTTTCCTTACAACACTAGATTTTGTCCTTTCATATTACGACAGTATCCGATGGGGATACATGTATATGTTTAAGGAATAGTTTCCAACCATCGCACGGGACGACTCGACGAGAACCTGTTAAAGGTAACTAGTTGGTCACGTGGTATACAATCATTTATGAAGACCGTTACGATTATATATAGGGTGTTATAAAGTATGTCTGCTGAATCGAATTCAAGTAAAATATCCTTTGTTTCAACTGCTCTCTAAAGATGATAGGTCAATGTGTATAAAGTGACTCATTTTCAGAAAAGAATTTGTATCTCTAGAATATCAAGATTTCAAAAAAACACCCAAACTCGTTTCTTCCCATTAGTTATAGATCATTAATATAATGAAACTACATGTTTTTTACGTTGGAACACTGAATTTGAAGAATTGTAGGTTTATTTGCACCCTGTATACAACGTCTTCGATTGTAGTTTAATGTCATCGTTAAGCCAGTTTATTTATCATGAAACTTGCAAAAAAAATCTTCAAGACCGCATCTCAATCCTCCTATTGTTTTGAAAATATTCTTCAAAATTAAACAAAAAAATTACATTATTAGTTTCATTTGGCCAGTAGTTTAGATAAACATTCCAAGGCACCTTTGCCTACGGTGACAACAAACAATTTAAATATATTATTTTTCTTAAGTCAGATTCACTCCTATGCCTGCCCACTCTGCATTTTTCATGCATTTAATTTTATACAGGCACGTGCAGTTTTGACTAAATGCTTTTACATTGCACGATATCTCATACTTGAGGGTTTCGTACCTAAATAATTCGGTTGGTATATAAAAAATAAAACGGTTGGTATTAAATAAGTTATTAGGTCTTATAACTATCATAAGTTTGTTAAGTTGGTGTAAACATAACCTAGTATGATGAACGTTTTCGTTTCTAAAAATGCGTTGTAGATGTTTAGTTTTGCTTAAAATTAATTTGGATGTTTTGTGGTTTAGAATATAGACGAATCTATTCATGTATATTTAGTAGTCGAACAAAATTATAATTTCTGTATTTAATTGATCCATAAAACAAACCGGACCATAACACCAACTGCATTTCTAGGGACTTTCACTAAAAACGCATACTTTTGAGGGGGACAATCGGAACACTTTTTAATTTTAGGCGTGAGCACCCCGCAATTTTAACGCACCTAAACACCCATAAGTGTGAATAAGACATACATGCATTTTACATGTTGCTTTAAAAACGCATAGTTGGCATGCATAGGTGTGAATCTGATTTTATAGCCAGCCACACACGAAGACTTCGGAGCGCAGAATTGATGTTTGCCGTTCAAAAGTCGCGACCAAAAGTGTTGATTAGTGGAGTGTCACGACAATAAGGTTTGGATCAGTTAGTAGTCGGCGCGCAAACACAAGTGCTTTGCTTGTTTTTATCCACAAACGGTCGCTATAAGGCGGTCTGGACCAGTTTTAGCACTACCAGAAAATTTCCCCCAGCCCCCTCTTTCCCATCCCCGCGCCTTTTTTTTTAAAATTAAATTTCGGCGAAAATTTCTTTCCTCTCCCCCCCCACCCCCCCCCCCCCCCCCCCCAAAAACTTTTTTTTTTTCCTTTTCCTTTTCCCTTCCCTGAAAGATGTAAAAAAAAAAAAAATTTTTTATTTTATAAATTTTTATCATAATAAATAAAAAAAAAAAAAAAGAAAAAAAGAAAAATTTTCAAAAACAAGGGAAAAAATTTTTTTTTTTCTTTTTTTTTTTTTTTTCCTTTTTTTTTTTTCCCCCCCCCCATTAACACCCCCAAATTTTTAAAATTCCCAACCCCCCCCCCCCCCCCCCCCCCCCCCCCCCACCCATTTTTTTTTTTTTTTTTTTTTTTCGTAATATAGGTACATAAAACAGCTACAGTTCTGTGATACATAAAAATATCTACGCAAAGTATGTAACTCCAGCCATTTTAAGTGCGTTCCATGGGTGTAATTGAGATTGTGACATTAGCTCGATTGTATTTTTACTATTTCTTGTAAGATTGGTATTTCCGGAGTTTTCATATTTCTAAAATGCCACACGCCGCGCCATTCCAAACCTTCCCGATATGGGGCACTTCTAGCACACTAACAAACACTTCAATGTGAGACTACAAACTGTCGGGTAAAACTCACGCGGAAGTCTTCGCCGTTTGTGGAGAGGGACGCTCCTAATGCGTGCCGTTCCAGCACAGTGCTTCGGAACGTCCCGACTTTACGCGCGCTCCAAACTCTCCTTGTGTGGCTAGCTTATATCGTTGTATTTGAACTTGTACTATACCTATATATATCATGCACTCACGCCGCGCCGCCCCTTACCAAAAAGCACTCACTGCATCACTTGCAGCCGCAACTTTAAATACAATTAATCTCGCAATTAATTTTCTGATTTTAAATTATAATTAGTAAATCTCGTGTGGGTACTTACCGCCGTATAAATTAATATCTAATTATAACCACAACCGTAAATATAATTTAAGCAGAAGTAAGAAATAAGCAGTAGTTCGACTAATAAACAAAAAACTCGATCCTCACATAAAAATGTAGTTAATGCGAGTGGTAATCACGAGAAAACAATATTAGATTTAATTGTTTTCATGTATTAAGTAATCATTTAAGGATTTTGTTATGTGTGATTGTTTTGTGCAAGGTTTTGGGGCTTTAATCCGTTTCTTTAGTAGGAATATAAAGGTGAAGAAATGTATTCATATTTCGATTGATTTAAAGTAAGTTTAAAATGATTGCTATTTATATTTGATTAGTAAATGCTTAGTTAGTCTATGGTAAATGGTTGGCTTCGGTTGGATTTTAAAATCTCGAAAAAATAGAAATTTACTCGTGAAGTGTGCCACCCTGAAATTTTTACATTATACTAAAAAGGTGTTCTTTCCAGACCTGCTATCAGTTTTTCCCAGAAACACGTGCGAGTCATATGCAAAAAATGCAAATTGAGGTTCTTGATAACTTAAGAATAATAATGCCTTTTTAGGAAAACTACGAAGTGTACCACCCTGAAATTTTCGCATTTACTAAAAAAGATGTTCTTTCTAGCCCTGCTATCCGTTATTCCCAAAAACCCGTAGGAATCTGGTCATATGCAAAAAATGCAAACTGAGGTCCGCGACAAAAAAAAAAATATTTCAAAAAGTACAAAGTGTGCTAGCCTGAAATTTTCACTTTATACTATACAAAATGCGTTCTTTTCATACCTGCTATCGGTTTTTGCCAAAAACCTATAGAAGTATTGTCGTGTGCAAAAAATTTAAATAGAGGTTAGCGACAATTTAAGAATGTGTCACCCTGGAATTTTCATGTTAAACTAAACAAAAAGTGTTCAAGCCCTGCTCTCGTTTTTCTTTCAAAAACCCGTGAGAGTCTCGCCTGAGATTAGCGACGCCTAAGAATATTAATTTTTTTTCGAAAACCTCGGGGTGTGCCACCCTCTACTTTTCACATTATACTAAGCAAAAGGTGATCTTTCTAGTCCTCCTACCTACTAATAATTATTTTCTAAAAACTAAGAAGTGTGCCACTCTACACTTCACATTGTTCTAAAAAAGGGTGTCCTTTCCAGCCCTACTATTTTTTTTTCCAAAAACCCGTAGGAGTCTCACTACATGCAAAAAATGAAATGTGAAGTTTAACGGTTTAACGAACAGTTAAACTACGAAGTGTGCCACCCTGGAATTTTCACATACTAAAAAGAAGGTGTTCTTTCCTGCCCTGTTAATAGTGTTCATCATGGAAAACGATACATATTTTAAACACATTTTAGTAAAATGTGTATTTGATTTTACATTAAAATATCAAACAATACATTAGAAAATGAAACTGTTTTCAATTTTATTGTGTTTGTATAGAATCTCGTAATGTGTACTTTCTCAAGTTGTTGAACTGAAAACAAACATAGTGCTCATTAATCATGATTACACCAATAGAAATCGTAAAATTCTCTAATACACGAAGATAAGAAAAATCATTAGTTCACTTGCCAGTATAAAGACTTTAAATAATACTTTGTTTAAATATTTCAAAAATCTTGAAATGACTTTATGTTAGATGTATACAACAAGTAGTTTTTCAAAATAGATTTAACAAAACGCGCGGAATTTTATTTTAATATTGCATGTGTTGTTAAAATAATGTACGCGTGTTTAGTTAACTGGCGGATTCAAGCGAAAGTGAAGAAAACAGAATACTCTTCTTGCATGGCCACAAAGATCACCAGATCTAACGCCAGTGAAATCGCCCTATTTGAGCGTTTTCCTATTATTTAGGACAAATGTGAAATTTGACAATTACTTTATTTGTTTTTTTTTATTTTGATTTATCAGACTGTCAGTTTTAACAACATACTAAACGTTTACAAGTTCAAGTTCATAGTTCCAAAATTAATAATAGACGCACCACTTAATCATTCTCCTGGATTAATTCATAGATACACATTTTTTGTAGTAATGTTCAGAATTTTGCATATCGAATGTTAAATATAATAATATATTTAAATATTCATGCCATGATCAAAATAAAAAATTGCTAGCCTGCATTACTACAGAGACTGGTATAATTCAATTCACAATTTCAAAATTTCAAAAACTTATTAACTACATAAGTAAATATCAAATTAGACTATTACTGTAGATGGGAGAAGTAACTTTTTTGTTATTTTTTTAACAAGTATATTTTCATTGACAACTGATTCTATATTTGCTAATTTTTAAATCATGATTGTTCGAACATGAATATTTTGTATCATTGTAAAACAATGTATGAGCAAACATACGACATTTTTTTTTAATTATAATGATGAATTACGTCAGTAACAGTTTATGGAAATACCAACAACCTCAACATAGTATTTATATTTTTATTAAAAATTATTGTATTCTAATACAATTGAACTATTATAGTTAATTTCTTCATTGGATTTTATTTCATATTGCAATAGAAATCAAGGTTACCGTTGATTCAATATCTAAATAATCTAATCTAATAATGCCAAGCATTATTGTTTTATGTTATTATCATTAAGTTTCAATAACAAATTATCAACATCACTTTATTTACTGATAATTGTGAAAAATGTACGATAATAATAACCCGGAATGCATATACGAGGAAGTTGAAGCAGGATTGTTGATTGTTTACATCACTGACATAATAAATAGTCGGGCTATTAGATCTTTTATTATGAGAATGGGGACATGAATTTATATGTAGGTCTCTTGGTGTTTTGTCAATATAAGGGTACGGCTAGACTGTGATTTGATCGGGTGCGAGAGTGATTGCCATAATGGTATGTATGCACGTTGGGGTATTTTCATTGATCTGAGATGAAAGTGGAAATGCTTATATTTTAAAATATATATATTTTTTAGTATTTTTGGTGCCGAAAAATATATTATACAGGGTGGGGCAATAGTGTGTCAGACTTCGATATCTCGAGTTCTATGAGAGCTAGAAAGTTGATTTAAAAACATAAATAAACTAGACAAAAAAGTCTATAACCAGAAATTATTTTAGAATATACAAGGTGAGCCAAGACGATTCCACAAGGTCAAGTCACGAAATGCCATGTATATCAAAACATTTTTTGAAACCTCTTTGGGGCCTCCTTTCACTCCTGTATTATTATTGACTTTCTCCCAACCACTTGGATCTAATGAATTTTTTTTATTGAAATTATACCATTACACGTATATATTAAAATGTCACTACAATCACAACTATCGATTTTAAGAAAAAATATGTTAGTACCAGTTATGAGATATCTGTGTGATGACACTCAACCATTTTCACTTCCTAAAAGTATACATGGTAACGTGGAGCACTTTTTATAATATCTTCTCTTGAATTACAAAAAAAAAATAATTTTTATTGCTGAATTTTGCAGTTATAGTTCAATAAATCGAAAATGGTTACAAATAGCCATACGGATGTACGTGCAAAAAATGTTCGTTTTTTCAATTCTACATAATTTCATCAAAAATATACAGGGTGTTCCATTTGAAAAAATTGAGAAAATTTAGTTGGTTGTAAATTTAATTTTTTTTTGGCCACCCTGTATACTTTTAAGAAGTGAAAATGGCTGAGTGTCATCACACAGATGTCTCATAACTGGTACTAACATATTTTTTCTTAAAATCGATAATTGTGACTAGTGATTTTTTAATATACACGTGTAAATGGCATAATTTCAACAAAAAAAATCATTACGTCCAAGTGGTTGGGAGAGAGTCAATAATAATACGGGAGTGAAAGGAAGCCACAAAGAGGTTACAGAAAATGTTCTGATATACATGGAATTCCATTTAAAGAAATGTTAGTTGACCCTGTAGAATCCTTGGCCCACCCTGTATATTCGAAAATAATTTCCGGTTATAGACTTTTGTCTAGTTTATTTATGATTTTAAATCAAGTTTCTAGCTATCATAGAACTCGACATATCGAAGTCGGACGCACTATTGCCCCACTCTGTATAGCACTATAAAATAGTTATTTCAATTTAAAGTTAAAATTTGTCATAACTACGTCACTAAACGCAAACTAGGGAAATCACCAAAAATTTGTTGGAACACTGGCAATATGGTACTTCTATTATTCTGTTGTGATTCCTGTTTTAGCAAATACACAAAGTATTTGTTTTAAAACATTCTAAAAGTACACAAATATGGAAAAAGATATGTAGAAAGTAGATCAGATAATTTATCTGCTATATTTTTACAATAATAAACAAACGAAAAATGAGGTTACGGTCATATGTCAAATATAGTACAATACCATACAACTGCAGATTATGAAATACCCTAAAAATAACTACATTTGGCATTCTGTTTAAATTTGAACGTACTAGCAGAGACTATATGTACAGACCGTTCCTTCACTGTGTTAATTTTATTAACAAGCTAAAACCCAGTCAAATCTCTGAATTGTGTAGTGTATACCAGTCAATATGAGATGGCGCATCAATAGTGCGTAGAGATCTACATTTCAGCTACACAAATTAGACCTCTTGCTTCGCGATGTTGTCATGCATGATTTCTACAACCATACTTTTCAGCATGCTGATATTTACTACGGCCAGCGAGATGTGTAATAGCAGATACGAAGTAATAAATCATATTAGTTAGGTATTTGAAATATCGAAAATACTAAAAACACCTTTATTTTTACTAGTTCCCTCCTATTATTATGTGTAGGAAAGCATTATTTAAATTGATTAAATTCGACTTTAATTATGAGCATTAATAAGTACCTATAGTTTGTTTCTTTTGATTAAATACAAATTTATAGATATTATATTATGATATAAGTTCTTAAAACCATTTTGTAAATCCATAACTTTCATAAAATAAAGCATTACATTATTGTTATTGGATGGATAAATATTGATTTAAGATTTTTTTGGTTTTGAGGAATTTATACTTGCACGTGCGTACAATTTCATTTCAGAATAACTTAGCCCTTATTGGATGCAATAAAGCAATAAACCGTGCAATAAACCTAGTGCATGAACGAAACTTTATTTGAGTAGGTATTATACGCTTGCAAATAATATTTGTGGTTACTTCTGTGGTTTTATCGGTTTTATACTATAATTAGCGAGATACTCAGTTTAATAATTTAGAAATTTTTATTTATGATAGTGACATTTTTCTGTGATAGTGCCCTTTTTATGAAGTGAAATTTTTTGATGATAGTGACATTATAGAATATACCTAAGTGTTTAATAACATAATAATTATTAAGCAATAAAATGTCTGGCTACTGTGTTCATAAGAATTTGCTCCCTATGCTACTTCCGTAAAATGTAGATAGTAATATACATACATGATTCATCATTCTACAGCCTATAACTTTTAAACTAATTGAGATATCAAAAAAAATGCAAAGAGCAAAAGTTTTTCCCCCTTCATCAGACTACATTATGACATTTTCGAAAAAACAAAAAAGCATCTTTTTCCATTTCAAATATTACAATGTTCACACCAGATTTAAATTCACCGTCTAAAATCAACCCCAATTTGGTAATAAAATTATCTGACCCTCTGACAGGCACGCGGGAGCTTTCATTTATTTAAAAAACTTGATTTTAACCATTTTTCCAATAAATTCAAAAATTCTTCGATTAACTTGCTACCATTTTTTTCACTATCCCAACTGGAAAATTATGAAATAAAGAAGTTGAAAATTAACGTCTATTATACTGGGTGTTCTATTTAGATGCTAACGTATTTCATTATATTGGCATTTTGTGTTTAATTAAATTTCGTCTATTTTTTTTGCTTTGCTTTTTTGTTTTTTCTAAAACGTCATGAATCATGATGCAGCTTGAGGAAGGCGGTAAACTTTTGCTCTCTGCATTTTTTTGATATCTTAATTAGTTTAAAAGTTAAATTCTTTAGAACCATAAAACAAACAGTTAAAATCATTAAAATCAAAAAATCAAAAAGAAAATGCAGTTAGCCATGATTTGATCGCATAACTTTATCACCAACTTTTATTCAATTCCATACTTATTTATTACTGGTCTTTTAATGTGTATACATGTATATTTGATATTTATTATTTATATACATCTAGAGTTTTTTTATACTATTTATACATATGTATTTTATGTACTGTTTAACACATGTGATTTTATAATTTTATATATTTTTTTATAGTGCGAGTCCTGGGATGTCTTTAAATAAAGTCGAACCGTCAACCATTTGAAATATGTTTTTTTTTTTACCACTACCCAACCATTTTAAAAAACAAAAGTTTAGAAAAAATACTGGCAGCTACTAAATATTTAAGTATTATCAGAGACTGTACATATATAGTCTCTGGTATTATGTAATATGATATTAAGGTTAAGTTTAGTAGCATAGGCTAGACTTCACCATTTAAATAAAGACTTTTTTTATTATTACTATTGTTATAATTCTTTGATATTTTAAAATTTTACATCTTATTTAAATATCAAAAACCAAGTAATGTAAAATACATTTTTACATTAGGTCATTAGCAATTTTTTAATTTTCAGGTTGTTATATTCTTGCGTTTTTATGCGACAAACTCAAAATTTCCCTTTGATACTAAACACTTTTAACCTATTTTAACACGCTTTTATTAGCTTCACTTGTATGTTTGTTTGTTTGTTTGTAACCGACTCTTTGGACTCGATTTTGACCCACTTTAAACGGACAGATTTAATTGAAACTTTGTACACTTACGAAGAACCGGTAACAATACAATAATTTGATAAGTTTTTATCATTATCCTGATCAGGATCGCCAGTCCTTTCCTCACGTATCCTCTGCGTGAGAGCAAGAGGCTTAATATCCGTGATTCTCAGTTCGGTCGTTGGCCGAGCGGGCAAGTCTTAGTCGACGCGAAACGACGGACTCCTCGGGCGTGAGTTCAAATCCCATGGCTGAAATAAAAAATATTTTTTTTTCAGAAATATCTGTTGGATCGTAATATGTTATAATATCAGCATCAATAAGCAATATAAATGTAGTTTAAAAAACTACAAAACACGCTTTCATAGCACATCAAACTAAAAAGTGAAAAATAAATATAGTTTAAAAAAAACTAAAAAACACGCTTTTAAAGCACATCAAACTAAAAAGTGAAAAATAATTATTAATATAAACTGAAAACAATAATGAACGAAAAATACTAGTATTATTGTGAAAAAAGCGTGGGGCGCTTTGTGCCATATTTTTCGTATATCGAGAAACCCACGCTTTTTTCCACAATAATACTAGTATTTTTCGTTCATTATTGTTTTTCAGTTTATATTAATAATTATTTTTCACTTTTTAGTTTGATGTGCTTTAAAAGCGTGTTTTAGTTTTTTAAACTATATTTATTATAAAATATAATCACAATCTGCAATTCCTAAATTAACATCAGTACTTCATATTTTTGTTCGACTTCTGTTACAATGTGCTTCGGAATATACCAGAAAATTAGGCAGAAAATAAATTCACGAACTTTTGAAAACTATAGATAATATTAATAACTGCTTATTTTCAGAAACATTGAGGTAAATCCATGAGTAACAAAGTTATCTCATAAGAACCGCGTACTAGGATACATAGATAGGTAATACAAGTTTTGCGAAACTTGCCATCATGACCATCCATATTAGATATGAGGGTGGTCGGACTTAAAATTGGCCACACTGTATAATAAATTGAAAAACAATATCTACCAAATTTCATGGAAATATCTTAAAGAATTCCTCTGCATTCTCATTTAATTATTATGTAGACAGACATTGTTTAAAACTGTTTTAAAATTATGGTAGAAAGCATATTTCCCTTCATCTTAAAATCGTTTTTTTTCATGATCACAATGCTTCCTGTATAATAACAAGGAAGGGAGAAGAAATATACCTAAATACAAAAATTTAAGTCGCCTATCTGTTTATTTATTTATTTATTTTTTTTGGTTTGTAGTATTTTTTTGCATAATTGATTGTACGCGAAGAACAAAAATTTCAAATTAATATTATATTCTTAGTATTGAACAAAGAGTAATTATAAAAAATACGTATATATTTTAGTACCCTACTTTAAAGTGCACAAAAAATGTAATTTATTTACAGAAAATTAGACATTTGTTATCAGATTTGGTCAAATAATAAAATAGTCCGACCGTGCCGGCCTGCTACTGCTCTAAAAGCTGACTATGTAAGTTTACCAGCAGCCAGGCAGCAGCCAGCGCACTGAAAACAAATTAAACATGCTGGATATTTATATTTACTACCTTCTGCTACCTGCCTCATGAAACAATTATTTGGCAACAACGTAATATCTAGTAGGGACAATTTGTGCAGCTAGTAGGATCGCTGGCTAAACCTCTCAAATAAGTAAATGCTCATGACATCTATGATGTATTCTCCTGGATTAATATTTTATTAATGATCCCTCCATAAGCATGGAGC